>OX442367.1:20014444-20054444 GCA_949357725.1 Hyperoplus immaculatus | reverse complement strand
ACCTTTAACCACGGTAACCCTAAACCATTTTATAACGGTTTGAAACTCGACCGGACATTTTCACACTGCAGCATTCAAAGTTTTTAAAGTTTTCAAAGTGATAGAGTTATAAAGTTTGAATCACAAATCAAAAGAGTGTTTTCTCACCGAGCAGCAGCAGCGTCGCGAGCTGAAGCTGCATCATGTTCCAGATTCTTCCAGGTTTGAGCAGAAACAAAGAGAAGAATCTCTGCACCAACTCCTTAGATCTCAGACCGGGTCCACCTCTTCTAGCGCACACACACACACACACACACACACACACACACACACACACACACACACACACACACACACACGAACACGCGCGCGCACACTCCTCCTGTAGACCACAGTGGGGGGCTTCAAATCCGGCCCCGCCCCCTCTGATCCACCTCAGCAACTCACTTCCGGCCGGACTTTCAAAATAAAACCAAGGGTGCGTCCAAATCAAATACCTTTCTTTTTACTATCCTAAATACTAAAGCTTCCCGTTATATCCTGCAAAATGCAATGTAATGAATAGCAGGACATCTGGTTGTTTTTCATCATGCTGCATCTGACACAATGTGTAGGGTTTTTGTCATACAGTGGGAATTAGACTGAACTGTCC
Organism: Hyperoplus immaculatus; assembly: GCA_949357725.1. Lineage (NCBI taxonomy): Eukaryota > Metazoa > Chordata > Actinopteri > Uranoscopiformes > Ammodytidae > Hyperoplus > Hyperoplus immaculatus. Next base: position 20,053,813 of record OX442367.1, on the reverse strand, counting down.
CTGGGCACTGGACACTTGCACCCTGCAAGTGGTCCTAGTTCTACATGAAGCTGTAATATTTATTTTGTGTGTGTGTGTGTGTGTGTGTGTGTGTGTGTGTGTGAGAGAGAGAGAGAGAGAGAGAGAGAGAGAGAGAGAGAGAGAATGAGACAAACTATGGAAATAGCTTTGGCAAAAAGATATATACTGTATAAGTGCAGTCCATTTACCATGTACATCGCCCACCTCAAGTCAGTCTCGTGCTTTTATTCTGAAAATCTGAGCTGTCTTCCTGTCAGACTCAGGGACTTTTAAGCATCATGCCCCCCCCTCAACCCCCCCCCCCTCCATTTAATAACCTCTTCATGGTCTAAAGTATGAGGATGCATCCAAAGGCTTCAGATACAGTGTAGTTGAAACTTGAACAATTTTATTACCTCACATCTGGAATAAGCTGTTTACTTAAAGGACAAGTTCATAGGTTTCCAGGTGTGAAAGTGATGATCTTTCTGATCAATAACTGATCAATTATGCATGAGGTTTAAAGGGACCTTCAAGTATTTTATCTTTATTGACAGCTCGACAGTTTGTCTTTACTGCAGATTCAATTAAGAATCACAGAAACACACACACACAGACACATACACTTTCAAACTTTGGATAAACTGATTTCCTTCTTTAGTTCAGAGGAATGTGGTGGATTGTAAAGCCCCCCCCCCCCCCCCCCCAAGGCTTCAGACAAAGACATTCCAAATCCCCCATCAGACATCCCATCCCCCAGCTCACCTGCAACAACAAAGGAGGAGGTCTGTGTGTGTGTATCAACCCCCCACCTGAACATCTGAAGACCCAGTGCATTGTGGGTAATGACTGTGAACATGTGGCAGCCTGCAGACCGAGCTCTCAGCCAATCAGAGATGAGCTCACCGAGTCTGAGAACAAACATTAACAACTGAATGGAAACATTCACACTACTTATAGGTGTGTGTGTGTGTGTGTGTGTGTTACATTGTGTGTGATAGTGTGTGTGTTAAAGTGTTTGTGTGCGGGTGTGTTGTGTTGTGTGTGTGTGTGTGAAATGTGCGCGCATGTGTGTGTGTGTGTGTGTGTGTGTGTGTGTATAAACAGATCCGTGGCTGCAGTGAAAGAATTTCCTTGGGGATGAATAAAGTTTGTTTTCTTTGTGATGTCGCTGTGAGAAACACACTGACAATCAGCAGAAAGATTTATAGATTTTATTAAAATTAAAAACAGACTGAACAGAAAATACTCAACTTCAAAAATGCTCAAATATATGAAGAAAGATTAAAAAAAAATAAAAAAGGTGGGAACCATGCTCAGGGCCGAGAGCAGGCCAGCAAGGACAATCGGCATGGAACGGTACGGCACTGGGCCTAGTGGGAATGAGCCCTAAATGAAATAATCTGCAGCATTCATGTAGTATTTTATTATTCAGTATTTATTCAGTATTCATATATTGCTCATCCATTACACCGGGCATATTTGTCGGCTCGTTCTGAGATGTCTTTTCGAAGTGAATCGGCTTCTTCCAACAGACGGCCCACTTCACTTGCTTTTTCCTCTTTGCGCTTCAACAGTTTCTGGATCTTTTCCTCAAGATCTGAAAACACAGAATACACACACATCAACACATACACGACACACACACACACACACACACAGATAAACACACACGACACACATACACTACACACATAAATAAACCATGAACACATACACACACAACACTATACACAAAAACACACTGCACACATAAACACACTACACATACAAACACACTACACACATAAACAAACACATACACTCACCAGCCACTTTATTAGGTACAGCGGTTCATTTTCTTGTTAACACATATGACTAATCAGCCAATCACATGTCAGCAACTCAATGCATTCAGGCATGTAGACCTGGACGTGACAATTTATTGAGGTTGAAAACGTCTAAATTCATAAATGCATTAAATTGCTGCCATGTGATTGGCTGATTAGCTTTTTGTTTTTGATAACAGGTGTACCTAATAAAGTGGCCGGTGAGTGTATATTACAGTTTTTGCCTAATGCTTACACACTAATAGTGGTTGCTAGGCCCAAAGCATCACAACCTCTAACTTTAGTGGCCATGCCCTAAACACAAGCACCAACCCTACAAACACAATAAGTGCTTTGCACTGTGTTTACAATTCTCCAACACACTTTTTGCAAAACACTACACACAGTGTTTTACATAAGACACATTGGTCAAAAAGGAAATCACCTGCAATCCTTTGGAAAACACATCTATTTAAAATACAAAACACAACTAAAATTGGAAAAGCACACAGATTCACACACATGAAAAATTAAAAATAAAACTAACATAATACCAATCAGTGTGAGCCTTAGCATTACACATAGACCTCAGGTGAGCTCAGCTCCTTTGTGAGACAGTAAGAGTCAGGGGAAGAGGACAAAAGAGAGCGGCAGGAGGACGATGACAAAGGAGACAACAGACGGAGACAGGGTCACTATAGTGGACCATGTTATAGATCATGGCCTAACAATATAGGAGCCTGGTCTGAGATTCCAGCCCAACAAAACAATAGCTCCATAATTAGGACATTTAGACTGGATATCAGGAATATTTTTGCTGTTGCTTCTCAAAGGATGACATTGCATGTGATGTCAATGAGGCGATGTGGTCAGACGCAAACGGGAGGCGGTATCCAAAGGATTCATAATCCACTCGCCCCATTCCTTACAACACTTCTTTTTTTTACTGTAATTGTTTCAGAGTTCATAGTGACACACTGAATTGCTTGTTGAACTGCGATCCTACCTAATCGTTGTGTTTTTTTCTTTTGTTGGCCAAAACCATTAAATTGCAATATAAACTTGTTTTCTTTTCTAATTGAAAATATAGTGGATGAATCTTTCCAAAAAATTCTGCAAAAGGTTGGATAAGGCAAGCAAGGCGATATTTCCCCCGTTGCTTGTCAAGGAAGGACATTGCCTGTGACGTGGATGAGGTGATGTGGCCAGATGCCAACAGGAGACAGGATTCATAGCCTAAAGGCCAGGACACACCGGCCAGATAATCGCCGTCGTAGTGTCGGTAGGGGGTCGGGACACGAATCTGTTTGGTGTGTGCCGTGACGTCGGCCGACGTAGAGGTCGTCGGGCTTGTTTTGCGCCGATTGAACATGTTCAATCGGCGGCCGACCGTCTTTCATTTGGAGCAATTTGATTGGTGGAGGGCTAGCGAATCAGTGAAGCCCGGAAGTGAGGCGGGTAGCACAAACAGCTAACAACAGCTAGCCATCGTTTTAATGTGTTTGTTCGTTTCGTTTTGCGAGTACTCACATGCATCAACCCTTGTTGACTGCTCGACACCATGCTCGATAGCCTGGCTCCGCCCGCCTACCTGCTTCCGCTCAATTTTCATTTCACTTCAGTAGTCAGTCTGGGTCTGCGGTGTTTTCGCGGGTTTTCTCTTTAACCGGTCCAATCAGCGAACAGAGGAAGTGGCTGAGAACGATGACGTCGAAGTCGCGCTCCAGTTTCAGTTGAATGCTGCGTTGCTTTATACTCGGAACTCGGAAATTTCCGACTTGGTAGTTCCGAGTTCCGACCTGTCTGTGTTCCAGTGCATCTGCTTGGGAAAGTATGGACGCCTAAAACCGTTCTCGTCCAAATAACTAAACGTTAGGCTCTAGCACGTTACCGTTGCCAGGTACCGGTAGATCCATAGACCACAATATGTAGTGAAGTCGGAAATTTCCGAGTTCCCTGTACAACTTGAACGCACCGTCAGAAGCCGGCTCATGACACACGTGACGACCAAACGTGATGCGATTGGTTGGCTAATCCAGAGCGGCACTGGGCAGATCCAACAGTTTTAAACTTCAACAGACATCCGCCTCCAAGTGAGTGAACGTTTGCCAATAGCACAGTTCCAGACCTTCTGTACAAATGAAATTAAATACGATGGTCTGGTTGAACCAGGCTACATGCTCGACACTCTCTGCTAAAAATTGTGCTCTTATGGTCCATAAATATAAATACGTATTTCTATCTATGTTTATGCTCTAGAGAGCTGTCCCATCATTTCCGGCTTTCGTATTTTTTCGGGCCACAATACAGATTAGCGCCGCCTGCTGTTGTGGAGACGTTACGTCCCGCGCAAGCGCAGAGCGTACGGAAAAATAAGCAGTCGTCTCGGTGTGTTTTGTGGCCGCGACGGGAAGACTGGAGCTTCCTGAAACGGCGACTCCAGTTTTTGGGCAGTCGGAACGTGTCGGACTGGTGTGTCCTGGCCTTAAATGTCTTCCAATCATTCCCCTAGAACACTATGTTTTGTAGAACATTCTAGTTGTACCATTTCTTTTTTTACTTTTGCAAAAACCTGAAATGGCAAAATAAAATTAAAAATCTGAAGCGTTTACATTTTGTTTTCATGTGTCTAGATCAACTGTAGTGAATCAATCTTTCACAAAAAAAAATCTGTATGAGACTTTTAAAGTCAAAAACCATCCAAAGTACTGAATACAGATGTGTTTTGCATAAAGCACATCTGTGTGTTGTTGCTGCTAGGAAAGAGTAATTCAGACGTGCATGTGTGTATTGTTTTGATGCTAAAACCAGTTTTGAAATGGGATTGTTAGGTTTTGTTTCAAGAGTTTCATTTTGCCGTATAAGTTAGAAGTGTATCTCCATGTGCTTTGTCCTATTCGGCCTGTGTGTTAAGTTTTGACACAGTGGGCCAAAGTCTGCAACATGTGTGTAAGCATTCGGCAAAAACTGTATACATACACTACACACATAAACACAATACACACATAAACACACACACACACACACACACACACACACACACACACACACACACACACACACACACACACACACACACAAAATAAACATAAAAACACACATTACACACATACACACACAAACATAAACACACACTAGACACAAACTACACACACACTACACACATACACACACACACATACATACAAACACACACTACGCACATACAAACACACTACACACATAAACACACAGTACACAATTAATTGAAATCACGGTTTCTGACCTTGTATGAGTGTTTGTTTGCCGTCCAAGTCTCTCCTCATATCTTCCACTTCCTCCATTATTTCCTTCAGTTTCTTCGCGGCGTCTCCTTGTCCCTCTTTGCCAGACGCTTTCTGCTTCAGAAGCTCAAACTGTTTCAGCACTTCATCCACGTCCTGTTGGACAGAGACACAAGCTGATTGGCTGACAGCTGACTCTGGGAACCCTAGCAACAGCACTACTATGTCAACCAATGAAAAGAAACACTCAGGGCAAAAAAGTTGGGTGCCTAGGCTCTGTAAACGGCGATCAAAAACGCAGTGGCTCGGAGCGAGTTAGCCACGGTTAGTATAAATCTAATCAAACGTTCTATGGACATTGTACACCCCAGCTTTAAGGAGAAGGGGGAAAGGCCCTTACTGGCTTTGTGTCTACAGTGTTTGTTAAAGCAGTGTCTGCAGTCCTGACTGCTTCTCTGGCCGCCTCTCTGTTCTGATCCGTCTTCTTCTTCAGCGCCTCGATCTCATCCTGTAGATCTATAGGTTTCATCAGCTTCGTCTCCACGGCCACCAGTTTGTCTTCCATCTGAAACGTCACAGAAAAACAAACAGCTTTAAAGGACAGTTTGTTTAGCTTGTTGCCTCATTCTCATGTTCAAGGCTATAGGCGACAGCAACCATTCCTTTAACTGTGCGTGCATGGCCATGGTCCACTCATCGCTAGGTAGCTTAGCTCAAATACTGGTAGTCAATAGTTAACGTTAGCCTGCCTCCGCTGATAGACAGAAGATACACTTTTACAACACCACTAAACGCTCCTGTGTGCTTGTTATGCGCAAATCACAGAGTATGGACTTGTCTATAGGTCGCAAAAAACAAAACGCCTGTGCTAAGAACAAGCAACATAAAGTGTTGTTGAATAAACCGTGTCTCAACAAGCACACAGGAGCGTTTAGTGACGTTGTGTAGGCTAACGCTACTTATACCACTACCACTTTTTGAGCTAAGCTAACTGAGAGTAAGACAACAAACTGAAAACAAAAAAATGAAAAAACTATTCCTTTAAACACGTCAACATCAGCAGGAAAGTTAAGTGACAGCTGAGTCAATATTCAGTATGAAGACGGTGTTTTTGATGAGATATATAGAATATTGACCTTTTGGACTGACTCTTTGATGGCGTCTTGGTTGGCGCTGGATGCTTCCAAGTTGTCGTTGGCTTTCTCCTGAGATTCCTCTGCTTCATAAATGTCTCTGGTGATCTCAGTCACATCAATGTTCTTGGTCCGCTCCCTGAAAACAGACATAACGTTTAAAAGCTAATAAATTCCAACATGATTAGATCAGCATCCTAACGTGCTGTTGTCAGGATAGAATAACCCTAATCCACAAACCTTTGAGGTGGAATTATTCTTCTAAAGCTAACCAAGTTTCTTGCTCCTCATCTAATTTTTTCTCACTGTAGACTCATTTTTTTTACTCTATCTGTAACAGCACAAGCATGGAATAACTCATTTAATCAGTATGTATTTAGAGAAGGTTCAGCATGATGACTGCTTCTCCAGTCTGCAGTCTCTGATTGGATGAATTATTTCCACCTGGCTATACAGCACAGCACAAACAAACGTGCCTGCACAGTAGCGCTAAGGAGCGCACAATCTTATGTTTTTTTACAGCATCCTCATCATGCAAATGGTTGATTTTTTGTAAATATTTGAAAAAGGACGTGTAACCACTACATCACAGACAACCCCACAAATGTGTTTTTTTTTCTGAAATCACATTATTTCCACAAATTGAACAGTGTGTGTTGTGTCCAGTCACTGACTTGATCTCCAGAGCTTTGTTTAGCAGCTCTTTGGCCGTCTTGGTTGGTCCCTCCAGGTCCTTCAGACCGTCTTTAAAGCGTGAGGCGTCGGCCAACAGATCAGTGATGTCATCGATCATTGATCGGATCTGGTCAGGTGATACGGGCAGCTGGATGTTCAGAACGGCGCGCGCCATTTTCTCTATGTCTTCAGGAGGGACCATCTCATCTGTAAGAACAAACAAAGACTGATCAGTTTCCACGTGTTAAAGTTTTAGTCACTAGGGCTGTCAGCGCCCGCCACAAGATTATCTTCACAGTATGTTTGGGTGTTCCCCCTAGACAGAGGGCCTGTTCAGTGTTATAACACTGAGCTAGGAGGTAATGCTAATCCAGGGTTAGGGTTTTGATTTGATTTATTAATAAGGATCCCCCTTAGCAACACACTGCAGTGAGATCAGTATGGAGAATAAACTATATATATATACTGTATAAAGGTGTATGAGGTCATATTTATCACACTAACCTATGAGGTCATCACTATGAGGTCACCTCTATCACACTAACCCATTAGGTAATCTCTGACGCGCTTTATCAGCTCCTTGGTTTTGTTCTTCTCGCTCTCAAAGGTTTTCATGTCTCCGTTGATCCGATCCTGCAGATCTTTGGCCTGGTCTTTGGTTACCTGCGCCGCACGTTTGGCATCCAGGATCTATACACACACGCATGCATGCAAGCACGCATTCCACACACACACACACACACACACACATGCATTACACAGAATCCATCATTTATTATTATTGCTGCAGCCAAAATAACTGCAAGCTGGAATGAGTTAAAAACATAAAATTTATAGCAGGAAAGGGTGTGGAAAGGCTTCCCAAGAAATATGAACCTCCCTGTCCACATGGAGGAACTATTCTTAACAGATGAAGAACACAGTTTTGAAATGTTCCACACAAAAAAAAGACATTTGGACCATGTTGCCGAACTGTGCTATATTCAATCAAAAATCATGGCTGCTATGAATCGAAATATCTTTGCAGAAGTCGGGACTTATAGTTAACATGGCCATAACTCAATAGGCAATGGCACAATCTTTATACGGCAAAGCTGGATTATGTGTGGGCCCATGAAGTGGCTTGTGTGATCCCTAACCAATGTTGGTGTGAACCTGCCTTGTTCTTGGAGTCCTCCAGTCTTAATGGGAGATCGGCGAGTTGGTCTTTAGCTTTCTCTGCTATGTCTGAAGCCTTCTGACTCAGAGGAAGCGCCCCATCACAGTTCAAACCGCCACACTTCCTCTTCCCCAGATCCATACACAGAGCGCCACCACATCCAGTGCATTCTGCTAGACCGGGTTGTCCACACACCTGTAAGTGCATACACATGGAGAGAGAGGATAGGATTTTATAGGATAACATGCCTTTATCGTCATTGTATCATTAACAAACGTAAAATGAAATTCAGAGTGCTGCTTCTCCTATGGCAGTCAATCAAAAGTGCTTCCTTTCAAGTATTTTTGTCTACTGCTTTTTTGTCACTGTGTGTGCACTGTGCAGTACAGAGCAAACCTGCCTTAAGGATTTAGCACACATAAGACTCTCAAAAACCCACTTTCCGTTTAATAATGCTCACTCTCACTACATATTACACATATTGCTATGATGTGGGACTGACCCTTGTTGTCAAAACATAAAATGTGTATGTTTTTTGTCCGTTCAGAAATCTTACTGCAGTGGGGAAAAAACTATTTTGAGCCTGTTAGTCCAGGTTCTAAAGATTACTATATATATATATATTTTTTTGCTTTTATTAAACAGCGTTGGAGAGAGAGAGAGAGAGATGAAATGGGGTAGAGTGGGGAATGACATGCAGAGAACTGCAGAGTCAAACATATGGTTTCCTGGAAAAAAAAGTGAAAAAGTTCTGTCAATTGAGAATGAACGAAGGGTTGTGAACGGTTTTAATTCTGACCTTCTTGTTGAGGTCGACCACACTGAGCTCTTTGACTTTCTTCTCCAGCGGCTCCAGCTCTCCACCACCATTGTTACTGCTACTACTGCTGCTGTTGCTGCTGCTGCTACTGCACATGCTCAGTCTGCGCTTAATCTCCTGCCTCATGTCCATAGAATCCTCCACTGCTCTGTTCCCTTCCTTCACCTTCTTCTCATCCAACATGAAGGCTTTATTAAGCTTCACGATCTCGGCCAGCATCTCTACAATCATACACACACGCACACAGACACACATACAGACACAGACACAAACACACACAGACATGTCAAGTCCAAACATGCTAAAGTTTTTACATTCACAGTAGCTAGGAGGAAGTTGTAGTTGTTGTAGCGCCCCCTTTGGATCAAAGCGATAGTGTTTTTTTTCTGACAGCCGCGCTTGCTGTCCTTAAAGATCTTTGCTAGTACACAATATCCACGTGTTTGGTACATTTTATGCGTGGCGTTTATACTTCTCCTAAAAATGTATCAGATGAATGAATAACTTTTCATTTTGGTCATACAATAAAAGAGAAAAACCTAACAATTTTTGTGATTATGCACACAAAAAAACACATTTATGCTTTCTAAATGATCCTTAAAATAACCCAGAATATCCATTATGAAAGAAACAAAAAATAAGGAAATTTACTCTAACTTTAATATGGAGCGGTTACTTGGGGAGTGAGTCTAGAGGGGAAGAATGCTCCAATGCAATGGAGACAGTAGGCAAAATCTTTTCATGTTTCATGTAATAGGCTAACAAAAGACTCAGTATGGATCCTTCACCCCACAGTCCCTTAATACTATACTTTTTATCCCGGTAAGGTTAGGGTGAGACATGTTTGGGCAAGGAGCTCTGTGTGAAGCCCCCTGGGGTGTGTGTGTGTGTGTGTGTGTGTGTGTTAGGGTTAGTGTTAGGGGTTATTATCCACATCAGTTCCAGGAACAAACAGGATCCAACGAAAGAAAACACCCTTATTCTCACCGCTGACAAAAAGTTAACCTCTGGATCTACACACACATTCTGCATCTAAAGTCAAGCCGCACCAAACCGAACAGCACCGCTCAGTGGAAACAAGGCTTTAGACTGAGTTGATGTGTGGAGTGTGTGTGTGTATGTATGTATGTATGTGTGTGTGTGTGTGTGTGTGTGTGTGTGTGTGTGTGTGTGTGTGTGTGTGTGTGTGTGTGCATGTGCATGTGCGTGTGTGTGTGTCACACAGGATGTTAAAATACGTGTAAGTGTGTTAATGTTCAGCATATTCCTGCATCATAACTTTGAGCTGCTCACTTAAAAGACTATTTTTATCTAAATTTTGTTTGTAATTATTTAATTATTTATCGAACAATGTTATAATACAAGTTAATAAATGTTAAAAAAGAGCTGTAATCGCAATACTGTGAATCCGTGGGATTTTTGCTTAAAGCTGGGGTATATGATTTCTGATTGGTCAAAGTTAACATGAGCTGACACTTTGACCAATCAGAGCGAGGCTCGTATTCTCTGTTCTTATTGGCTGTTGGGACTGTCCATTCACTTTGGCACGACTTTGTTGGTGTGTAGAGCGTGTCAGGGAGGGACCGTAGGGGAGGGACCAAAGAGAACAAGTTGAGCGGTTGAGGTATTTGGATTCGAATCTCTAATCCCAACTGCCATTTTCTCCCAAAATCCCCCACCCCAGCTTTAAGGTCTTCATGCCATCTGAATATCATACCCCATGCCTACATGAACGTGACTTAAATATGGAAGCAGAAAGATGTGTTTGTTTTACCCTCTGGATCTTCATCTCCCTCCCCATCATCATCCTCATACTCCTCTAGTGTCTTTGTCACCAGGTTGAGAAGCTTCTGGACTTCCAGTCGAACATTATTGATGTCTGAGTTCAGCAGAGCGGACGGGTCAATGATGATCATGTTGGGGTCGATGGAGTCTTTCAGCTTCCTACCATGATGAAGACAAGATGGTGGTTATCATTGTCCATTTGATTCAAGTCACTGAGACACTGCAGATGACTAGAGTTAAGATGTTTAACTTCTACAGGCATGATCATGAAACTTTGCCACTTTGCTGACATTAAAACTATTATTATTTTCTATTCCAATTTTCCGAGAATGTTTCATTAAACATGCAAAATCACCGCTTCGATTGGTGTCTGTTACTGTTACTAGGCCAGGGAAATTGTGCTTTCGTATAAAATAAAAAATTTAGGCCTATAGGACATTCGTTTTCAGACATTATTTTGAATGTCCAATTTATTATTTATTTGATTTATTGTACGCAAATGCACAATTTCCCTGCCTTAGTTTTTAATGAGGTGTATGTGTTTAGTGTGATGTAAAAAGCACTGATGGGAAGTTGGGGGGGGGCACTCAAAATGTCTTTGTATCTTGAATACAATGACAATAAAGGCTACTTATCTTATCTTATCTTGACTGATGCTAAGCTAACTAAAGCACTGAATGTGTATGCTGTGTGAACTTACTCGACCTTCGCGAACATCTTCTCCACCAGCAGTAGCTCTAGTGGAGACTGCGCCGTGAGATTAGACAGGGCGGCCATCTTTTGCCACATGTCCAGCATGCGTGTCCGTTTGCGACGCTGTTCGGGCGACAGCTGGTCTCCATGGCGAGGGATGAGTGTCGTCATGGTCTCGGCAGCACGCTTGACGTCGGTGATGTTTCGGGCCCACATGTCGTAACACGGAGAACATTTCTCACACTCAGGGAACGATGAGTCGTAGCCCAACGCGCATTCATCACAGAACATCCCGCTGACGCCGCGCCGACACAAGCACTCGCCCGTCTGGGGGTCGCAGGACGGACGCTCGGTGCCCGCCATGTTACAGTCACATGCTGAGGAGACAATGAACAGATTAGGATACATTACAATACGATACGATACGATACGATACAATACAATACAATACAATACAATACAATACAATACAACACTATACGATACAATACTATACAATACAATACTATACTATGTTATCCATGTTACAGTCACATCCTAAGGAAGTACAAGAAATACAATATCATCTACTAGAATAGAATAGAATAGAATAGAATAGAATAGAATAGAATAGAATAGAATAGAAAAAATAATATATTATAATAGATATTAATATAATATCATTCATGTTACAGTCACCTGCTGAGGAGGAGACCAAGACGTTAGATTAGTTTAGGGGGTTAGAGACCACATACTCACAGATACACTGGGTTAGGGTTAGAGCTTAGATGGGTTACGGTTAAAGCTTAAACGGATAAGGGGTTAGGGGGTTAGATACCACATACTCACGGATACACTGGGTTAGGGTTAGAGCTTAGACTGGTTAAGGTTAGAGTTTAGATGGGTTAGGGTTAGAGTTTAGATGGGTTAGGGTTAGAGTTTAGATGGGTTAAGGTTAGGGTTAAAGCTTAGACGGGTAAGGGATAAGGAGTTAGGGGGTTGGTGACCACATACTCACAGATACACTGGGTTAGGGTTAGAGCTTAGATGGGTTAGGGTTAGGGTTAGAGCTTAGACGGGTAAGGGATAAGGAGTTAGGGGGTTAGAGACCACATACTCACAGATGCACTGAAGTTCTGGATTCCCAAAGTGATTCTCTCCACATTCGTCACACTGTCTTCCTCCAAACTCAGGACGACACGGACACTGACCCGTCACCTGAACGCAACATGATGGTTAAGACTTATACTTACTTATTTATTAGCTATAGTATGTTCCATCAATACTTATTATTTAATATTTATGAGCTTCAGTGTCTGTAGTTCATGTCTTTTACTGTATAACACATCATTCACATTTCACTTTAATCTGAACAAACTTCAGTGTGAGTCAATAGCCCCTTTTACACAGAGAGTACGGCATATTGACGGAACGAAAGAGCGGCAATTTGCCGGCTCTGCTTGGTTAGGTGTTATTTACACAGAACCAAGCAACGCCGGCATGTTGCCGCATCAGTAGCCCCTTTTACACAGCGTTCCGGAATGAAAGAGGTGCTTGTAAACAGCGTCAGGTGAGACGTAAACATATAGCGCCGCGCCGGTCAGCTGCTTTACAACAACAACACTGGCCGGTGAATTGAGAGCAGAAGTGCTGGAGCTTGCAGTAAGAGGGCCGTATGTTACTGTACCGGTTGATCTTGCTACGCGCTGAGTCAAACATCTCTGGGACTGTTAACCAAACTGACAAAATCACTCTGCTCACTGCTTCACATGTGTATCTGTGTTTGTGTGACAGGTTGGCTGTGAGCGAGATCTGCCAATCAGACATACACACACACAGTGTGTGAATTCACGTTACTGTAGACAGAAATAAATTGTGGATATACGCTCAGACTTAGAATAATGATAGCTGCGGCGATCCGGTCGCAGCCTAGCTTAGCATAGCAATAGCTTTCCCACTTCATTGTACAACTTTCCCCGGGCAGAAATACACCCCTAAACTCTGGAAAAAGAAGCGTGGGGGTTTGGATTGAGCAGCGGACCTTATGACCAGCTAGATTATACGCCGTTCCTTTTATTTGGTGATTTTTACGGGACATCAGACCGCCGTAATGTTAAACACACATTGCTAACATGGTCGCATGTTTAGAACGTAGGCTATGGAACGTCAAACGCCCCCCTGTTCCGCAACAACAAGCTGGCCGCATTTATACAGAGAGGCGGAACTGATTGTGTCGGCAATCTTACTACCCCCCGAGGTAGAAAAATTCCCGGAACAATCTCTCGCACCTTTCTTCCCATGTTCCGCAACGGTCGCATTTATACAGCAGGGCGGAGGGCCGAAATTCCGGCATATTCCCAGCTTTCACTGGCTGTGTAAAAGGGGCTACTGAGAAACTGAACTAAGCCTTGTTTCCACTGAACATTAAGGTACGGTTTGGTGTGGTACAGTAACCCTAGACTGTGGTGTGTGTGTGTGTGTGTGTGTGTGTGTGTGTGTGTGTGTGTGTGTGTGTGTGTGTGTGTGTGTGTCTGACCTTGTCACAGACGTTGGACAGTGCGTTGGTAGGGTCACATTTACATGCGATACACCCAGCTGCTCCCTCTATGTTCCAGTATCCGTCCTCACACATGTCACACAGAAGGCCCACGGCCCCCGTTCGACACGGACACTGACCCGTAAGGCGCTCACAGAAACACGGGCCGCCCAGGGGACAACGGGTCACCTCCGTCCCCCGACGATCACACGAGCATTCTGGGTTAAAAAATAACTGATCACAGGGGCATTCGGGATAAAACACACCACATATACCACACTACTGCAAAATTATTCATACCCCTTGAACTTTTCCACATTTTGTCAGGTTACAATTACATATGCTAATTTATTTTATTGCAATGTTATGTGATAGACCAACACAAAGTGGCACATAAAGTGGTTTTAAATTATTGATTTTTTATAAAAAAAAAAGTGTGGCGTGCAAAGGTATTCAGCTCCCTGAGTCTTTGTAGAACAACCTATCGCTGCAATTACAGCTGCAAGTCTTTTGGGGTATGTCTCTTCCAGCTTTGCACATCTAGAGACCAACATTTTAGCCCATTCTTCTTTGCAAGATAGCTGGAGCTTTAAATTCAGCGTCAGATTGGATGGAGATAGTCTGTGAACAGCAACTTCAAGTCTTTACAGATATTCTCAAACTGATCTACTGTAGGTCTGACTGGGCCATTCTAACACATGACTATGCTTTGATCTAAACCATTCCATAGTAGATCTGGCTGTATGTCTAGGGTGGTTGTCCTGCTGGAAGGTGAACCTCCACCCCAGTCTCAGGTTTTCTGCCCTGCATTTGACTCCATCCACCTTCCCAACAACTCTGACCAGCTTCCCTGTCCCTGCTGAAGAAAAGCATCCCCACAGTGGGGTGATGTGCATTGTTAGTTTTCCGCCACACATTGCGTATTGCATTCAGGCCAAAAACGTCTAGTTTGGTCTCATCTGACTAGAGCACCTTCCGCCACATGTTTGCTGTGTCCCCCACATGGCTTGTGGCAAGGGTTGGAGGAAGGTGCTCTGGATGGATGAGACCAAAATTTAATTTGTTTGGCCTGAATGCAAAACTGGCGGTAAACTAACTCTGCACATCCCCCTGAACACACTATCATCACCGTGAAACATGGTGTTGGCAGCATGATGCAGTGAGGAATGCTTTTCATATGTGTATGAAAAGTTGTATTGTTATGTTACCCTTGCAGTCTTGGTTGAGAGCATTGCCGTAGTATCCGGCTTTGCACTCCTGGCATTGTGGTCCGTCCGTGTCGTGTAGACAGCGTAGACAGCGTCCGGTCACAGCGTCACAGGCGTCACGGTCGTCGGGGGCGATGTTGTTGCTACAGGGACACGGCTCACAGCTGGCACCCAGCAATGCAAGGTTCCCATAGTAACCAGGGCCGCAACGGTCGCAGCGCGGGCCTGAGGGTCAAACAAGCATTGTTGATTCATGTCGTTTAGTAGTTTAGGCTTCAATGCTGGGGAGGGCGGGTCTAAGAACTGCAGTGGGTTCCATAATAATAACTCATCCAACACCGGTCTAACAGAGGTTAGAGGGGAAAGGTAAGTTCCTATCTGTGTGTGTGTGTGTGTGTGTGTGTGTGTGCGTGTGTGTGTGTGTGTGTGTGTGTGCGTGTGTGTGTGCGTGTGCGTGTGCGTGTGTGTATGTGTGTGTGTCTGTTAGTGCGTTCGTTCGTTCGTACCTGTGTGACCCTCCAGACAGCTGCATGTCAGAGTGAAGGATTCTGGGTCGTGGCTACAGGAAGTGGCAAAGAATCGGCCGCTGCCACGAAGCTCCGGACACGAACAGGGATCACAGGAGACCGGGTTAGGCTGGTAGCCATCCACACACCTAAAGAAGGATTAGAACATTACAACATTAGAACTATCTAACCCTAATCATGGGTGAGATTTCACACACCTAAACAACCGGGTCAGAACCACAACATTAGAAAAAATATCTATCTATAAATATATGATGACAGCTTTCACCTGACCATTATATATGCTATAATAAAAAAGGCCATACGTTTTTCACTTCATGTCTAATGAATATGTGAAAGAAACTTTCACTTTTTGAATTAAATTAGATTAGATAGATAGATAGATAGATAGATAGATAGATAGATAGATATATAGATAGATAGATAGATAGATAGATAGATAGATAGATAGATAGATAGATAGATAGATAGATAGATAGATAGATAGATAGATAGATAGATGGATAGATAGATAGATAGATAGATAGATAGATAGATAGATAGATAGATAGATAGATAGATAGATAGATAGATAGATAGATGGATAGAAAGATAGATAGATAGATAGATAGATAGATAGATAGATAGATAGATAGATAGATAGATAGATAGATAGATTGATAGAAAGATAGATAGATAGATAGATAGATAGATAGATAGATAGATAGATAGATAGATAGATAGATAGATAGATAGATAGATAGAAAGATAGATAGATAGATAGATAGATAGATAGATAGATAGATAGATAGATAGATAGATAGATAGATAGATAGATAGATAGATAGATTTCTTTATTTATTAAACCTGTCACAGCGAGGTCCAGCAGCGTTGTCCCTGCAGTTAAGACATTCTCCTGTTTCCGGGTCACAAAGCTCAGACAGTCCGTTACATTCACACGGTCGACACGACGGGAAATCCCAGAATCCATTGCGACAGCGATCGCAGCGCCGACCCGTGACATCATCACGACACTCACACTGACCGCTGAGCTGATCGCACGGAGCGGACACGGAGCCGCGAGGGTCGCACTCACAGGCTGTAAAACACACCGCCATTAAAGGGTTAATACAATGCAAATACACATCGATACACCATCATCATGAACGATTCAAAGGTTCTGCTCTGAATCCTTGTTGTTTTACATTTTTCTAATGAGACTTTCTTACGTTTGCAGCCGTCGGGTCCAAAGCCAAACGTCAGAGGTGCACAGGTGTCACAGCAACGACCAATCACGTTGGGTTCACATTCACAGATCCCGCCCACTTTACTGCAGGACTGTCCGACAGAGCCGTCGGCGTTACACCTGCAAACTGCAAACAGGGAAATAAGTCAGAAGCAAACGTAATGCTGTCTGAAGGTCTGAGGAGATTCAGGATGGAGCGTAGGAACACAAACCTACAGCATACAAACCTTCCTGTCCATGTTTTTGTGGTAAACAGTCTAGATGTTTGGTAACACTTTATATTAATGGTACATGAATCATCATCAATTCTGAATTCATGGGTGAAAAAATATGAATTAATTCATTTAGTAATGATTGACATACCTTAGCTGATGCATTAATTAATGTATTGTTCCTGTGTTAAATCATGCATGAGATACCAAACATCCTAGTGAATTACTGGTAGTTCATGAAGTACTACATGGATGAATTCATTCATTTTCATGCATGAAGTCCGACATGAATTCCTGATGATACCCTTAATATAAAGTGTTACTAGATGTTTTCATGGTATTTACGTACGCACGGCTCCGTTGTGGACTCTGGCAGACATGCTCATGCCCAGCTCCTCACAGACATCAGGCAGAGGTTGTTCTGGGTTAGGGTTAGGCTCAGCAGCCAATCCAACGCAGCGGAAACGTCTGAAAGCGTCCAGGTCGTTCTGGGAGCAGAAGTCTGTGACAGACTCAATGCTGGGAATCAGACCCATCTACACAGACGACATAAGGAAAATAACAACGGTTAACTGGAAAATTCCAGAGGAAATTTTGAATGTGCCTGTCGTCTGTCACTAACCACTAGCTTGGCATTGACGGGGTCCCCTATTGGCCGGGCTGAAAGATGCATTGGTGCCAGTATTGCCACACTTGTTCTGAAGAAGTCTAACACATTTGGTGATGATTTGACAGTTTATGGCGATTTACCATCTTAGCCCTTGAAGACGTTTTAGTCATGTTTCACGATCAATGTTGGAAAATAAATTGTATACACGTGAATGTCAGTCGTCTAAGGCTGTATACCAAATTTGGTGACAATAGGTTGAAAATCCATAAAGTAGATGCCTCTATCGTATGCGCTCTAACCACTACACCACTTTCAAAAGTGTTGGAAGAATATCAACACTAAGTATGAGCGGGACTGTGTGTGTTTTTCCTCAGTGGAGTTTAGGGTCTGAGGGCACAGGGTGTCATACTATTTATGGACACCGTGAAGCACAATGAGGAAAACATTTCTGCATTTGTGATATTGGGCTATTTCAATAAGACTGATTTGCTGCTTCTCACCGAGTCTATCAGGACGTGAGCCACGTCAGAACCTGCAGGTTTGTCAAAGACAATATCCACGAAGTAACGACCGCCTGCATTCAGACACAGCGGCGAGTCCAGGACCGCCCCTCTGACAAACACACAAAGAAACAAACAGGAAACAGGTTGATTCATTTTGTGACTCTCCACGAAACGTCTGAAGATTTAAGACACTGCAGGTGAATAGGATAAAGTATTAAACTTATAGATATCATCATGAAAAGTGAATTTGCTTCATGAAGCATCATGTCACGTCTCACCTGGAGTTACCAGAAAGAGTCACAGTTTTACTTCCTGTCGTTTCGCTGCTGCACCTGCCGTCGCCTGGCAACACTGTGGTGATGCTGACTGTAGCCAGCCAATCACATGGTGCCTGCACAGTTCAAGTTCAAGTTCAAATTGTATTTATATAGCACATTAAAAACAGCCATAGTTGACCAGAGTGTGGATGATATACACAAAAAATACACGAGACAGACAACAGTAGAAAGAGGCCAAGGTGTCAAGATGGGTCTTAAGCAAGGACTTGAACATTTCCTCTGTCCGGGCGGCTTATATATGCCTATGTAAACCATTCCAAAGATTTGGAGAAGCCATTGCAAAGGCTCAGAAACCTTATCTTTTTAAATCTTGATCTGGGAACATGCAGGACCGTCTGATTGGATGACCTCACTGCCTTGATTGGAGTATGAACATGTTAATAACACTGATAAATAAGAAGGCGCTGAACCATTTCAAACCTTAACAACAAGCAATAGAAATATTTAAATCAATCTTTAAGCCAACAGTAAGCCGTAAAAAAAAAAGTTAGAGTTTCATTTGAGGATTTAATCTCACCTCGGGCTCGTAGCGAATCACCAGTCTGTATTCCGTGGAGGCCGGGAGGTTGTCCACGGTGAACCTAAGCCCTGCCCCCGACAGCACTCTGACTAATCCCAGGCCGGTCCAGGTAACGGGCTGCCCAGCTGTTCTGTGACGGGGGATGATCTGCAGAGCTTGACCCGCCTCCAGAGAGATTCCACTCTGCTGCAAGGAGAAAAACACATGCACAGTGACGGCTCTGTGAACGGGCATGTCGCTAGCTATACCGTGGCCCCTTTTCTTTGCATACCACTTTACTAGGCTGAGTATTAACGCTGGATTTTGTTTTGTGCACACGCAGTATTGACAGGTAGCAGGATTGTGAGGACATACTGCCTCCATCTTTGAAAATAATCTAGGGGAAGAAGGAGAAACTGCTGTTGTAGGTGGAGTCAGAGAGGCTCTGTAAACGGGCATGTTGCTAGCTACGGTGGACCCTCTGTTTGCATCTGTTTGCTGTTACCCATTTTCTGACAGACAATAGAGTTTTCTGAAACGGAATCTGAAGCCTCGCACTGGTCAGAATCATGGATGAGACGTCTCACCTGTCCTTGTCTCCGTCGGCGACGCCGTGTTCTCCGTATCAGAAGGGCCCGGCCTGTGACGTCATTGGTGACATCATAGCCCTGCTCTCTTAGGAAACGCTCACACTGAGGCAACAGGCCCGGGTTCAGCTGCAAATACACGGAAACACTATTAAATATTCAAATAGTCTAGACATTTTCTTCAAACTTTGCACAAATGTCCACTCCAACTAAAAAAATAACTGATTAGATTTAGGAGGTCAAAAGTAAAGGTCACCTTACATATTGTGCGTTGGTAGTGACCTTGTACCATATTGTAGCTTCTTAGGAGCTCTACTTTCTTTAAAGCATTGCCTACCACCACTGGATTTTCACCATTCAGCTATTGTATGGAGGCATATAACCATGAAGAGGTAATTCTAGTTTAAACCTCCAACCTAGGTGCTGGAGTAGCCTGGCAACACCCGCCTAGGTAATTTCCCTTCAGTAGTCAGTCTGGGTCTGCAGTATGTTAGTGGGTTTTCTCCACCATATTTGTGGCGGTCCAATCAGCGAACAGAGGGACTGGCTGAGAACAATGTCGTTGAGTTTCAGTTCTAGTACGAATCCGGCGCATGACATAAATCAGGACCAACCATAATGCGATTGGATGGCAGATCCAGAGTGGCACTGGGCAGATCCAATAGTTTTAAACTTCAACAGACACCGCCTTCAAGTGAGTTAACGTTTGTGATTTAAAAGATTCCAGACCCTCTGTACCAATGAAATGAAGTACAATGGTCTGGTAGGACCAGGCTAGGTGTGGGAGTGGTTGTTTGTTCAGATTCATTCCCACGATGCATTTCTGCGATTTACAATGTGGCTTTTTTTCTGAAAGGGATGTTTGATGAGAAACAGAAGAAGAAGTCTCACCTGTCCTTGTCTCCGCCGGCGACGCCTTGTTCTCCGGACCAGAACGGCCCGTCCAGTGACATCTTTGATGACATCATAGCCCTGCTCTCTAAGGAAACTCTCACACTGAGGCAACAGGCTCAGCTGCAAATACATAGAATACATGGGAATACTATTTAATATACAGAAATACTACACATTAAATAAACAAATAGGATTACTACATGTTAAATACCACAGGTTAAAGTAGCTAGGAGGAACTTGTAGATGTTGTTGATTCTAGCTCCCCCTTTGGACCAAAGCGGTAGTGTTTTTACCACACCATCACCCGCTGTCTTAAAGATCTTTGCTAGCGCGTGCCGGCAGCGCGTGCATTTGTTTGGGAAGCGAGTGAAAGAGAGACAGTAGGATGCATGCATGGTATGAGGTAATCTATATAGCCTACATGTGACTATGTCAGATTACTAAAGGTAATATGACCATGATGAAGCAAAGTAAACTTTGATTTAGTAGGGTAAAAACAGGCTTTCCCCGCCTGCCTGCCTAAATGGTTTGGTCTGAGTTGGCGGGCGGGTATTCAGCCTCGAGCAAAGACATTAATAGCAACCACATAAAAACAGGTGATCATTAGAGGAAAACATTTCACTGTTTCACATTATTTTAAAAGTTCCTAGTATAGGAGGTTTAAATACATAGAAATACTGCAGGTGTAATACTCACCAGAGAAGAAGGTTGCTGAGTAGCAGGAATAGGGATATATGGAGGAGGTGGATACGTTTCAGGTATAGGGATATAAGGATAAGGTGGAGGAGTATCAGGACTAGGGATATAAGGATAAGGTGGATAAGTATCAGGTATAGGGATATAGGGGGAAGGTGGATATGTTTCAGGAATAGGGATATAAGGATAAGGTGGAGGAGTATCAGGTATAGGGATATAAGGATAAGGTGGATATGTTTCAGGAATAGGGATATAAGGGGAAGGTGGAGGAGTATCAGGAGTATGTGTAGTATCAGTATGAGGATGATACGGTTGTCTCCCTCCATACAGCGGCGCAGCGAGCTCTGCCTCATACAGGAAGTAATCCAGAGCAGGAAGGAAGTACCCGGGGGTGGGGCTAGAGCAGCGACGACCAATCATGTTTGGTAAACACTGACACTGTCCGTCAACCGGAGAACAGCTGGGGGGAGGCAAAGAGAGACACATCAACATCTACACAATCAACTGAGTTCCCTGTTTTAAACCGGCTCTTATCCTGTCAGTTTTACCTCGTCGTTCTTAAAGCTATAGTTCGTATAACTACCATCGCCATCACCATTTTTTCTTAGTAGAAAAATCAACAACTGAAAACTTTTCTTGGCCGCTTCTTGGGGTTTTCCAGTGTCAGGAGGGCGACACCAGTTTTTAAACGCTGCCATACTGAGAAATACAGACAGTAGTTTTTAGGAGCTGATAGGCTGGATCAACTCGTTTGGCAATGGCGTCAATGTAACCGTCATTCGTTCATACGAAAAAAGTTACGCACTGTAGCTTTAACATAGGAAAACTTGTATTTAGAAAGGTTCAGCATGATGACTGCTTCTCAAGTCTGCTGTCTCTGATTGGGTGAATTTTTTTCAATGTGGCAATAAGTCAGAGCACGAACACAGCCTAGACTCTGTAAACGGGTATGTTGCTAGCCACGAGGGCCCCTTTGTTTACATACCAGTTTACAGAGCCTAGGCTGTGTATCAACACTGGATTTTTTTTAGAGCACACACAATACGGACAGAATGGGGACCGTCATGAGATATTGACTGATTTTGACAAAAGTGATTTTGGCGACAGCGTTCACCAGATGAACAAACATACGTGTTTCCGTGAGCTCCTCCGATGTCACAGTCACACGGTAAACATCTGGATCCAGAGTTTCCCAAACCCCAGAAACCTGCCTGAACACACACAAACACACACACACACACACACACACACACACACACACACACACACACACACACACACACGTTTTAATTGATAATTTTTTTATCAAAGGCTTTGTTTGAACATTAATTAGCATTATTTTCATGCTCAGTTATGTTCAAATTTTTTTCTGATCTAATTTTCCAACTGTAGCAAAGTTCTGTCTGCAAAATAAATTAAGCATTCTCTCTGACATATTTAGTTTTTTTGTTACATAAATGTTGTTTGTACAGACATATAACTGTGTAATCTGATCTAAAATATAATAATATCAGTTGATTTCAAACAGAATGCGGCAGCAGATGTTTGAATTTTCATGTCTTTGTTAAAGGTGCAGTGTGTAACTGCAACAATTTTTGGCAACATCGAGTGGTGAGATTGTAGTTGTCAACGCTCCCTTGCTAAACGCTCCCTTTAGGAGAATTTACAAAAGCTACGGTGGCCCTCGAGGACAGGAAGCTAGTTACTAAAGATGGCATTCTCCACCACTGCCTCAAGTCTTTCCACAATATCTAAGTAAGGCCGTTACGTTTGTCCATTCTGAGCTACTGTAGAAACATGGCAGTGCAACATGGCGGCCTCAGCGCCCCACTCCTATGCAGATATAAAAGGCTCATTCTAAGCTCATATAAATACACAGATTAAACACTTATTAAAACCTACTGATGAATATTATATTACATTTCTACCAAGTTGGTTCTGAAAAAATACCATTTCTACATGATGGAGCTTTAAAATGAAACATGGATCTCACAAAGGTCAGTGTAATCTGAGCAATGATATACAGTAATATAATATTAAACCTACCAAACATTGGTCACACAGTGGTCCACTCGCCAAACGCTCACACTGACAACTTCCTGTCTGCTGATCACATGACCCGACACTGCCCAAAGGATGACACCTGCACACTGAGACACACACGCATGCATGCACAAACAGACACACACACACACAGGCACACAGATAGAAAAACACAGACACAAACTCACACACACACACACACACACACACACACACACACACACACACACACACACAGGATTATATGTGTTCTAGCTGAGAATTTAAAAGGTCATAACTTAGTAGTTGATAACTGATAATATATCAATAGTTTCTCACCCTGGCAGCCTGCTGGCTCGTCGGCTCTCAGATTGTAGAATCCGTGTTTGCAGCGATCGCAGCGTTCTCCGTCCACATTGTCTTTGCAGTCACAGCGACCAGTGAGAGGGTCACACAGGCCGCCACCATGGGAACCAGAGGGGTCACAGTCACAAGCTACAGATAGGAGAGGTCAAAGGTCAAGCCTGTATTCGTTGTTGCTGTGTTTACAGCTGTATTACATTATGTAGAATTATTACTAGGCCGAATATTAAAATTACCGTACTTCAAAAAAGTGTTCTTCATGCTATCATAAAAGGCCTGTCCATCCCAAAGTCCTGGTTATAAATGAACATTGATGCGTACATATACAAGTATGTGGGTTAGGACTGGGGTTACGAAGAAGCCTTTCAGCGTACGTGTACAGACGTGTGGGCTAGGGTTGGGGCTAGATAGAAGGGAAGTTGTAAAGTCATCAATGAACATTGCAGCGTACGTATGCAGGCGTTCGGGTCATCCGTGGCTCTCTGAGGATCCTGGAATAGACCTGGTCGGCAGCGTTCACACTGCGGCCCCGTTCTGTCATGGCGACAGTCGTCACACACACCACCGCTTCTCCCGCCGGTCGCTTCATAAAGAGCAGCGTCAAAGTGACACGAGTCTGAGTGACCGTGGCAGTTACACCCTGAGAGAGACAAGACCAGATTCATTGGAAAAACAGATTAATATAGCGTTACCATTGTGTCTGAACAACCAGTTTAAATATGCTAAATATTAAAGTAGGCAGGAGGAACTTGTAATTGTTTTTTATTGTAGCGCCACCCTCTGGACCAAAGCGGTTGTGTTTTTTACCACAAGAGGGCCTGCTGTACTGAAGATCTTTGCTAGAGCATTCATTTGTTAAGGAAGCGAGCGAAAGAGAGACGGCAGGATGCATGGCCATGAGGTAATGTATTCATATGTGTGTCAGATTAATCATGTTAATTAGACCATGGTGAAGCAAAGTAAACTTGGTTTTAGTACTGTACGGGAAAATTCTGAGAATAAAGTTATAACTTCGTAAAGTCGTAATTTTATAGGAAAAACAATAATAATAATAAAAATTCAGCAATACTGGTAATCTACAAAAGCTGATTTTGATGCAGGGGAAAAGACACTTCTGATAATAATTCTCTAAAATAACACACATTCTAAATATATGACTTAATTCTCATCATGTTAAATTAATATGGTCATTGTCTCAAAAAATACATTTCCCTCAAGGTGGCCCTAAAACTCCATCTTAGATTCTGAACCGAGCAAAGGCATAAATTATAACTCTATAAAAATTGCTCTCTTTTACGGATGGTCTCGTTTGCTGTTATTTGTGGTCATCAGAGGAAAAATTTGACTTTTTCGTAGACATTTCAAAGTCCCTTGGAGACACTTTAAGTACACTTTAAATAAATAATAATTGTAGACAAACTAAATTGGCTAAAGACTTGTTTCTATAAATGCTATTTTATTGTTGTAATAAAGGTTTGTATTTACTCCTGCAGATGTGGGCTGTGTCTCCTCCTCCTGGCCTCCAGGGGGAGTCAAAGTGAAAGTCCTGACAGCGCTCACAGTTCTCTCCAGCAGTGTTGTGATGACACACACACCTACCATGGACCTGCAGAGAAGAAAAACAATACAACTTTACCTGAATGAAAGAAAAAAAACTTTACCTGAATATAAACAAAGCTGCACATTATTTGTATGTGTATTCTGTTAGTTTGTAAACTCAACATTTACGTTTTGTTTTGTTCTGTGAGTGTGTGTGTGTGTGTGTGTGTGTGTGTGTGTGTGTGTGTGTGTGTGTGTGTGTGTGTGTTTGTGTGTGTGTGTGTGTGCTATTGTGGGGGTGTGCCTTTTCTTTTTCGGACAAATGGATGTCCAATTACGTAATGACGACATTTTGGGGTGTAAGGTATAAGGGTAGAGTTAGGTTTAGGTTAAGCTAAGGGTAAGGGTTGAGCAAGTAGTGGTTATGGTTAGGGCAAGTCTCCAGGAAATTAATATAAGTCTATGTAATGAAGTGATCAAAAAAAAAGCCCTGTGTGTGCATGTATATACGTACCATATTTTCCACTGTGAATACGTCCCCCCTGCCTGGGTCCACTGGTCTACACTGCTCTGCATGTCCGTTACAGAAGCAGCTGCCCCTCACCACCATGTTGTAGAGACTATAGTAATATTTCTCCTGAGGATTCCTGCGTTTGCGTCCCAGCGTGTCCCCGAGCGTGAAGAGACGCGTGAAGTTCACACGAATATTAGTCAGCGTGATCAGATCTGAGGATCAAAATATACATATAGAGTATGTCAATGAATCAGTCAGCTTTGTTGAAGAAACTCGAGGTCCATTTTAAATACATACAACATACAAGTTAAAGCACCCCAATGTTTCCACATATGTGACTGGTATGGTTCAGCAATAAGATGAGGATTTGACAGCAGCGTAATAATAGAATTATGAGAATCATTCAGTTTGACAGGTACATTTATACATCAGATTTATATATATGTTTAATATTAGTCAGATGAACCCAACAGAAATATTTTACGTAGCCAATCAGCGAGTAGAAGTCTCACCTTGGATGTTGGGTGCATAAGGGTTTTCTATGTGAAAGATGGGATCCAGAGCTTTCAGCACCACCTAGTGGACAAACACAAGATTATGTCACATCTTTTATTATTATTATTGTGTGTTAAGATATTCAGGCTGCAGAGCATTAAAGGTGCAGTGTGTAAAATGAATGTAATATTTCAGAACGGACTTAGGTAGAATGATTTGAAATGATATATTCTGTGTGTGAGTAAACTGGTTTACCTCTCCATCCGTGGACGGCTCTGACCCGGAGTATCTGCTGTCACACACGACGTCATCGATGCTGTCGGCATGACGACCTGACACCGAGGGGAAATACAGAGAACAGTCTTCTGCAAAGTAACGAAACACTTTCCAGGTCTGTCCAAAATCCTTAGAACGCTCCACCAACATGGCCGCCGGACGGAAGCTCTGTGTAGAGAGAGAGAGAGGGGCTGTTTCTCTATGGTTCTCATGGCTCATTCATAAGTTGAAAAGTTGATAAATATTAAAGGTAGAGTCAGTGTTTCTTGAGAACACTTGTTGTCAAAATCAAGTTTTTTCAAAGTCAGTGAATGTCTCTTCAAAATGTGCTTCCTTTCCGTATTGTGTGTGCACTGAACAAAAATCCAGTGTTAATGCATAGCCTAGGCTCTGTTAACGGGCATGTCGCTAGCTAGTGGGGCCCCCTTTGTTTACATACCCTTTGTTTATGCCAGTTCAGAGAGCCTAGGCTCTGTATTAACCCACACACAGTAGGGACAGGTAGTGGATCGTGTGGAGATATTTGAGTGTCTTACCTTGAAGGTGAGGACCATATGACTGAACTGGAACACAGTCTCCAGGTCCAGACGAATGCTGACCTGATGAACTCCTGACAACACTCAGCTTAGTTAGTGACATCATTATCATATGTAATACATTATCAATCAGGTGTGGGTATTATACATAGTATAATCTGTGTTTTTGTTTCGAACCAAAACCGGCTCATCTTTACAATTTCCAACGTGTTTAACTGTTTTAAATTCAAAAGAATTATTTTTACCATGAGTGTGTTTTATCCGCGATTGATCGTTTAAACCTGGTGACCTTTGTGAGCTCACCGTTCTCAGACTTCCTGCCTGTGTGTGTGTGTGTGTGTGTGTGTGTGTGTGTGTGTGTGTGTGTGTGTGTGTGTGTGTGTGTGTGAGTGACCTCACCGTTTTCAGACTGCCACCACTTCATCTTCCTCTCGGGGTCAAAGGTTGTGATGACGTTGTCGATTCGGTGGCTGTTTGGGTTGCTATAGCGATCGTACGGCAGCCGCGAGTCACATGTGAAACATTTCTGCTCCTCCTGGACACACACACACACACACACACACACACACACACACACACACACAGTCATAACTGTTATTATATATTATATATTGCTATTGATCATCATCATTCCATTTATTAAATTTGAAGGTTGACAAAAGCTTAGATTAAATTTTCTCTGCGTCTAAGGTTCCCGTACACACGACAGCGATTTATAGTATTTCTCTGCACACCAGCAATGCAAAAAACTATTGAAAACAAAAAAAGAGATGTTTTGCACATCCATGTTCAGTTGCTGGTGCTGAACCAAAATGAATATTCAAAGTAAGAAAGTGTAGTCCACAAAACAGCTCAATGCTCCTAAAATCCTTTAATGTGCAAAAGCACACATAACATTTCGGACGACAATTTGGCATTCCTCAGGTACATTTTGATTATAGTGACCCATGACCCTTATCTAATCTAGTCACATCACATGACCGGAAGGGTGATGCAGTTCAATAAACATACATTTAAATGATATACACTTAAGCATCAAAAGTCAGATAGACATTTGTGACAAGATAATTACAAGATATAAAGATCAAAACGATCAGAAAATGCAGTTTTCTAAGTGGTGTAATTAGGATGACAAAACAATGACTTCACTATTTGAAAATGGAACATGTGTCATTTCTGTCTTTATTGAAAAGGCGTGGGGCCAAGAGAAAAATGTTGCCTTTTCATCTACGCTTCAGTTTATCTGGTGCTGGATGTACTACTAAATTATAAATATTGTATTGTGAAGGTGTATGAGCTACACACTTTTGTGTTCAGCTATGTTCAGATCAGTGTCATATAGCCTATTGACATTTTGAAGGAACATCATCTTGAGAGGATTAGGGTTACACACACACACACACACACACACACACACACACACACACACACACACACACACACACACACACACACACACACACACACACATACATACACAGAGAGAGAGAGAGTTAGGGTTAGGAGAAAAACAGATATTTGTTTAAAAAAAGTGAGGAATGAGGAGGTGACGTGGAAATGATTCCTCAGGGGAAAGAAAAGGTCGGATCGTGAAATGACAAATCAGAACATGTTGCAGTATGAACCAGCCAGGAAACCTTTCACGCACTTCAACAATATTAAGAGACAGCTATACACACACACACACACATAGTAACACACACACACACACACCCACACACACACACACACACACACACCCACACACACACACACACACACAGACACACACACATAGTAACACACACGCACGCACCCACACACACATACACACACACATGCACACACACACGCACACACACACACACACACACACACACACACACACACACACACACACACACACACACAGTATCTCAGACATACACACACACACACAGAACCAGCCAGGAACATTTCAACAACGCTTCAAAGAAATACAGACACACACAGAAACACTACAAACCTTGAACTGTTAAACACACGGATAGAGTCCACATCCACCCTTGGCTTTACTGTTTGGCTGCTGTGCTACACATCACTAACTTACTGTAAAAAGCTTCTGCTCTCTGTTGTTTGTGTGTGTGTGTGTGTGTGTGTGTGTGTGTGTGTGTGTACGTGTGTCAGTGTGACCTCTGACCTCCAGGTATCCTATAATGCAGTAGTTCTGGGGTCCGTCCAGTCCGCAGGTAGACGAGGCTGATAGCTGCCCCTCCCGACCCAACATCAGATCACCCAGCGCGGGGTTACAGGAGCCACCGGGGCACTGGATATCCAGAGGACCCGGACGGTCTGGGTTAGGGTTAGGGGAGTTCAGAGGGTCCTGGAGAACTCTAACCCTAGGGTCCTCAAGGTCTGGGTCTGGGTTGGGGTAAGAGTATGGGGGTTCTGGACGGTCTGGGTTACGGTTAGGAGTGTCCAGAGCATCCTGAAGGTTAGGGTCTTGGTAAGGGTCTGGGTCTGGGTACTGAGGTTCCTGGAGAACTCTAACCCTAGGGTCCTCTGGGTCTGGGTCTGGGTTGGGGTAAGAGTATGGGGGGTCCGGATGGTCTGGGTTACGGTTAGGAGTGTCCAGAGCATCCTGGAGGTTAGGGTCTTGGTAAGAATCTGGGTCTGGGTAAGGGTACTGAGGTTCCTGGAGAACTCTAACCCTAGGGTCCTCTGGGTCTGGGTCTGGGCTGGGGTAAGAGTATGGAGGGTCCAGACGGTCTGGGTTAGGGGGAGGGTAAGTATACGCGGGGTACGGATGATCCGGACGGTCTGGGGTAGGGGGGTGCAGAGGATCCTGGGGGTTAGGGTCTGCGTAATGGTCTGGATCTGGGTAAGGGTAAGGGTACTGAGGGTCCAGAGGGTCCTGGAGAACTCTAACCCTAGGGTCCTCAGGATCAGGGTCTGGGTTAGGGTAAGAGTATGGAGGGTCCAGACGGTCTGGGCTAGGGGGAGGGTAAGTGTACGGGGGATACGGACGGTCTGGGTTAGGGGGGTCCAGAGGATCCTGGGGGTTAGGGTCTGGGTTAGGGTAAGGGTTCTGAGGGTCCAGAGGGTCCTGTAGAACTCTAACCCTAGGGTCCTCAGGGTCAGCGTCTGGGTAAGGGTAAGAGTATGGAGGGTCCAGATGGTCTGGGCTAGGGGGAGGGTAAGTGTACGCGGGGTAAGGATGGTCCGTACGGTCTTGAGTAGGGGGGTGAAGAGGATCCTGGGGGTTAGGGTCTGCGTAATGGTCTTGGTCTGGGTAAGGGTACTGAGGGTCCAGAGGGTCTTGGAGAACTCTAACCCTAGGGTCCTCTGGGTTAGGGTAAGCGTACGGGGGGTACGGACGGTCCGGATGGTCTGGATTAGGGTAAGTGTATGGGGGGTCCAGACGGTCCAAGAGATCTGGGTTAGGGTAAGCGTATGAAGGGTCCAGAGGGTCCTGTAGAACTCTAATCCTAGGGTCCTCTGGGTCTTGGTCTGGGTCTGGGTTAGGGTAAGTGTACGGGGGGTACAGAAGGTCCGGTTGGTCTGGGTTGCGGTTAGGGGGGTCCAGAGGATCCTGAAGGTTAGGGTCTGTGTAATGGTCTGGGTTAGGGTAAGGGTTCTGAGGGTCCTGTGGAACTCTGTCCCTAGGGTCCTCAGGGTCTGGGTCTGGGTTGGGGTAAGAGTATGGAGGGTCCAGACGGTCTGGGTTAGGTGGAGGATAAGTGTACGGGGGGTACTGACTGTCTGGGTTAGGGGGGTCCAGAGGATCTTGGTGGTTAGGGTCTGGGTAATGGTCTGGGTCTGGGTAAGGGTACTGAGGTTCCAGAGGGTCTTGGAGAACTCTAACCCTAGGGTCCTCTGGGTCTGGGTTAGGGTTGGGGTAAGTGTATGGAGGGTCCAGACGGTCTGGGTGAGGGGGAGGGTAAGTGTACGGGGGATACGGACGGTCTGGATGTTCTGGGTTAGGGGGGTCCAGAGGATGCTGGGAGTTAGGGTCTGGGTAATGGTCTGGGTTAGGGTAAGGGTTCTGAGGTTCCACAGGGTCCTGTAGAACTCTAACCCTAGGGTCCTCTGGGTCTGGGTCTGGGTTAGGGTAAGAGTATGGAGGGTCCAGACGGTCTGGGTTAGGGGGAGGGTAAGTGTACGGGGGGTACTGACTGTCTGGGTTAGGTGGGTCCAGAGGATCCTGGGGGTTAGGGTCTGGGTAATGGTCTGGGTTAGGGTAAGGGTTCTGAGGGTCCAGAGTCTCCTGGAGAACTCTAACCCTAGGGTCCTCAGGGTCTGGGTTAGGGTAAGCGTACGGGGGGTACAGGGGGTACGGAGGGTCCGGACGATCTGGGTTATGGTTAGGATCTGGTAGGTTAGGGTCTGGGTAAAGGTCTGGGTCTGGATCTGGGTAAGGATACTGAGGGTCCTGGAGAACTCTGGGGTCCTCAAGGCCTGGGTCTGGGTTAGGGTAAGTGTACTGGGGGTACGGTGGGTCCGGACGGTCTGGGTTAGGGGGAGGATGATGATTTGAAGGGTCCTGAGGGTCCTGGAGACGAGCCGCTGGAAGGAAAACTACATAAAGAGACGATGATATGACAGAGAAAATTCAAACCTCTGATTCATGTAAAAATGTTCAAGCAAACATTTTAATATTTCACTCAGTTAAAACTAGCGAAAAAATTAAGATCTGATGCTTTAGATCTAAACCTGTGTAAAGTAGAGTCAGTGACTCAAAATCACTTTTTGTCAATTGTCACTGCAGCAGAAATGACATCACATGGACTGAGCCTCCGATTGAAATCAACCAGCGATGAGACCGATATATAAGCGAGAGGCAAGTTCAAGGAGCCATGTTATATAAATATATAAAATAAAGAAGTTAAAGTATATATCCCAACTGCTGCATACTGCATGTAAACTACGTTATTTTTATGATCAGCTGTAGTATGTAGGAGAGGAAAAAGAAAGAGTATGACACTTGGAACGCAGGGTGTGTTTCTTTTAGTTTTTCTAAAACAACATGCAGATTAAGATGTCAGTATGAGCTCAAACATTTCCAACTGATTTTTTTTTTAAAAGTCAACAAGTGGAAATATTTTCACCAGAGTTCAACAAGAGATTATGGATGGCAGAGAGAACAGAGAACTGACAGTACACCTACCTAATACATATTATTTATTACTCATCCCTCCTTCATTCTAACTCACCTATGAAGAAGATGAAGATCATTTTGCGCTGAATACTCTGGCCAGTGGTGAAACACATATCCAGTTACTGAAACGAGTGAAAGAAATGTATAATTAGGCCTACATTACATTACATAATGGTTTCAGAGATTTGTGTCTATTTAGCTTCCAGAACATGTCTTTCATATTAGTATGAATCAAAGTTCAAAATATTATGTTTAGGTGATTATTTGACTATATCTTGCATGTTTGCGTCTGTGAAAATCTCAACTTCTGAAGCACCTACAACAACTTAAGTTTCCATTATCCTTCTAAGCACTATTCTGAAGTTTATTATGGAAGGATTTGTCCATATGTTCATTGCCTGATTTGTGATAGATCTTCCTCTTAAAAAATGCCTTTTTAAGACCTACACATAGTATTTTGTGATTTATAAAATGAAGAAAATCTATGGGCAAAATCTGTTCTGTAAAAACTGTACATTAACAAGTTGTAAAAATGAAATAAAGATTTGAACTCTGGCTTTATCCAAGACCTTCATTTTTGTTTTTAAGGAGATGTAAATGTTCACATAATTAGTTAGATATTAACACATTTGCATATTTATTTTAACATTTCTGACAAAATTGCACTACAAAAAATTACAGTTTTAATGTCAGTGATCGACTAGCAAAGTTGCATGATCTATAAGTTAAACAGTTTACCCTATTCACCTGCAGTGTAAATGCCTTAAATATGACCCCGCCCCCTGTTGCCCCTGGAGCGACTAGTGAACTCTAAAGGGGAATGTGTCGGGGGCCTCAGCTTAAATCACTGACCTTTTTCTACTGAAGTTTTAAATACTAACAGTAGGAATATTTACTTGTGTTTGTCCCAGTCCCTGCATTTCAGTATGGTTTAGTTTGTCCCAATAAGTCAGATGCAGCATGCTGAAAAATACCAACATGTAGGCCTACTACTACACTCAACAAAAATATAAACGCAACACTTTTGTTTTTGCTCCCATTTTTCATGAGATGGACTTAAAGATCTAAAATTCATTCCAGATACACAATTGTACCATTTCTCTCAAACATTGTTCACAAATCTGTCTAAATGTGTGATAGTGAGCACTTCTGCTTTGCTGAGATAATCCATCCCACCTCACAGGTGTGCCACATCAAGATGCTGATCTGACATCATGATTAGTGCACAGGTGTGCCTTAGACTGTCCACAATAAAAGGCCAACCTGAAATGTGCAGTTTTGTCTCACAGCAAAATGCCACAGATGCCACAAGCATTGAGGGAGCGTGCAATTGGCATGCTGACAGCAGGAATGTCAACCAGATCTGTTGCTTGTGCATTGAATGTTCATTTCTCCACCATAAGCCGTCTCCAGCAACTTCGCACAGCCATTGAAGAGGAGTGGACCAACATTCCACAGGCCACAATTGACAATCTGATAAACTCTTTGCAAAGAAGATGTGTTGCACTGCATGAGGCAAATGGTGGTCACACCAGATACTGACTGGTTCTGAGTCCCCAGACCCCCAATAAAGCAAAAAAATGCACATTTCAGGGTGGCCTTTTATTGTGGACAGTCTAAGGCACACCTGTGAACTAATCATGATGTCAGATCAGCATCTTGATGTGGCACACCTGCGAGGTGGGATGGATTATCTCAGCAAAGCAGAAGTGCTCACTATCACACATTTAGACAGATTTGTGAATAATGTTTGAGAGAAATGGTACAATTGTGTATCTGGAATGAATTTTAGATCTTTAGGTCCATCTCATGAAAAATGGGAGCAAAAACAAAAGTGTTGCGTTTATATTTTTGTTGAGTGTAGTAGTAGGCCTACATGTTGGTATTTTTCAGCATGCTGCATCTGACTTATTGGGACAAACTAAACCATACTGAAATGCAGGGACTGGGACAAACACAAGTAAATATTCATTGATTCATTCAATCAAGGGAAACAAGTTTATTTAAACATTTCATACACAGAGGCAATTCACATGCATAAAGTATCTAAAAGATAAATAAACAATAGATGAATAAAAGAGGGAGAGAATAATTTAAAACCATTAATGTACACGAAGAATAAAAAGAGCATAAAAGTCACAATGCATAGAGAAAAAATGCATAAAAACAGCAGAGGACATTGTGTAAACTACGGTCTCCCTTTAAGCTTTGTCAATACAACTGCTAAATTCAGATCAAAGCAGAGGTGAACATGAAGGTTTTTAGTTTAATTTTAAAGGTAGCAGGTAGGTCATCAGAGCAACTTGTTCATTCACTGAACATTTTAGTTCAGTCTATTGTTAAAGAGAGTATTACAATTAAAGATCAGATCAAACTCAGCTAACCCTAAAAACTTTCAGGCTGAAATGTGAAGGAGTTGCCGCTAAAATCACTGTAACTTTATCTGCATTAATGGGAACACAGGTAATAACATTATGAAGCTGTTCTTAAACCTTCATTAAGCAACAACATTATGCATTATACATGATGCATGAATGATAAAGTAAAAAAGAAAAAATCATTAAATAAGAACGACAGTCATAAATCAGCTGAAGGTCGAAGTCTCCGACCACCAGCACAGAGAGGGAAACATTCACCTACCTGCTGCTGCTGGAGGAATGAACAAACCTGGGCAGGTAACAGCACACCTGAGCCACAGCTAGCCCCGGGCTGTGTGTGTGTGTGTGTGTGTGTGTGTGTGTGTGTGTGTGTGTGTGTGTGTGTGTGTGTGTGTGTGTGTGTGAGCGTAAAATGACTGAATACAAAGACGCTGGATTTAGCAAAGTATGGAAGAGAAAACATTCCCATCTTCTTACATGTTTGCTCGGGTGGATACAGTTTATTACATCATCACAAATCAAAATGAAACAATTCATTACTAGAAAATTTGCATTACTTGTGTGAATGCTTGATGCTGAAAAGCTGAGGCTAAACTGGATTGCTGAAGGGGAATTAAGAATTGAAAAGTTTTTTACAAAGTTGAATGAAAATTTATGCTGAAATAAAAGTGCTGAAAATACAGAAATGTCAAAGGAGCAGCAAAAGTCTGATCAGCCAATCAGCATCAGCTGTGTGTAACTGTATGGGGGGGGCTGACATGCTGTGTCATTGTTGAGAGACTGAGGCCATATCCACACGAACACAGATATATTAAGAAACATTACGCATTTCTCTGTTTGCATGGAAATTCCCATTCACACAACTGTGTTTTAAAATATCTCTTTGTACACACGACAAACAAGAAAAAACGCTGACGTAATCAAGGGCAGGCCAGTAGGTGGCGAGATTGTGTATCTGTAAGTCCTACAGCTTAGGTAAGGATTTGAGCTAAAAGGTGACAAATATGTCTACGTTTTGATATATGAAATGTGTTAGAGAAGTTAAAGGTGTAGACGATGAGAATTAGTGAGAACATTTTGAAGAATCAGAATGACAGGAGAGCAAGAGTACATTTTTACATTTATTTATTTATGGGTTAATGAACCAAATTATTTCCTTTATAAAACTCTACACAACATTAATGCAACATACAAAATTATAAAGTCATGCCGAGGTTATCAGATGCTGTGATTTCCTTTTTTTTTTTCGCAAAATCAATTCATTGACCTTAAACGATTCATCTCACCAGTTTCTGATGTTGTATGTGGTATCATTGTAGTCCCTGGCCATGAAAACATGGGGTTGACAGCACCTGTTATACATTATCATGTTTGGTTCAGGAGTTGATGCAAAATGCATAATTAGGAAAGTAAAATGGCCATTTTTCTAACAAGGAGTGGTTTGGGTGCAAAACAAATGCTTGACATTAATTCAGAATGGTGAAAAAAAAATGTTTAATTTTTTTTTAAGATGTTTTTTGGCATTTTTATGCTTTATTGATAGTGTAGAGACAGAGCTGAAATGGGAAAGAGAGGGGGCTGGAATCAAACCCGGGTCCGCTGCTGGCCGAGGCCCATGGGGGGGACGCCCTATCAACTGAGCTAAGGGCGCCCCCGAAAAAAATACTTGTTTTACCCCTCACAAGCTACTTAAGGGCGAGGTTTAAGGCTCCGGGTACCATAACTTTTAGCAGCTTTTACGGATTGTCCTGGGGAAGTTGAATTTCAGCTTTTTAATTTGTGTTATTAAATATCTTTACAAATACATCGGTGAGGAAATCTAGTGGTAAGGAATGTATTCCCAGACTGGCCCAATATCTGATAATATTCCCTATTGATCTGATCTGACACATGGTATCATGAAAATCACCTGGGATTAATAATGACAGATATACGAGATGGACCGTGGATTAGTTTATATGAAGATTATGTTTATGGTTGAGGGCGGAGCCTAAACCACTGGCTGCCTCTCAGCCTGGTCTGGGCCCAGGGTTCCCACACATTTGTACCAATCCATTTTCAAAACTTTACATGACTTTTTACCCAATTTCCATAACATAATTTAAATAGCTTAGAGTAGGTCTGACTGTTTCCCAATCAAATGGCTCAATAAAGAGGTTCTTAATGCGTTTCTCTTGTGTGCCATCTGTTATATTTGTCATTCCAAATTATTAAACAGTCACTTCCCAGGGATTCCTCTTGATAAGCAATCAAACAAGATATTATACAATAGTTATTCAGGAAACTATATCACATAACATTAGACATGTTTTGGGATTTTTATGAATATGTTTTAAACATTAGCAAACATTTATAATTCAAAACTTTTCCAAAACATTCAGTTAATTCCAAACCATTTCCAATTTTTTCAAATTTCATAACTTCATGACTGTGGGAACCCTGTGGGCCTTTTGAATACAGTCTATGGTCTTGGCCATGGACGTATTATAAGGGGTTAGGTTCTGGGTTAGCTACATAGATAGATAATGGATAGATAGATACTTTATTGATCCCGAAGGAAATTATGAATACTGGTTATGGGTTACTGGTCTCTGTGCTGTGCGAGGCGTTTCTTCCTGAACCATCTCTGGATCACTAACGCCGCCAACTCTTCCTGTTTCCTGCGGCGGCTGCTGCTGATTGGTTCATACGTCACCTGAGGGAAACAATCCAATTTAAAGCAGAAATAACGTCAATACATCTAAAATCTCTCAGGCTTGGTTTAATAAACAGGGTGTGCGGATGTTTTTCTATTCAAACATTTTTATAAAAGCAATCGCTGACGTCAGGCCGCGGTATAAGATCATGATATCACAGCTATGAACCAATCAGATCGCTTGATATGAGTGACACGTTTTTTTAAATAAAGAATAACATTCGAGAAGTTTAAAACCTCAGACGGAAACTTTTCCTCCATTCCGGATCTGATGGTTTCCAGATGAGATGAGTCACACGACACCTGCACATTTATAAGAAGAAAATATAGATTAGAAGAAGAACGTTAATAGTTGAACTACCAGTACTAATAATAATGTTATCATTTGGCATGGGCTGGTATCTGGTATCTGGTTTGAAAAAGTCATGCTGTTAACATACAGGTTAATACATGTTCTGAATATTGTACTTGTTGTTAGAAATAAAAATAATTTTTTTTTTTTTACCCAAACATTTAAAAAATGTTTGGGAGCTATAATCACAATACCCTGATACCATGAAACTGTAGTATGTTTGCTTAAAGGTGCTACGAGGAACTTTCTGAATGTATTTCTGAAACGGTCTAATTTTTTCCCTCTGAAAGATCATAAATGACAACCGCAAACAAGACCATCAATGCAAAGAATGCTATTTTTATAAAGTTTTTTCTTAATGCCTTAGTCGTGGGTACGCTTACCCAGGAACTACAGATGGCTTAGAAAAAAACTCTACCTCTTTTGTCCAAAGGGGGTGCAAGAATTAATACAAACTGAAAGTTCCTTGGAGCACCTTTAAGGTTATAATAACGTCAGGATATCATTCCGGCCCATGCCTAGTTCATATCATATGAATATGTGATGAGGTGTTGTTACCTGTGCTGCCACAGCCTCCAGAATGTCCTTCCAGTGGACCCTGTCCCCACTAACCAGCGGTAAATCCATGTGTGTCAGTGTGATGCTGTTTGGTTTGGGAATCCTCATGGGCTCCTCTAGAGCGTCGCACAAATCTGACAGTTCACTGTCAAACACAGGACAGACGACCACAGATATTCAAGGTGTTTTTTATATATATTTCATATTAAATTATATATTTATATTTTATATATTTTAAAGTGCCAAATCCCAACAGAAGTCATTTATCTACGGTCCCATGGCAACAGGTGCACTTTTATTATATATACAGTACCAAATGTTTTTTATCTAATTTATGTGCACGTTTCAGCGTCTACTGCGTTGCTTTGACCATTTGTAGGCTAAACAGTAATATCGTTGACTCTGGAGCGTTGACGTAATACCGCCCAACACTGATTGATCTTTGACTCCTGTGTGTATGTGTATGTGTGTGTGTGTGTGTGTGTGTGTGTGTGTGTGTGTGTGTGTGTGTGTGTGTGTGTGTGTGTGTGTGTGTGTGTGTTGTCAAAATTAACGCGTTAACGCAGGGTGATTAACTTCTGGAATTAACGCGTTCATTTCTTTAACGCATGTGCAGAATGATCCGCCCCGTACATCCCACCCGCTCTGCACTACAGTCACTCTAACGATGTGGCTGACCCAGGATCAGTAGCTGCGCGCGGCCAAACATAGCAGCACGCTAGTCTGTTTTAAACTGCTAACCACGGACCTATAGTTGCTGCTAACGGCCACGTCTGTGTCGCGCGCGGCAGTTGCTCTCGGAAGCAACAGGAGAAACATTCTGCTCCGTTCAAGGGAGGAAACAAACGTCTGTAGTTTTCAGAGGTGTGTGTGTTTAATACGTGACATCAACCTACTAACGTCGGCTTTCTGTTACAAATGAACAGTCCCATAGAACGTGGTCGCGTGTGCAAACACACACACACACACACACGCATACGCGCGCAAACTGCAATCAGGTTGTATTCAGGGATGCAAAACCATGGATTCACCAAAAAAATGCCATTCTATAGCCTATCCTATATTTGCTCAAAGACAGGAATAGAGACAGCCAAATTGAAGTATGGTGTGGTAGCATATGTTTTAGTTGATTATAATTTATTTGCAGTATTCACACCATCATTTGGATTTTCAATTAATAAAAATGCATTTAAATGTATATATTCACCTTCAGTCCTTTATCTTTCCATTCATACAACAATATGCAGAGAACATTTTTAATTTAATTTTTTCGGGCCTATTTCGAATGGTAGAATTAATCGTGACTAATCGTGATTAATCCACAGAATCCTAATCGTTTGACAGCCCTAATAACTATATCTTTGATGCCGGGACT
>OX442367.1:19661944-20009444 GCA_949357725.1 Hyperoplus immaculatus | reverse complement strand
TGCACAGGTGTGCCTTAGACTATCCACAATAAAAGGCCACTCTGAAATGTGCATGTCTGGGGGTTAATACATAGGAAAATCAGAACCAGCGAGAACAGCCTGGGACTCAGAACCCAGGAGAAGACCCAACTGGATTATAACATCAGCCTGTCATACTCTACAACTAGGCCTACTCTACATTCCAGCCCTGAAGGTTACAGGGAAAGATAAGAAGGTGCTCTTTCCGTGTGATTGCCCCAGGTCTTCTTCCTGGTGTATTTCCTTGGCATGATGGCTTTTCTACAATGTGTATGACATTAAAATAAAACATATGTCATGTAATATTACATTAAAATATGTTTAAGAGTAAACTTAACTTGTGCCTCATGGTGGGGGAAAGTGAGGCAGTGGCTCACTTTCCCCCACAGCATTTGGCTCACTTTCCCCCACCACCACAATTTGAGAAAAACTACCTCTCTTAGCCTTTCAGTCTAATCTTTAGCTAATATCATCACATGGTTTTTATATGTTGGTAGTTCATCAACACGTATGATAGAAGTTGTTCTACGTGAATACATTTGCTTTGGCACAACAGTTGATTAAGTTGACAGCAAGAAAATGTACTTTTACATGCAAAATACCTATTTTGGTGAAAAAAACATGCTTACCACAGCACCATGAGGTCCTCTCTTTCAGGGCCATGGGGAAATGAGAGGGGCTTGAAAACATATATCTCACATGACCAAAAATGTTTTCCGTTGCCTAGATACAGGGGGTGGCTCACATTACCCGATGCCTCAGATTCCCCCGTTCTCCCCTACCATAAATATACAACAAGCAATTGCACACCACCATCCACAATAGTATTCATCAAATATAGTCAAATATATTTGTTAAATTGTCATAATTATTACTACCAGAGCAAGTATTATAATGTACTGCTTAATTTTTTTCTTACTATTACATACAATGAAAAAATACCACTATAGACATTATTTCAAGTCTATAGTGGTACACAAGTTACAAGTTACAAATTTAGAAATGTTTCTAAAAATGTAAAGGCCCCTGAATGTTGAATATGGTTACGGCCTTGCTGTGAATGTTTACTCTATGTTCTTCTCACCTGTAGAATGAGGAAGTCCACCAAGCACCAAACGTCTGTGAAGTATTTCTTCATTCCGAGGCCGATCCACTTCAGTAACATCTCTGTGAGGAACAGAACTGTGAACAGCTGGTCTGCTCTCTGAACTATCTCCTTCAGAGTGGGACGATGGGGTAGGTACACGTCCTCACACACCTGGGAATATTGGGAGCAGAATATTGTTTTAAGTTTGGTTTTATTGATTACATTACAAAACAAATAAAACATGTGTCTTCTATGCCCCCTGCTCTCCACATAAGTTCAAATTCATGTTGAAAAAGCATTCCATAGTGTTTTTTAAAGGAGTACTACATAAAGATTTTACAAGAAGTGATTCATTAGAACAATATCCGTAAGCCCATAACAACGGTGAATTAGCAGCGGGTATTATCAAGAAAAAATTTACCGTGGAATGCCTTGATTGACCAATCAGAACACAGGATTTATCAGTGTGGTGTAATAAGACAAAATAGTGTAATGTAGGCCTATAATGTGACACAATATTGTATCTTACAAAATAACATACTGTATATTAATGTTTGTCATTGCTTATTGTTATTCAGTAGTGTGTGTCTGTGTGCGTGTCTGTGTGTGCGCCTGTCTGTGTGTGTGGAATAATGTTTGTGTGTGTGTTTACCAGCACTGTGCTGCTAAGCACAATGATGACGATGATGAAAATCGTAAAATGTTTATTCTGTACGATGAACAAACAGGTTTTCCTGAAGTTAGACCAGACCGTCCCAGGGCGGCGGGACGTGTCTATATCCAGGAACGGACAGCAGCGGTAACACTCTGAAACACACACACACACACAGTTACACATAATCATTGATCATGTGTAATTTAATGTATTTTATGTATTTCATGTATATAAAGCACTGTCGTTTGTGGTAAAGTGTCCCGTACTGTGGCTGCAGCAGTCTTCAGGTGTGTTTCCTTTTAACTGTTTGTGTTCTTTGTCCAGCACATCTTCACACTGAACAAACACAATCATCAGAAATTAATATCATCACCGTTTGATTATTGTTCTTATACAAATGAACAGTCTGTTCATGTTACATGCAAATGTGCCAAAACTGTCACTGCATTTTAAGAATTTAAGTACTTTTTCCTGATTAAAGCCACCTTATAGACTTCTACTTAGGCAACGTTAATGCAGGACTTTTACTTTAGCATCTTTGATCATTATACATTCCACACAAGCTAAACACTCTTAATGCTAAATTACTTTTAATGAATCATTAATAATTTTGGACTTTAACTCAAGTGTCATTGTAATAGGTGACTTGTAACGGAGTAATTGGTCTAGTCAGGTATTTCTACTCTGACTCAAGTATGTTTTTCAGGTTCTCCATACACCTTTGTGTATCAGAGCTCTGATTCACAACAGCAGCTAAGGCTCATGGGTAATGTAGTATAAGGAGCCCAATTGACAGACGCGACCAGGGGCCTCATTTATAAAAGTGTGCGTAGAAACCTTCCCAAAACATTGCGTTCGCACAAAGCCAAGAATGTGCTGCGCAAAAGAAAAGTTGAGATTTATAAAACTGTGCAGCGCACTGTTGCACGCAATCTTCCCTTTATAAATACCCACCTGCGGTGAATTGTGCGCAGAAGATCTCCGCCCGTGTTATCCCACTTCACCTCCCAGTTTCATCCCACAATCTACCATACATGGCGAATGCTAAATAGCTCCTGAATATGATGACGCTCTTAATAAGCACGGCATTTTTACTGACATGAGGAGAAAAGGGAGGCAACCGGCTGCAAAGAAAGTGACTAGGAAGGAAGAAAGCCCATGCCATGCGCCGCTGTAACTGGCACACAAACACAAAACACACACGCGCACTGATCACATATCATGATTGGCACAGTCATTACAGTCTTTGTTAAGCTGTTTTGGCCAACTTTGTATATGAAATATCACGTATTAGCAAACCTGTAGGACTATATGTAGGCCTTTATAAAATGTGTTGCGAGAAGTGAAATAATGCATTAGCCTATAGTCTATTCCAAAGCATTGTTTCCCTTCCGTGAGATCCACACATTTCCAACAATGTCAGATTATAGTTTAAACTTCCAGGGTTAGTTGTTATGGGAAAGAGATGCATATGATAATTTGCTAAATTCATAACATGATTTTATCAAACGAAATCTATAGTTTTAATTAATATTTTTGGCCTTAACTTTGTACAAAAATACTTTTTACACACAGCCTAAAATATAGACTATTTGCTCACCCGCTGGCCACTCACGGACACACCTCCCGACGTACAGTATATGTTAACATTATCGAGTAGAACTATAAGATTCAATTTAAAAATATAACCAAAACATGTATAGACCTACTTGATAAGTAAATCAACCAAATCATTACTGCATGCCATAGACAACAGTAGCCTATATTCGCAACAATAGTTACGCACATACAGTATAATTGATTATATATTGGTGCCATGCATTTCACTAGGATATGTGTGTTTTTCCGATGACAGAGCTTTATTTCGTGGTGTTGCCATTGAGTGTCGTTGATGCCCCGAGTCAGGAAAGCCTTGCGGAAGCTCTACGCATGGTCAAAAGTTGGCGTGGGAATACGCACACTTATCCGCAAAGGATTCTTTTATAAATACCACCGTTTGGCACCGCACATTTGATCGCACATTTCTGCCTGTCTACGCAAGGTTTTTGTGCGCAGCAAGCTTTATAAATGAGGTCCCTGGTGAGTCAGAAACTGTGTGTTAAACATGTGTGACTTCACCTTTCTCTCTTTTTCTTCATCTTCTTCTACTCCATTGACGTTGAACTCGAGCTCTGCCTCG
This sequence comes from Hyperoplus immaculatus, assembly GCA_949357725.1. Classification (NCBI taxonomy): domain Eukaryota; kingdom Metazoa; phylum Chordata; class Actinopteri; order Uranoscopiformes; family Ammodytidae; genus Hyperoplus; species Hyperoplus immaculatus. The sequence continues at coordinate 20,005,505 of OX442367.1, read as the reverse complement.
GCGATGGGAACCCTCCTCTGGATGCACGTGTCCTCTGACCCAGGCTGCTCTGCTCTCACTGAGGTCAAGGCCAAATACTCCTTCCTTTTATCTTCCTCAATGTCACTCGCTTATGATAGAAAATGAAACCAGAAAAATATGAGAAAAGATACGATACATAATACTCTCTGCCATAAAAGGTTTACAGTGACAGTGGCAAGGGTTGCTTATTTTGATTCCCTTCCCAACTTTAGACATTGGAAATGCAAATAAATGCAAAATGCCAAACCGAACCAAACTGCTCAGTGTAAATGAGGCTTTGGTTCTGGTTTTACCTGGAGTTTCTGAGGCGACGTCTTTCTTCTTCTTTCCCATCAAAACCCAGAGCGTCCTTCTGATGGTTCCCACGGCGATCTGAAGGCTGTTCTTCTTCTCTGGAACCGTGAGATGATCAAAAGAACTCAGCAGCAAAACCAGGAACAGATTCACCATCTGGAAATAGACCAGGATCAGATGGCTTCACATTCATTTCATTTCATATACATTTTTCATATTAATTTGCCAGGGTTCCCACAGTCATGAAATTCCTTGAAAAAGTTATGAAATTTGATTGTAAAAACTAAGCTCAGTTAGTAGCCTAGAAAGGAATGTTTTGGTTATTTTTAGGGTAATCAGATCTGATTTATTTGATTTTATTTCTTCCGAAAGCAGATTCGATATAATTTTGGCCAGTATCGGCCCAATAATGATACAAAATATCTGTCCGGCCCAGCACAGACCCTGGAGGAACCTGCTAAAGTTATGTCCGAACGTACACGGATATTTAAAACAACTAATTTTTTCCCACTGTTTTGCAGGAAAGTTCCAGTACGCATTTTAGAATATCTCTCCAAAGCAAAAGAACAGAAACACTAAAGTAATCGTGGCAGGCCAAAAGATGCCGATAATGATACACTTCAAACACCACAGAAAGGGGCGCCCTTAGCTCAGTTGGTAGGGCGTCCCCCCCATGGGCCTCGGCCAGCAACGGACCCGGGTTCGATTCCAGCCCGCGGTCGTTCTCTGCATGTCACTCCCCTCTCTGCCCCATTTCAACTCTGTCTCTACACTATCAATAAAGCATAAAAATGCCAAAAAAATACCTTTAAAAAAATTAAAAATAAACACCACAGAAGAACACTGTGAGCATGCACATCGATTCATTGCAAATTTGTGTTTGTCATTTTATTGTATTTTATGTCATTTTAAATTGTATTATACGTCTAATGTATTTAATTTTTTTTAAGTGGCTTGTCAAAATCAAAAGTCAAATTTAGCAAATAGCACATTTAAAAGCAACATCAGTTTACCAAAGTGCTGTACAAGATAAAATACAAAATAACATATAAGATACATGAGAAAGAAATGGAGGAGTGTCAAAGTCTCAACTTTTGTTAAAGGCCAATGCAAAAAAAAGTGAGTCTTCAGCAAGGTTCTATGTCCCGCTTATCGAGCCGCAATTGTAAATAAGAATGTATTCTTAATAACTTGCCTGTATAAATAACGGTGAAATAAAAAATTCAAATTGAGGAGGAGCATGCTCAGTAGATGGAAATAAAACATTGAGGTCATGACGCAGTCTTTCCCAAATGCTCCAGTTTCCTAGCCCGCTTACCTACTTCCGCTCAATTTTCATTTCACTTCAGTAGTCAGTCTGGGGCTGGGGTGTGTTCATGGGATTCTGCTCGTTCAGATTTTTGGTTATCCAATCAGCGAACAGAGCGAGTGGCTGAAAACGACGACGTCGAAGTCGCGCTCCAGTTTCAGTTGAATGCTGCGTTCCTTTATACTCGGAACTCGGAAATTTCCGACTTGGTAGTTCCGAGTTGCGACCTGTCTGTGTTCCAGTGCATCTGCTTGGGAAAGTATGGACGCCAACAACCTTTCTCATCCAAATAACTAAACGTTAGGCTCTAGCAAGTTACCGTTGCCAGGTACCGGTAGATCCATAGACTACAATATGTAGTGAAATAGGAAATTTCCGAGTTCCCTGTACAACTTGAACGCACTGTCAGAAGCCGGCTCATGACATATGTCACAACCCCAAACGTTGTGCGATTGGTTGGCTAATCCAGAGTGGCACTGAGCAGATCCAATAGTTTTAAACTTCAACAGACACCCGTCTCCAAGTGAGTGAACGTTTGCCAATTACAGCAGTTCCAGACCTTCTGTACAAATTAAATGAAGCACGATGGTCTGGTAGCACCAGGTTACCAGTTTCCCTGTCCACATCAATACAAAAATACAGAGTTCTCCTAAATCTCCACTTTGGGTGGAGGTTTCAAAAAGCTCCAGTTTGAGTGTCAGGTTGTGATGTTTGCATGTGGACAAAAGGACAAATCACACAGTTACAGTTACCAAAACACCTGTGTACAGTACATGCGGAGGTGGACTGAGACTCACCAGCAGATTTCCGATGCCGATGATCAAAGTGTAATATATCAGACAGCCAGCCTGACCTGAGACCTCCATACAGTCCCACAGGGTGAGGGCCCAGTCTCCCCACAGCGCTCTGAACACCAGCAGGAAGGAGTGGGAGAAATCATTCATGTGCCAGCGAGGGAGGTCACAGTCAGACGAGATCCGGCACGAGCACTCTTTATAGCTGCTTCCAAACAGCGTCATGCCCGCCACGGAGAAGGTGAAGACAGCGATGGCTAGGAGTACAGCCAGGTTCTTGAGGGACTGAAGACATCTCCATATAAGCTTTAAGAAGAGCAGGAACCCAGGCCACCACCGGGCCAAGCGGAACACTCTCAGCTGCAGAGACACACAGACAGAAAGGCAGTGATATTATTTGGTATACATACAGGTGAATCTAAAAAAAAATTAATATGAAAACTTTCATATATTCTAGATTCATTACACAAAGTGAAATATGTCAGGCCTTTCGTTTGATGATTGCGGCTGACAGCTAATGGAATAAAAAATCCAGGCTCAAAATATTAGGGTTATTTCATAAAAAAAGGGATTTATAATACAAGAAATGCCTACCTTCTGAAAGGTGTGTTGATTCTAGATTATTTATTATTAACTTCATGTGTAATGAATCTAGAATAGGGGAGAACGGGGGAATCTGAGGCATCGGGTAATGTGAGCCACCCCCTGTATCTAGGCAACGGAAAACATTTTTAGTCATGTGAGATATATGTTTTCAAGCCCTTCTCATTTCCCTATGGCCCTGAAAGAGAGGACCTCATGGTGCTTTTTCTCAAATTGTGGTGGTGGGGGAAAGTGAGCCAAATGCTGTGGGGGAAAGTGAGCCACTGTCTCACTTTCCCCCACCATGAGGCACAAGTTAAGTTTAGTCTTAAACATATTTTAATGTAATATTACATGACATATGTTTTATTTTAATGTCATACACATTGTAGAAAAGCCATCATGCCATGGAAATACACCAGGAAGACGACCTGGGGCAACCACACGGAAAGAGCACTTTCTCATCTTTCCCTGTAACCTTCAGGGCTGGAATGTAGAGTAGGCCTAGTTGTAGAGTATGACAGGCTGATGTTATAATCCAGTTGGGTCTTCTCCTGGGTTCTGAGTCCCAGGCTGTTCTCGCTGGTTCTGATTTTCCTATGTATTAACCCCCAGACACTAGCTGGCTCTAAGGGTCCTGTGTTCTGACCCCCAGACTGTGTTCTAATCTAACTGTTTCTATCTTTCATTTGAATCTTATTAAAACCTTTTGAATTATAATATGTTGTATTTGATTTTGTTCAGAGTTACTTTCAAGTGTTTATAAAATTAGCTTTGCTTAATTGACCAAACCCCATCATTCTTTTACTAGTCCGACATTAGTTCTGTAATGTGTGGCTAGCTTTCAGGATTATAACTGTTACAATATGTGTTGTTATGGTAGTTTCAGAGTGGAAAGTGGTTTACCCCCAGCTGGTTCACTTTACCCCCTTGATTTTCGTGGTCTGTCTCAGTTTACCCCACAGCTGGGGTAAAGTGAGCCACATGACAACTTTTTTTAAAACAATCATATTTTCACTGCCCTTTGTCTTGAAAAAATTCTGCTAATGCCCATTTCTAGGAAACATCCTGAATTAATGAGAAATGTGTAAATTTCAGTGATAAATCATTTTAGCTTGCTTAGAGGGGAGCAAATGTAAAAAGTGTCTCAGATTACCCCGTTCTCCCCTATATGAAAGATTAACTTTTTGAATTAAATTACGGAAAAAAAATCTTTACATTGATATTCTACGTTTTTTAGATGCACCTGTAGCCCATGGACCTAATAAAAGAAACACACTGGATCTAAAAATGGCTCCCTATTAATTCTTATGGAAAACTGCTATGTGGTAAGTGGTGGCTTCCAGGTAATTGGACCATAGACTATGCTCAGTGTGTTTCTAACTGAACGCCGTGAATTCAAAAATATATTTCCTACATATTTCTGGTACTTTTTGTTTTGAACTTTTACTACAAGAACATATTTGATCTAAAGATAATTATGATCCCTTCATTGATATCCAGAACATGTTTTCATAGACAGAATCCTGTTATATTGGATACAAAAAATCAATTTCTGGATCCAGGTACCGCAATAGACAGGCAATATCTGCAATACCAAGCTTGGCCACTAAGACCATGGTTGCTTGCCTAGGAAACTAGAGCTGATCTTGAGATGGCTACGTAAGGTAAAAACCCATTATCTTACACTAGAATAGACTAAAATGGCACAGACATCTTTGATAAAAGAAGAAAAACCAAGTTCAAAAAAATCAAATGGTATCGAGGATCTGTAGAACGTGAAACCCCTAGTTGTTTTGATGATGTCACGGTCCCACTGACCAATCGGAGGCAGCGTAGAAGACCGAATGATTGTAGGTCAACAAAAGCCAGCTCCAGCAGACTGACGGCAACTATGATGCTTTCAAAGATGTTCCAGCCAACCTGTAGTCATTGAAACACACACACACGTTACTATAGAGACAGCTGTCAATCACCAATGTCGTTGATCCAAAAACAAACAGTTATTCTGACCTGAAAGTATCCACACAGGCCCAGAGCCACAAGTTTGACCACCATCTCCACCATGAAGACTGCAGTGAACACCTGAGGGGTCACAGGCATAGACATATAAAGAGTTTGTTATATACTCCTTTGATACCTTTAGCAACTGTGCGTAATATGGGATTATACAGCAGTGGTTCTGAGCGAGTGATTTGATTGGACGAGAGACCTTCTATGCGTTCTGAAGGAGTGCCGATATGAGCGAACAACATCACTCTGACTGTTCATGGACTGTTCACCAAACTGTAAACCAACTGTCAAAATCAGTCCGCTCACTGATGAGCCGGAGCTTCACTTGTGTAAACTGTGTGTGTGTGACTGATGTTGACTGTGGCGAGTTTCTCCCCTATGAGAGGGCATCTCTGCCACACACAGCGGTAGTCGCTCTCACTCACGTTACTGAAGACAGCTATAGTGTGTGGAGATAAACTCAGGCTGCTGAATAATACGAGCGGACGCGATCCTGACGCAGCATAGCTTTAGCCTAGCCTAGCTTTCCCACCTCATTTTACAACTTCCCCCGGGCCGAAATACACTCATAAACTCTGGGAAATGAAGCGTGGGGGTTTGGATTGGGCAGCGGACCTTATCACCAACTAGATTAAGATCTCTTCGGCACTCGGCCTGCGGCCTCGTACCTACGACCGAATCACAGCAGCGCTGATATAGAGCGACAACATGCTCCCTCTCATGTGATATTGCTTAAGTATTAAGCAGCATCTAGTATAGTAGTAAGTTTGTAGATCGCAACGCTCCCTTGCCAACTCCTTTAGAAGCTATGGTGGCCTTTAAGGACAAGAAGCTAGTTAGGCTATATAACAATACAAATATTTCCAGAAAAGTTCCAGAATAAAAGGAATGAAACATTGGACCAGATGAATGATACATCTCCTCATATTGAAACTTTTAACATAAAAACATGTATAATATAAATATAATATATATTGATAATATTTCCTGACCAGATGAGCGTCACTCAGCATTTCCTCAAACCGCTCTGTCATCGGGTAATGCTCCATGGCCATGAAGACGATGTTAACCACTAGGAAGGCTACAATCCCCAGGTCAAAGAACGGGTTGGAGAGCCACAGTTTGAGCCTCGGCCATCCGCCACAACAACAAGCAGAGGGCAGGAGCGGACAGCGGCCTGAGGGAGAGGATCTGTCATTGCTATGGATTGGTGCAGTAATAACAAACATACAGTACATTTGTATAAAGCAGCATATTAGTCCAGGACGGCAGTGCCATTAGCCTGGCTCCGCCCGCCGGCCTACTTCCGGCCAAATTTTATTTTCCCTTCAGTAGTCAGTCTGGGTGTACAGCCCATTTCCCAGTTTTGCCGGAGATTCGACAGCCGGACCAATCAGCGAACAGAGCGAGTGGCTGAGAACGATGACGTCGAAGTCGCGCTCCAGTTTCAGTTGCCAGAAGCCGGCTCATGACACACGTGACGACCAAACGTTATGCGATTGGTTGGCTAATCCAGAGTGGCACTGGGCAGATCCAATAGTTTTAAACTTTTAACAGACACCCGCCTCCATGAGTGAACGTTTGCCAATTACAGCACTGCCAGACCTTCTGTACAAATGAAATGGAGTACGATGGTCTGGTAGCACCAGGCTACAGTGCCATAGCACAGCAGGGTAAATTGACTTTGTTACTGTCCACTACTTACCAGAACAAGAAGAACTGATTTGAGCTTATAAAAAATAATAATAACAACAACAACAACAACAACAATAATAATAATAATAATAATAATAATAATAATAATAATGAACCAGCATGATACCTCTGTTATGCAGAGAAACCTTCAGAATATTTCATATCTTGTTAAGTTTTTATGATTTTAACTGGTCACCTTCGTTGCTCTTCTTCTCTGCTTCATCTTGTGACTGTGAGAGCGACGCCCTGCAGGCCGCCTGCTGTAATAACACAAACACACACAATTACACACACATTTTAAAAGCTTCATTTATGCCTCGTTTCCACAGACTAGCACAGCTCGGTTCGGCAGGGCACGGTAACCCTACATCTGGCTTGCGTTTCCGTACTGACACGTACTTGGTAGACGGGGTTTTTTAATGTTCAAACTAGAAGCTGTGTGTGTGTGTGTGTGTGTGTTTTCCATCACGCACACAGTGCGGACAGGTAGCTAGAAGAATCGCAAGGAGATATTCACTGATTTTGTCTAAAAGTGTTTGACAGCAATTGTCTCCAGAATGACTGACTCCATCTTCAATGGATGACCTCACCTCCTCTTCCTCGCTCCTCTTCAGCGCATCCATGATCAACCTGAACTCTTCATCTCTCTGTTTTGCCTCAGCGAAAGACTCCGCCTCCCACTCGCCAAACGCCATGGCTACCACCGTAACCATGAGGCAACGCAGGAGGAAACAAGCGGAAAACACAATGGCCATGAAGAACAAGGTCATGTGATAAGTTCCTGTTCTCGCCATCTGGAGAGACACACAGTACATTACTAGTCATTGTTTTAGTAGTTATTTCATTCAGTCATTATAAAACAATAATTTTAACCATATCAAATTCTACACACATCCAACCACAAATAGTCAAAAGGCTTAAGCTATGTCTATCCTATATTGTCGTCGGTTAAATCTACCCACCACAAAAGAGAAGAAAAAAATACAGAAACCAAGGCAAGGCAAGGCAAGGCAATTTTATTTATAGAGCACATTTCAGGCACAGGGCCACTCAAGGTGCTTCACAGGGTTAAAATCTACGGAGCCCCTAAAGGGACATGGAGGAAAAAAAAAATTTTGGTTGAAAAAAAAAAAAAAATCAAACTCGAGATTCTCGACTTTAAACTCGAGATTCTCGACTTTAAACTCGAGAATCTCGACTTTGCCTTCAAACCTCACTCACCGTCACCAATGGTCCATGCATCAAAGGCGTATCAATTAATTTATGGGAAACCACACAACAGGGTCACGGAGGAGTACTTGGAGCATTTTCTCTCACACTAACACCAAACTACAACCTATGGACAGAGAGCGGAGGTCTACATGTCAATACACACACACACACACACACACACACACACACACACACACACACACACACACACACACACACACACACACACACACACACACACACACACACACACAGGCCATATGAAATTCAACCGGATTATGCAAACTTTCTATTTTTCCTCACTTGGAGAGAGAAAAAGCGCTGTTCCTGTGCGCTCTGGCACTACAGCAGCTGTGCCCGGCGTGAGCCTCAAACTGTGTCTTAATAGAAAAGATAACTGCAGGTCATATGACAAAACTTGCGATTGGACTAGGTTAGAAAAGCCTAATTCACCCTTTCAGCCTTTCCCAGGAAGAGATCGTGTGTGAATAAAACACAGTCTGGACAACAATAATAATAATTAAATAAAAAAGCAATTTTTTTTCTCTTCCGTTCTGAGGTAAGCTTTCGTGCGTAAATGGGCCACACCGCTACATGCCTACATGTTTGTCTCTGTGTACAAATGAAACAATCGATCGCTGATTATAAAAACTAAATTAAACTAATAGTTTGAGGAGAGTATGGTAAATTCTAATTATAGCAGAAATTCCTCTGCTGTGCGCTGGGGAGAAACAGCGCCTGATTTGTTTTGCCTCGCACACGGTCGAGAGAGATAAGAGGCTTCACCCGACGGCACATGTTATTAATCTATTGCACGCAAAAAATCACAAATGTTAACTAAATAGCAGCGAAACTGTCAGGATCGCGTGGCGCTGTCCAATGTGCAGATCTGGAGCAGAACAGTTAACAGCGTGTCTGTTTCTCCCCAGCGCACAGCAAAGGAAGTTCTGCTATATTAAAAATACGCCAGTCCAGACTCTGTGTTTTATTCACACACGATCCCTTCCTGGGAAAGGCTGAAAGTGTGAATGAGGCTTTACTAACCTAGTCCGATCGCTAGTTTTGTCATATGACCTGCAGTTTTTTTTTAAAACACAGTTTGAGGCTCACGCCGGGCAGAGCTGGTGTAGTGCCAGAGCGCACAGGAACAGCGCTTTTTCTCTCTCCAAGTGAGGAAAAATAGAAAGTTCGCATAATCCGGTTGAATTTCATATGGCCTGTGTGTGTGTGTGTGTGTGTGTGTGTGTGTGTGTGTGTGTGTGTGTGTGTGTGTGTGTGTGTGTATTGACAATTAGACCTCCGCTCTCTGTCCATGGTGCGCCAAAATGAAGTAAAGCATCGTCACTTTTCTCTCCAATGTGCAAAATAAACGTTAGATTTAGGCCTAATAGGTTGTAGTTTGGTGTTAGTGTGAGAGAGAATGCTCCAAGTACTCCTCCATGACACTGTTGTGTGGTTTCCCATAAATTAATTGATATGCCTTTGATGCATGGACCATTGGTGACGGTGAGTGAGGTTTGAAGGCAAAGTCGAGATTCTCGAGTTTAAAGTCGAGAATCTCGTCTTTGATTTTTTTTTTTTCTCAACCAACTTTTTTTTTCCCTCCATGTCCGTTTAGGGGCTCCGTAAAAATCAAGTAAAGAATACAAATACAAAAAAAAAAAAATACAGGTTAAAAGGGAAACAAGAACGTTTTGAGACCCGATTTAAAAGAGCTGAGAGTCTCAGCGGACCTCAGACTCTCTGGCAGTCCGTTCCAGACATTGGGCGCATAAACGCTGAATGCCGCCTCTCCCTGTTTAGTCCTAGCTCTGGGGACTTTTAAAAGACCTGTCCCAGATGACCTAAGGGCTCTGGGCGGCTCATAACGTATCAGCAGATCAGTAATGTATTTTGGCCCTAAACCATTTAAGGCTTTGTAGACCATCATCAATATACTAAGATATAGGTTATACAACTAAGAAATAATCGATTCAATTTTTAACTCGCGAGGAATAGCATCAAAAAGTAAAAAAGCTAAGTAATCCGTAATCCTCAAAAAACAGTTAGCATTACAAATCCTTTTCTAGAAAACAGTGTGAAAACATTCGAAAGTCCTTAAGGAAAAAAACATTTCTTGTATTAAACCACAAGCAGTAGAACAGTCACTGACCAGTGGCAGCAGATTATCTAAGAAATCCCGGGTCAGAATCCTGAGCAGAGTCAGCATGGACCAACCCATGGAGTCAAAGTTGGTATAGCCGTAGTTTGGATTTACTCCTCCCTTGATACATGTAAAGCCGTCTGGACAGATTCCCCGCCTGAACAAACCAATAAAACCATTGTTTTATAATGACTGAATAAAGAACTACTACTGCTAAAATACTTCATGAAGTGCTCCAGCACCGAACCTGAACACATCTTCATCATGTAAATGTGTGTATAATGAACTCACCCAGTGGCGTTTGAACAGGTCAGAGCGTCAATATGATGAGGCGCGAAGTATTGGTTCTCTGTGAGTGGACGAATGGAAACAACATTTCAGAGAGAACTGACTTTAAAGCCTTAAAAGGTCTAAAATAGCAGAATATCAATGTATCAAAGTTGTGTGTCTCAATAAGCTTTTACATTTAACTGATTGAAAGCAAATGTTCATTTACAACTTGTTACATGTTACAGGGCTCAACACTGCGGTTCCGGAAGTAAAAATCTGGTTAATTTCCTCCTTAGGGGATTTGATTATAAGCCATAATGTAATACCCATCCAAGGCAACCTGACCACTAGCGTGAAACAATGGTATACATGCTCCGGTAGATGGCCGCCATTAAGACTGTGCAGAGAAAAAGAAGCTCAGCTGTCGGCAGCTGAAAGTGTAGATAATGGGCGTTTTCTTTTTATTACAGAGGAACAGCAGTCTAGAAATGTATAGATGTATGTAAAATGGTCCGTGTACATTTTGTACATTTGTGTACATTTTGTGCTTAACGCTCGTTATGTGGGAAAAGCTCGGAGATCGTCAAGGATCGTGGGGTGAGTAGTTATTTTGCTACCAGAAAAATGATGTGCTAATGTGAATTTGCTTTCGTTTGGGCAGAGCCGCTACTCCTTTGAGTAGAAAGGAGCCAGTTGAGGTAGTTAGGGAATCTGGTAAGAATGACCCCTGGGCGCCTCCCCAGGGAGGTGTTCCAGGCACGTCCAGCTGGGAGGAGGAAGACCCAGGACTAGGTGGAGAGATATTATCTCCACGATGGCCTGAGAATGACAGTTGAAGTGGCCCGGCATAGGGTTGTTTGGGGTTCAATGGAGCTGCTGCTCCTTCAACCCGCCCCAGAGAAGTGGTTGAAGATAAGAGGAGATCTTTAATTTGGATTGATAAATATGCCTTACTCTTTTCAGATTCTTACTATCATGCAACTAACTCCACAAATTGCATTTCTGGAGGGATTTAGTGGATTTGAGTTTACAGGGGGTTTTAACATACCTGGGCTGTTTAGGGAGCTTAAGTTTGTTGGAACAAAATAATAACATTTGTTCTTTAGAATTCCCATGAAGCTAATCTGAGCAATAAGAGCAAAGACGCTGAGGCACAATGCCGTCATGACGACCACTCCAACCAGACGCTTCACTGATTGGATGAGAGCTCCGAAAGTCATCTTTGGCCCTGGAAGAGAGCAGGTGGAGTTTATACACACCGTACACATACACACAATAATACATTCAATCAAACACACACACAGATACACTCACACACACACACACACTAACACACAAACATATTCACACACACACACACACACACACACACACACACACACACACACACACACACACACACACACACACACGCAGACACACTAACCTGGTAGAACAGGAATGATCTTCAGGATTCGTGGAATCGTCTTCAGAACAGAAAATTTTCCCAAATCAGCAAAAACTGAGAGAAATCTGAAAACAGACAAATATAATATCAATAAATCAACATAATGATCATGTATATTTTAAGATTCATAAACAGTGATTCTCAATCTGGCCAAATGTACAGTCATATGAAAAAGTTTGGGAACCCCTCTCAGCCGGCATAATAATTGACTCTGCTTTCACAAAACAAATATAAAAGTGGTATGTCTTTAATTTACCAGGAACAGCTAAGTACTGGGATGTTTTCCAAACAAAGATTTTTTGAAAAGCAGTATTTGGTTGTATGAAATAAAATAAAATGTGAAAAACTGGCTGTGCAAAAATATGGGTACCCCTGTGGTTTTGTTGATTTTAATGCCTGTAACAGCATGTAAAACTGATGAATTTAAACACAAAGTTGGTTGGATTATGTTGTTAAGCCTTGAACCTCATAGAAATGTCTGTTTAATCATGAAGAAATGTATTTTAGGTGCCTAAATGCAAGTTGCACTTCTCTTTGACTCTCTGCTGAAGTGAGACAGAATGGATCATCAAAACTGCTCCAAAAAGATCTTAAAAACAAAGATTATTCATTATCATGGTTTAGGGGAAGGCTACAAGAAGCTTTCCCAAAGGTTTCAATTGTCAATTTCTACTGTAAGGAACGTTGTCAGGGAATGGAAGGACACAGAAACAGTTGCAGTTAAACCCAGGTCTAGCAGACCAAGAAAAGTACAAGAGCGGCATATGCGGCAGATTGTGAGAATGGTTGCACACAACCCACAGATCACCTCCAAAGACCTGCAAGAACATCTGGTAGCAGATTGTGTATCTGTACATGGTTCAACAAATCAGTGCAATTTGCACCAAAACATCTGTATGGCCAGGTGATGAGAAGGAAGCCCTTTCTGCGCCCACGCCACAGATACAGTTGTATGGAGTATGCAAAAGCTCATTTAGACAAGCCAGATTCGTATTGGAAGAAAATGCTTTGGACTGATGAGACAAAAATTAAGTTATTTGGTCTTCATAAAAAGCAGATGTTTTGGTGCAAATTGCGCTGAATAGTTGAACGATGTACAGATACACAATCTGCAGCCGGATGTTCTTGCAGGTCTTTGGAGGTGATCTGTGGGTTGTGTGCAACCATTCTCACAATCCTCCACCTATGCCGCTCCTGTTTTTTTCTTGGTCTGCCATGCCTGGGTTTAACTGCCACTATGCCTGTGTCCTTCCATTTGCTGACAACGTTCCCTACAGTCAAAATTGACAATTGAAACCTTTGGGAAAGCTTCTTGTAGCCTTCCCCTAAGCCATGACAATGAACAATCTTTGTTTTTCAGATCTTTTGGGAGCTGTTTTGATGATCCCATTCTGTCTCACTTCAGCAGAGAGTCAAAGAGAAGTGCAACTTGCATTTAGGCACCTAAAATACATTTTCTCATGATTAAACAGACATTTCTATGAGGTTCAAGGCTTAACAACATAATCCAACCAACTTTGTGTTTAAAGTCATCAGTTTTACATGCTGTTACAGGCATTAAAATCAACAAAACCACAAGGGTACCCACATTTTTGCACAGCCAGTTTTTCACATTTTATTTTATTTCATACAACCAAATACTGCTTTTCAAAAAATCTTTGTTTGGAAAACATCCCAGTACTTAGCTGTTCCTGGTAAATTAAAGACATACCACTTTTATATTTTTTTTGTGAAAGCAGAGTCAATTATAATGCCGGCTGAGAGGGGTTCCCAAACTTTTTCATATGACTGTATGTGTCACTTCCAGCAGCTTTTCTGCCATCCCATAATAAATCCATAGGCATTCATATGGAGCTGCAGCTCTAACAGCTTCCACTGTTATGGGAAGGCTTTCTACTAGATTATGACTCTGTCTATGGGACACGTTGGTTCAATTACCTTTGTTAAGGCAGACTGCATTGGCTAGCTGCTGGGTTTATTCACCAATGGGACTGAATCACACACCTGGATTACATCATTTTGGGACACACACTTTAAGCCATATAATGTGTATTGCTTATTATTGATTGGTGGTTATATTATTGCTTATTGATTGGTGATTACCCTGTGCTGACGACCAGAACATCCAGCCAGTTCCACGGGTTCCAGAGGAAGGAGAACCTTCCTACACAGAACCCTCTGGAGAGAACCTTCAACACTAGCTCCAGAGTGTAGACGGACAGGAAGACGTATCTGTGAACGCAAGCAAGGGGGAGATCAGGGGTAAACGATTCTAGTCCCCTGTTGAAACAGATTTTGTTTGTCCCAATACATGATTTCAGATGCAGTGTGTGTGTGTGTGTGTGTGTGTGTGTGTGTGTGTGTGTGTGTGTGTGTGTTTGTGCACGCATTTGTCTTACTCCACAGTCTGGCTCCATTCCGGGGGGTCATTGAACGTCATAAACACACAGTTGATCAGAATCGTCATCAGGATGAAGAAACGGAACAAAGTTTGTGTTTTAAGGAAAAAATAAATAAATAAAACCGAGTGTGTGTAACTGCTTGTGTGTGTGTGTGTGTGTGTGTGTGTGTGTGTGTGTGTGTGTGTGTGTGTGTGTGTGTGTGTGTGTGTGTGTGCGTGTGTTCAGGCAGTGACATCATAAAGGATATGGTCGTGTGATGACGTTGATTGCGCCAAGCCTCGTGAAGCTGAACGGACTGAACAGGGAACAGGAATCAGCGGCGTGGAACCTGATGAGGTCAGAGCCATTAGCCAGCACGATGAAGGTCTGCAGGGTCAGAGGGGAGGGGGGAGGGGTAACACCTGTGTGATCATGGCATGTCTGTAACAGGTTCAAAAAAGACCATGTAATGCATATCCATTTGTTGCTGGTGCAGGATTATAATAAGTATTCAAAGAACTAAAGTTACGTCCACACAACAGCTAATAACCTAATTTACTAAGTTTGTAGAAGACCTTCTGTGATTGGCTAATTTCATAATTGTAAATACTTTGATCGGAAACCATTATTCCTTGTGTTGAAAATGAAACCAATCAATATAAAAAACTATTTCTATATAACAAACCAGAACTATTCCTCCATACAAATTGGTGAACGGTGAAAGTCAAGTTGTGGTAGAAAATGCTTTGGAGAAAGGAGAAGAAGCTACAATATGGTACAGGGCAGGGCCGACGGACTGGGTAGAAAAGTGATACAGTCGTGGGGAGGCCCAAGGCAGAGGGGGGCCCATAATTTTTATTTTTTTTATTTTTTTCTAACAAGCTAAATGTGTGGCCCCGATCTTTGAAGGCCCTGAACAATGCCATTCCAAAAAAAGAAATAATTGACTGGCTCGTGATAGGCCCCTGACCCTTGCAAGGAGATCAGGGGCCTGCGCATGACTAAGCCATGTATGCGGGAGAGTAAGCAGGAGCAAGCCAACATTGAATTGAACTGGTGGCGAAAATAAACGCAGCGATGTTTCTATGGGGATATTTAGCTGTACAGAAATAAGTGCTGGCAAAGCTAGGACAGTTTAAGACTCCACATCACTGTGGCAACACAACCTATCTATCAGCTCAGACAGCACAAAGAAAAGTCTGATGAATACATGAGAGTGATGGCCCCTGCAAGTTTCAGTAAGTTTAAAGAAGTGCCACACTGTTACTGTCTTTGAAATGCATTTCGACATTTTAAGGGGAAAACACGTTGTATTTATTATTTCAACTATTGAGTTATTTGTAGAACAGCATGCTAGTGTAGGCCAACAAGATTGATTTTCTGAATTTTCAATGCTGCTTTATTTTTATGTTTTAAATTGGGAAAGACATGTTCCAAAACAACCTGTATTTAAAAAGAAATCAAGCAAGTAGGCTAATAATAACCATTAATGAATTATAGGCTATCGCATCACAGAAGGCCTATTGTCCACAATAATCACAGCCCCCCACCCATAAAGGAACTTTAAAAAGTTTAATTTGCACTTGATGTGCCTACACAAGTGTATGGTCTATTATTTGTATTTAGTGTGTCTGCATAGTATTGCACAAAAACAGTAGAAGTTTTCTTTAATTGTGTTTTGTACTGTCTGTAAAATTATACTTGCACATAGCAAACAAAATTGCACATCTGTATTCAAATAAACAGTTGTTTATTTCTATAGTGCGCATTGGCATCTTTGAGCAAAATACCCCCAAAATTTTCGCCTCCTGTGACCCTGCCCAGTGACCACCTTGACTAAGACATATTATGGGGGAAACACCGGTAAAAGTAATGATTTGGTCATTCATCAGATGAAATATTGTGGAGTTGTCTGGCTCAGAGAGACATGTGTATTGTAAGACCGCTTTTCAGGGGGCCCATGAGGACTTTTTGTATAGGGGCCCAGAATTTGGTGCTACGCCCCTGGTACAGGGTACTGCCACTTCACAATATGTAAGGTAGCAGTGACCTTTGACCACCAATATCTAGTCTGTTCATCTTTGAGTCAAAGTGGACATTTTTTCCAAGGGTTGAAGAAAATCCCTCAAAGCGTTCATGAGATATTGGGTTCACAAGAACGACAGAAGCATAATAAATAAGAAAAATAGCTAAAGCTCAATTTCTGTGCTCTCTATATAGCATATTTATTTAATGTGTTGCTGTGTTTTTTCTCTACTATTATTGAAGCCCCAGCTTTGTTGTTTATTGTTAATATCAATGTTGATTAAGTTTATAACAAAAAGAAAAGAAAACAGACCTTCTGTGATTGGTAGAACGGATCCAGATCCTCCAATGGGGTGTGGAGAAGTTCAGGGGGCGGAGCTCCAAAGGTGAAGGGGAGGGGTTTCCCAGCCTCCAGTTCAGGGGCTGGACAAGACGCTCTGTCTGACACCTGTCAATCACAGAACCAGCAAGAGCAAGATATGGTGTGACATGTTAATGAGCACATAATGAACAGTCAAGTAGACCAATGGAAACAGATAAGTACAGTTCAAATTATTATTTGCCTCCTTAGTGAAATCAAACCAAACTCTTTACCTTTGTTTGGGAATGAACAAAAGTGTTTATAGTTTCATTTACAGATATTTCACTGATGAAAGCAGCTGGATAGTTCAGTAGGTAACACCACTGACTTTGGTACAGTAAACCAGGGTTTGATTACCGGTCAGGGCAAAGTCCAGTGAGGACCCTTATGGAAGACCCTTTGTGCGAGCTGCCTAGCCACAGTTGTAAATCACTTGAGATTGAAGCGTCTATCCAATAAAAAAAATCACAAATAATCTGAATAATTCATTTATTCAGCCTTATTATAATTCAAAGTCAATCTTTGTGACTCACCACCAACAACAGGCCTCTGAAGGCTGTTCCTAACTAGGTAAGTTACTTATATGGTTGGCACACTTCTCTCCAGGGATCGTATTTATTCACAACATTTGCATGTTTGTGTGTTACCTCCTTGTTCTCCAGTGAGCTCTGAGTGAGGCGTCTGTAAACCTCCGTACCAACAGGGGGCAGCAGAGACACCATCCTGCTGCTCTTCAGCGCCAAACGCACTCCACTGTCACCTAGCAACCGCTTCCTATGGAGCCAAAAATGACCAATGAGTAGCCTACATGACTGACTTATCCGGGTTAAAAGGAATAACCAATAAAAGTGACTTAAAGGCCCTGTTAACCTTAATCCACCACATCCTTCGAACTATGTAACTTGGGGAGTTAGTTGCATCTGAAAAGAGTTAGGCGTTTTTATCAATCCAAACTAAAGATAGGTTTACTGTTTTTTCAGGTTTGATTAGCTTTACAGAAATTTAGTTTAGATGAGGCGGGCTATGCTCTAATTCTTAGCACACAAGAACCAATCACTGCAGTTCTCTGCCTGAACGTTCTATAAAAACTGACTGTTGCAATGGAGACCGTTTGATACAGCCACGCCCACACAGTCCTGTCAAATCTAACAGGTCTAACAGTAGGAAAGCTGTTTTTTTTAACTACCTTCACCTTTTTTTTACCTTTAAAAGGGCAACAAAAAAAGGGCAAAAAGAGACTTTAACTACATTGGCTGAACTTTTGCATCTAAATTGAAATGTCCTATATTTTATGTTTATGTTTTTTTTTGTTAAATATACATTTTTTGTTCAATACACTAGACCTGTTATATTTGAAACATATCCTGTGTGAATAGTTGTGTGACACTATTTTTCTCCCAGCCGAACTAATCTTATGTGCATTTTTGGTGTAGAATGAATTCATTATTGAAGTGACTTTTGGAGAACATTTAAACATTTGATTTAATGTAACTATTTAAATGATCTAAAATAGTGCCAGTTGAGACAGTCTGACTGCCTGTAGGAAGAAAATACTTCCCACTTGCCCACATAAACGATTATTGACCACACCCCCCAGGGAGATTTTGGCTCTTTCAGCTTTAGAACCTAATTTAATTCTCTGTGACATCATTTCATTACTTATTTTTTTTAGGTATTTATTTGGCATTTTCAAGCTTTTTATTAGATAGTAGGCCTACAGAGTTGAAATGGGGAGACAGAGAGAGAGAGAGAGAGAGAGGATGACCTGCAGTAAAGGTTCACGGGTCGGATTTGAAACCGCGACCACTGCAACGAAGGCCGGAGCCAATATGGTACGCGCTCTATCCACTACGCCACCGAAGCGCCCCCATTACTCATTTTCTATATTGTATACATCTATGTCTGAGGACAGAAAGCCATTTGTTTCTTGTCCACGTTTCCTGTTATGGTTTGTGAACATCTGTGTGTGTGTGTGTGTGTGTGTGTGTGTGTGTGTGTGTGTGCACGTGTGTGTTCATGTGCATGTGTATGTGTGTGTGTGTGCGTGTGTGTGCATGTGCATGTGTATGTGTGTGTGTGCTTGTGTCCCTAATGCAGCCTCATCGGATAGAACTAGAATAATTAGATCATCTTTGAATCTGAGCACAGAATATCTGATGTTAGAAAGGGCGTGGCAGGAAATGCACATGCACACACACATTTTCTATTATTCTTTAGGACAGATCGAGTGAAATCAAAATAAATAATAAGGATGTGGACCTCCTCATGTAGAATAAAACAATTTTTCTTTTTACATTATTGTTGTTGATCATTCCTTTAACAGGTTAATGTCATGATTTCCAATTAAAGGAATCAGCAATTCTGGAGAAGGCTTGTTGTCAAAATCACTTTTTGTCATAATCAGTGAATATTTTCTCATGATCCAGCACCTGTCCGTACTGTTTGTGTATGTGTGCTGAAAAGAAATCCCGTGTTTATACACAACCTAGACTCTGTAAACTGGTAAGTAAGAGATATTCACTGATGTTGACGCTTTGATTGAAGCTTGTTCAGACTTACAACTGTGTGGGAAGAAGGCTCAGCTGATTGGCTCTTTCCATAAATTCTCCTCTCTCCCGTTTTCTGCTCCAGAAATCAAAGAAAGACGTTTTCCTCGCCATGGCTGCAGTGGTCCACCTGCCTGTCTCTGTCTGTGTGGGTGTCTGGGTTGATTCTGCTGCTCTGTGTGTAACTCCTCTGTATTTCTCTTCAGACCAGAGTGGTATAGAGTCTAGGGTTGACTCCACAAGGCTCTAACATCCTGTTGCGTCAACCGTATCTCTGCTTCTCCAAAACTCAAGAGCTGTTGTTCTGCTGCTTCATTAAATCAGAGCCAAAATAGTACATGCACACACGCACACACACACACACACACACACAAACACACACACACACAATATTACACACAAACACACTTCCTGTGGTTAACCGCATGCCTTCATCAGAACATTTAATCTGTGTCTGGACACACTCAAAAGCTCTGTCCAACACACACACACACACACACACACACACACACACACACACAAAGAATGGTATTGTTTGATAAATGAGAGCTTCAGAAACATTAAATGACAGAGTTCATCATCAATGTGAACTAAATAGGAAAGTTCCAGCTCAAATCTGAAAACACTGACTCCTTTCATGCAATCTTTTTCTCCTCCATGGATTCTGCTCCGAGACTTCACAACAAACACCAGACTGAACGCCCCAACAATAACCATCAACACAAACCCCAAATGTTGTAAATAAAGCCAAAACCTTGTCTTTAAAGAAGTCTTCTCATGATAGTTTTTACTCTACATTTTTATATTCAATATTTTTTATTTTATTATATTTGCATACCCTTATGTTTACTGTTATGCATCACCAGACCACGGCAAATTACTCGTATATGTGAATTAATCCTCACAATAAACTGTTTCTGATTTTTAAAAAAAGACAGAACAAGCATGTGCACACAAATAATGACAACATCAAACAATGATAAGGGGATGTCGTGACAAAAAAAATTGAAATAAAATGTAGACCTGTACGCCTATGGTACGTGCACAGGACTTATTGGAATTGGGTTTAGAAGAGAGTTAAAGAGGAGAGGAAAGAAAGAGAAAGGAACCTAAAAATTCCAAATTCTAAAGTCCGCAGACAGACATTGTTATGTCCCCCCACTGAATCCCAAAATGCTCCAGATGGTTCAGCCAGCGCCTCAGCAGCTGCTGCCTGTCTCTGAGTGTGTGTGTGTGTGTGTGTGTGTGTGTGTGTGTGTGTGTGTGTGTGTGTGTGTGTGTGTGTGTGTGTGTGTGTGCGCGTGTGTGTGTGTGTGTGTGTGTGCGTGTGTGTGTGTGTGTGTGTGAATGGGTAAATGTGGCAACACAATGATAACTGCTTTGAGGCTGAGGAAATCAGCAAAAAAAAAGCTATATAATGGAGTCCATTTACTATTTTACTAAATGTTGGCCTCAATAACATTCCTGCATGTGTGCTATGAGGCCCAACCTTGTGAGTAACCATGGACACCAGTGTGTGCCTCTGCATCAATATCTGGTGTAAATGTCTTTATTTCTGTAAAGGAAAAGACAACATTCAGGTTCCCGCCGACACAAATATAATGGAGTATTATGCAGTAAGGCTCTCGGGCATTCTGTATTGCTTAACATCAGACTGGGAATCAGCTCAACAAACAGAGATCCATGTGGGAGCTTTGAGCAGGAAACCGGCAGAATGAAAAGTTATTCATTCAAGGTTGGGGGAGTTTTCCAGATAGAGAATTGTTATCTCTCTTTCATTAACACGATCCAGCTGTTCTGGAGATGTTTGTTAACTTTATGATTTCCCAGCAATGACTCAAACAGGAAGCAGCATGATGCATCAGTTATTTCATGACAAAATATTATAATCACACTGTCAACGTGTTTATTATGTTATTATTAACACTTATATATAGTCTTATTAACACAAATTAATGTTAATAAGCATCTAATAAGGTCCTTATTACCTATTAACTAAGTCTTACTACAAGAACCTTAGTATAAAGCGTTACCTTTAATACACTTAGAATTAGAAAAACTACATGTAAATACAATGTTAGAGCGCTTAAGCACAAAAACACACTTTAAGACAGCTCTTTTGAAAAATGCATTTTTATTTTCCTTTAAAATCTTCAGAACTTCAATGAAAAATATTCTTGAAAATCAATAATTAAGGAAACAAATCACATAACAACTGTGCATTTGTAAAAATCAGATTTTTTTCCAGTACTTTCAGAAACAACATTTTACTAAGTGTAAAAAAAAATAACTTTTGTAAAATAAAAATGCTGCCTGACATCGATTCAAGTGTCCAATGATTAAGACTGGACTATTAATTTAAAATATTAAATGAATGTTTGCTGTATCAGAAGTCAGCAACTGTTGCAGATAGGACAAGCAGAAAAGTGCCTTTTCACCACATATATAATTGCTAACCTAACAAATACAAGTCCATTCAATTGTTCTCTAAATGTATGATTTTGTCAGTTTGGTTACGATATACTATCCCGTAATTACGAGATCTTTTCTCGTAATTACGAGATCCTGAGTGTGCTAACGGCTACATTAGCTGTGAAACTTTTTTTTATTTGGTGAATGCTCAGCGCCACCGTACAAGTGACTGCATATCTGCGCAAAGTTGACATGGCTAATACTCATTGTCATGCCCTCCTTGTAGAAAGTTTGTATGTGTTTGTATGAGTCAAGGATCACACCGAGTTTAAACGACTGCATTTAATCCAAGCTTTCAATAAAACTGAGCTTCGATACAGTAAACAGGAGGTAAAAGTGAACTAGCCCACCGGGCATTCTGATTGGATGAGGCAACACAGTATGGTGGCTCCGGTGGCTCATAGTGAACAACCTGCATATTTTAACCAAATGCTAATGTTAGCACACTCATGCCTATGGCTAGGTTCACCTCGTCTGCACACACACACACACACACACACACACACACACACACACACACACACACACACACACACACACACACACACACACACACACACACACACAGGCATCGTTATTGATGAATGAATTACGAGATCTTTAAGGATCTCGTAATTACGAGATCCTTATCTCGTAATTACGAGATCTTTTCTCGATTGGGTCTTGTAGGCTCAGTTATTATTTGTGTAAGATTTAGGTTGCTACAGATTTCTTTGAAAGGTTCAGAGGCACCAGAAAGCCAGTCAATGTTAAAATCACCCATCACAATGACTTCTCTATTTACATATGGAGAGATTAAATGTGCTAGCTCAGTCAAGGAGCTAGTTACCGCTGAAGGGAGCCTGTACACACCAAGTACAACAAAACAATCATTGGATGATAAAGACAATTCCACTGCAATAAATTCAAAGCAGCTTCGAACAGAGACAGCATGTAGTAATGTTACAGAATAATGTGATTTAACGTAGACAGCCACTCCCCCACCCCGTGTGGGCCTGTCTATTCTAAATAAATTATAGTCATTTATTGCCACCATAGAGTCATGTGTACTGCTCTTCAGCCATGATTCAGTCAGAACCAAGACATCTGGGTCAGCCTGAGACACTAATGCCTCATTTCCACCGAGTAGAGCGGGTCGGATCGGAGCGGCTCAGAGCGGGACAGCTCACTTTTTAGAATCTCGGTGTTGTTTCCACCGCGGACCCTACCCTTACTGGTAGGGCGGGGTTTATGACCCTACCCTTACTGGTGGGGCGGGGTTTAGGCTGGACTGCTATAGCCGCCGCCAGAATGTGGGTCAAACTATCGGGCTGTGGAACAACTGTGGTCAAGCCAGCGGTCTCTTGTTTTTGCATGGTCAAACCAGCCGCTTCTTTATTTATTCCCCCCGTGTTGTTGAGAGCACAGAGACGGCTAGGTGCAACTGATAGAGACAGTGAGCGAACAGCGCTGGCTGCGGCAGCTTCGTGACATCGTAGCAGTGGGACACAGTGTAGCCAACTGATTCATTTAATGACGAGGAAAAACACCACACAATAAACAGTGCCGCGCTCACATTTTCGCCAAAACACACTGACTCTCTTCACTCTAGCCGAGGTGACTACACACGGCGGAAATGATTCTTTCGACCAACTGTGGTCAAGCCAGCGGTCTCTCGTTTTTGCTCGGTCAAACCAGCCGCTTTTTTATTTATTCCCCCCGTGTTGTTATGAGCGTGTATTTACTACTATCTATGGCGTAAACACACAGAGACGGCTCGGTGCAACTCATAGAGACAGTGAGCGAACAGTGCTGGCTGCGGCAGCTACGCAGTGGGACACAGTGTAACCAACTGATTAATTTATTGACGAGGAAAAACACCACAAAATAAACAGTGCTGTGCTCACATTTTCGCCAAAACACAAGACTCTTGCCGAGGTGACTACACAAGGCGGAAATGATTCTTTCGGCCAATCAAATGACGGCAGTGTGTAGCTCCGCATTTTCGGCACCCTTTCAGGCGGCTAGTACCCCTACGGAGGAGTACTGAGATTTGGAGCGGCTCAGAGCGGTTAGGTGCGCTTAAACCGTACCCTACCCAACTTTTGGCTAATGAAAAGCCAAACTACCCGGACCGAACCGCTCCGATCCGACCCGCTCTACTCGGTGGAAACGAGGCATAAGATCTTAACATGGTCTAATTTATTGTGCTGAAGCAAACTTCTGATGTTTAAATGAAGAAAACCCAAACCCTTTCTTGATTTGAGGATGTTTGGTGAGTTTAGCTCTGGAATGCTTATGTCCGGGTTCACAACAGCGGGGTGGTCCATCACAGTTGATCTATTACACATAATTGGTATAGTTTTCAAATTACTAGTAATCCCAAGTGGTCTGTGACGTGACCTGTATGATCTGTGACGAGGGATTAGTGATGATCTGACAGACTGACATACAGGAATTGGGTGAGTTTTACTAGTGATACTATGGGGTGTAGTGGAGAGTGTACCTGGATATGTTGTCAGTCAATCACGTGAATGGTTGCACAAAAGACCAACTTTTAAAACTCGTGGAGCATTGTGAGGTTGACATTGGGGATAAAAATGTAAAGGAGGAAATTAAAGGGGCACTGAGGGCTGCTTTAATTGAAAGTGGTGTTTTGCCAGTCACAGTGCTGTATACTGCTGTGGGTGAAGCTGTTTCTCCTACTGTAGGTCTAACATTTGAGCAGCAAAAGGAGCTGTTGCTTTTGCAGCTAAATGCAGATATGGATAAAGAGCAAATGAGACAGTCTTTGGAAATGGAAAAATTTGGGTTGCAAAAGTACCGGTTAGAGCTTATTAAAGCAGGTATGATTGTGGGTAATGCTGAGGGTACAGTATGATCTGGAGAACCCGCTACAGCACAGGTAAAAGGGTTTGATGTGGTTCATAATTTGCTTCTGATACCAAAGTTCGACGAGAAAGACCCAGACACCTTTTTTACACTTTTTGAACGGGTAGCCGATATGAGAGGTTGGCCTGAAACTGACCCGGTTGTTATATTACAATCAGTGTTCACTGGAGAAGCCCAGGAAGCTTATTCCGCTCTTAGTGCAGTGGATTGTCAGACCTATTCCAATGTAAAAGACGCAGTTCCCAGAGCATACGAGTTAGTGCCAGATGCCTATAGGCAACGCTTCAGGTCCTGGGAGAAGGCTGACAAACAGACAAATGTGGAATCTGCAAGAGAGTTGTCCAAACATTTCAATAGATGGTGTTCAGCGTTAGGGGTAATTAATTTTAAAGATATCTGTGATCGTATTGTATTGGAACAGTTCAGAGATTGTATTCCACCTGAAGTTGCCACTCATATTGATGAGCGTGGAGTGAAAACTGTTCATGAAGCAGCAATTCTGGCAGACAAATATATTCTGTCTAGAAAAGGAAAGTTGGGGAGGAGCCGTGTTCCAGATGTGCATACTAAAAATGTTGGTCGCTCTGCTAAAATGTTGTGGTCGGAGTCTGCAAAGCCGAACCGTAGTTCACGTTCAGGTGGCTTTGATGAAGTTTGTAATTACTGCCATGAGAGAGGACACTGGAAAGCGGATTGCACTTTCCTGAAGAGCAGGTTTAACAGAGGAGGCAATACATTTACTAAACCAGCTGCCCTAAGTGTTCCAGTTAGGAACCTTCCAGTTGTTTCTAATACAGTTTTAGATGAAGGTAAAATTGAAGATGGGAATTTTTCTGGCTTTGGAGCATTTGTCTCAGATGGATTTGTATCTGTGTCTGGTAGTCAAAATAATGTGCCGGTAAAAATTCTACGAGATACAGGAGCAAAGGACTCGTTCATATTATTTTCTGTTCTGCATTTTTCTCAGGACAGTGACACAGGTGACTCTGAGTGTAGTTGCACAAAGTTAGCTTGTGGCCTTGTAAATGGTGATGTCCACCTCGGGGTTCATCCTGCTTTGCCAATAATTGGAGTCCATGTTATTCTTGGGAATGATTTAGCTGGCATTTAGTCATGGCTGGGTTGATGGTGCCCCACCTGATGCATATACACCGTTGCTGGATAACCCAACTGATGGTAGAATTGAATGCCCTGAGGTCTTTACCGCGTGTGCTGTGACACGGGCATTGGCAGCAGAAGATTCAGAAATGCAAGATTTTGCATCTCACCATGAAGAATTGGATTGTGAGAGGGATTTGCATGTGCCTGATTCTCTGTCTATCTCCCAACAGTAACTTATCACTGAACAACAAGCTGATGCCTCGTTGAGAGAACTGTTTGATCAGGTGCGGCCTAGTGTTGATGCTCAGAGTGCAGCTAGTGGGTACTTCCTGCAGAATGAGTTTTTGGTCCGTAAGTGGGTCCCACAGGGTTTGGATTGTGTTGGTGATCCAGTTTACCAAGTTATAGTACCAATAAAGTATCGAAATAAAGTGATGCAGTGTTCTCATGACCAGAATGGGCATCTGGGGGTTAAGAAAACGTACAGTCACATTTTGCGGTATTTCTTTTGGCCTTGTCTTAAGCGTAATGTGGCAGTTTATATCAAGAGCTGTCATACTTGTCAACTTACAGCAGGGCTGTACGCTTATTTTTTTAGGTGGTAGCACTGGTGCTAGCAAGCAAAAAAATTCAGTAGCACAAAAATAAATTTGGTAGCACACAAAGTATGATCGAAAACTTGCATAACCTTAACCCTTGCATTTCGCTCTAATTACCTTTGAGCATGTCATCTTGGTCTCATTTGAGATTCTCAATTAATATTATATCCTATTGTGTGCAGTAATAATTGTAGAAAAATTAATAGGGGTGCACTGATTGCAATTTAGAAAAAAGAATCTAACCTGCCAATTGCAATTTTTTGCTGATTCAGAATTATTATTATTATAATGTCCTTCTGTTAATTAAAACCAAACTTTAAAACATTAAACATAACCTATTAAATAAGTAAGTATACATTTTGGTACAATTTAGGATAAATTAAATAGGTTGTTGTGAATGTGTTGGTAGTAGCTTTTCAGTGGCTTTAAAACTTTGTAAATAGACGAGGCTACTGTTGACTGCTCGCTGCAGCTGAAGGAGTTGCCTTTCAAGCTAGAAAAAAGCGCAAACTTCCTGTTCTTACCGGCTTCAAAATAAAAGTCAACTCACGTTTGGCTAGTAACAGGCTTTTAATGTGAAGGCGCACAGGAAATGTTCTGTTTGTACACGCGCTAACTTAACTGCGGTAATGTGCCGTCTCCTTCCGGTAATTGCCGTAGGTGAAGTTTTTATACCTAGGCTGTGTCTTGATTCAGGGGTTGCGGTCTTGGAACCGGCCTCGTAGGCTGCATTTGAAGACCGATTGCGTCATAGCGGCGCGCAAAGGCTGTCCCATTTGCAAGGCTCCTCGCAAGGCTCCTCATATGCGGTCGTGAAATGCAGCCTTCGTTTCACGGTTTTGAAGCAGTTTTGAAGGCTGCATCAGATGTATCCTTCGTGGCCCAACATATCCCATGATTCATTGCGTTTTTTTCAGAGATGGCATACAATAAAATAAAAATTAACAAAACAGCAACGTGTTGCTCCATCTTCTTAACTTTTATATTCCTTTCTTTTTTTCTTGTACTTTTTTTTCTTTTCGTCTGGTAGGCAACTTCTTTTTCTTTTTTCCTCCATTGACAGGGCTGTTTCCGTTGGCAGCAATCAGGGTTGCTAGGCAGCACAGGAGCGGCGAGTCGTCACGCAAGGTAACGGCTTGTTACGTAAACCGGAAATGCTCGTAAACGGAGACCTGCGGAGACCGTCCTGTTTAACAAGGCTCGTTGGCCTCAAAACCGGCCTTAAAATCGGCCTTCATAGGCTATAGCCTTCATAGACCGCGAGACTGCGTCCTACCAAGGCTGCAACCCCTGAATCAAGACACAGCCCTAGAATCGCTGCACGAGCACAGATCCCGAGGACACATGTCTTTCACCAGCCAAAGTGGAGGGTGGACTCAATATCTTACTTGCCTTAAGGTGAGAACACACCAAACGCGTTGGGTGCGGTGGCGGCGTTGAAAAATCCCATTTTTGCATAGGGAACCATTGGTTTAGGCGCGATGATCCATTGGCCGTGGCAAAGCGGCGCTTTGGGCGCGGCAGCCGCGTTACCAAAGCGTCAACGCCCCACCAAAGCGTCAACGCACCGTCGCCCGAGATGAAAAAATTTAACTTTCAACGCTCCAGCGCGTGACGTTTAGCCGCGTTGGCTAATCAGCGGTGAGCTTGAACCGACGTCACGGACATCGGCACGGTGGGAGCATGGGTGGGAGGACAACACAGAAGCTGAGAAACACCGAGTAGGAAATGCGGCTGGCTGGTGATATGAAGCCGCTCGGGGTTGGGTTAGAAGACGTGGGGAAAGTGAGCCAGGAGAATGGGCTTCCTGGTTAATTCAGTGAATATAGCGGCTGTGCTTTAGCCGATAAACCAAGTTAGCACCGGTCGGATAGCGTTAGTTAACTCACCCGGTTGTGTGCGGCCACCACCTCCATAATGAACCCAAACATAACGGCTAAGTCCGGGGAACTTTCACAACGAGTAAAGCGAAGCACCGGTGTTTATGCCTATATCTACGCCAGCCACGGTCCCGTCACAGTCAGGTAGGATAATGTAGGCTTGCCTTTATTTTCTACTGCCCTGTGCACAATGCTGCTGTAAATGTGTTTGGTATGGTGCTGCCTTGCTGTTTGTGTTCATTTCCGAGTGGCGTGAATCTGCAATGCTGTTTTAAGGCTATTTGTTCCGTTCAGTTGCTGTTTATTTGTCTTTTGGCACAATTGTTGGCCGTGTTGTTTTTGTGTGGACATGAATGCTGTTGTGTCGGGTCGGGTCTGATCGCAGCCATGGTTGATTAGGGAAATATATATCGGGGGAGACTAGCTGCGTAGCGTTGGGCGCGTTGAACCATTTTTTGACACAAAATGACCAAGCGCCAGATCAGGTGAGTTGGGCGCTTTGGCCACCGCACCCAACGCGTTTGGTGTGTTCGCACCTTAAGACTCATTTACCCGCAGTGTTAATGTAGAGCCCTCTAAGCAGTGTTGGGCAGCGCTCCTCTGTGTTTCAGAGACATCCTCTCCTCATTAGCAGGCTGTCGCACGAGTGCGAATGGATTTGTATTCATCATCGCACGTGATCAATTTCAGTAGCAAATGCGATCAAAACTGTCGCACTGTACAGCCCTGTACAGGTAAACCAAATCAGAGTATAAAGCCTGCCCCATTCTCTCCAATCCCTGCAGTAGATAGCCCATTTGAACACATAATAATTGACTGTGTTGGACCTTTGCCAAAGTCAAAATTTGGTTCAGAGTATTTGTTAACTGTCATGTGTCAGGTGTCACGCTATCCTGCCGCCTACCCCGTTGCAGACAATTACAGCTAAATCTGAAGTTAAGGCTTTAACTCAGTTCATCTTAATATTCGGCATACCAAAGATTATCCAGAGCGATTAAGGGTCCGATTTTTCTTCAAATTTGTTTTAAAGTTCTAAAGCAACTTAACATCAAACATAGCCAACCGTGTGCATATCATGCACAAAGCCAAGGAGCTTTAGAACGCTTTCATCAAACTCTGAAGTCTTTATTGCGAGCGCATTGTACAGAGATGCAGGGGGACTGGGAGGAAGGTCTGCCATGGTTGCTTTTAGCAGCAAGGGAGGTGTGTCAGGAAAGTACTGGTTTCAGTCCAAATGATTTAGTCTTTGGTCACAGAGTACGTGGTCCTTTGGCAGTGCTTCGAGATGAGTGGTACACAGAGGAACCTCCGTCCAATTTGAGAGAGTATGTAAACGGATTCAGACACCGGCTTTATATGGCTGGCCATTTGGCAAAACAAAACTTGGAAAAATCACAGGGGAAAATGAAGCATTTGTATGATCGACGGTCTCAGAGATGACAGTTTAGTGAGGGTGACCTTGTTACCAATTGTGGGGTCACTATTCCAAGCTAAATGTATGGGCCCATATACTGTAGAACGTCAGCTCTCTGAGCTTAACTATTTAATTTCCACTCCAGATCGTAGGAAAAGAAACCAACTTTGTCACATAAATCTGCTGAAACCATACTATGGTCGGGAATGTCCCCAGAATGAATCTGAGGTTTCACACACTCCTTCTGAAGTGCGCCCAGTTTTGTCTGCTGGTATAGTGTTGCAGTCAGATTTTAGTGGTGGAAAAGATGTGGTAGTGCCAGATGATTCTGTACTGCATGGTCGTCTGAAGAACTCTGAATGTCTAAAGAATATGGATGGCTTGTTGTCTCATTTGTCTGTTGAGAAGCGAACTGAGTTAGCTGAACTGATTGCAAGCTATCCAGGTTTATTTGGAGACACGCTGTCTAAGACAAATCTGATAGAGCATGATATTGACGTTGGCGACGCTAAGCCCATCCGGCAGAGGTTTTCCAGAGTCTCTGAAGAGAAGAGGAAAATACTCGACCGTGAGGTAACCTACATGTTGGATAAACAAATTGCAGTACCATCCACTTCCAGTTGGGCATCTCCATGCTTGTTAGTTGAGAAATCCGATAAATCACCTCGATGTTGCACAGATTATCGTAAAGTTAATTCAGTGACCAAATCGGATTCCTTTCCACTTCCTCGGATTGAGGATTGTATTGACCAGGTTGGTGCACCAAAATTTGTAAGCAATTTTGATTTGTTAAAAGGGTGCTGGCAGGTTCCATTAACTCCAACAGCTCAAGACATTTCTGCCTTTGTAACACAGTCCGGCCTACTCTCGTATACTGTTATGGGTTTTGGTTTGCGCAACGCACCAGCTACATTTCAACAGTTAATGAATATGGTTGTCAACAGACTTGAAGGTTGTGCGGTATATTTGGACGATGTCGTGATTTATAGCAACACTTGGGAGGATCATCTGAGCCGCATTTGGGCTTTGTTTGAACGACTTGCAGATGCAAGTCGTTCAAACATTAAGCCAGTAAACTTGGCTTAATGTGAGTTTGCAAAAGGTACGGTAACATACATCTGGGTAAAGTGGTGGGTAAACCCTTATCTGGGTAAACCCTATAACTTACCAACTGAACTATTCAGTCATTGAAAAAGAAGCTTTGGCATTAGTTTTGGCTCTGCAACATTTCAATGTGTACCTGGATTCTGAAATGCCAATTGTTGTATTAACGGATCATAACCCTCTTACCTTCTTGAACTCTCTGCAGAACCCTAATCAGAGGCTAATGAGATGGGCTCTGTTGTTGCAACTGTACAACTTAGACATCCGTCATATTAAGGGCACCCTTAACATCAAGGCTTTGTCACGTGCGTCTCTGTAACTTCTTGCACCTAATAGCATCGTCTTTTATCCTCTGCAGTCTGTTACTCTTCCTCTTAAATTGTCCCACAGGCGAAGGTGGCTGGGGATGGAGTTGCGGAGACGGGAGAGAGGTTGGAGTCATTTTCTTTAAAAGGGGTGTTTGAGTTATCTGCACACATTTAAAACTTGATTCATGACCGCTAATAGAGAGTGGTGTCACCTGTTATAGTGTATATAGTGTACATTAGTTTATGCCCTTTATTAATTTACGGGGTAGAACTCCTGTCTTATAGGGCGGAGAGGGGAGTGTGACAGCCACAGGGTTGCCTTGAGGAGTTGTTGCTGTTGTGTTGTTACTTCTGGTGTGCTCTGTCTTGCAGGTGGGCGGAGCCACACCACCTAACGGGATGCAGCTCACCAGAGCAGGTTTGGCTCAGGAGCCTATAAAGCAGTCCTGACAGATTGACTCTTCCCTTCCCTGGCCTGCAACCTGCTCTTTTGTTTCCTTTATATTTGGTTGTTCACATTATTATATATTTTTTTAAATATATTTTTTGGCATTTTTCATGCTTTATTGATTGAGACAGAGGTGAAATGGGGCAGAGAGGGGAGTGACAAGCAGAGAACGACCACGGGTGGGAATCGAACCCAGGTCTGCTGCTGGGCCAGGCCCGGGGGGGATGCCCTACCAACTGAGCTAAGGGCGCCCCGGTTGTTCACATTATTCTTTATTAAATTCCTTATGTTTATCCAAGACAGTGTGGCCTGACTGGTCTCCCCTTTATTGTTGCAAACCATTGAGCCAGGTTGTAACAAAAGCTTAACTATCCTTAAATTAAATCAGAATAGAACATGTGGCCGGGAAAAAAGACATAAATAACTCACAATTTCAAGACCTTTTTTGTGAAACTAGCCTCCTAGGTTTTGCTCTGTGGACCAACAGAGCTATTACACATTTCACTGTGAGACTGGCTTGGAATTCACTGACACAGCCATAAAAAACCTGGTTGTCTTTTTGCTCCACCTCATGGCCAATGTTGTTTTCAACCTCATCTTAGTATCCTTGATTTAATAACCTGTAACTATAGGCTGCTTAGAATAATGCAAGTACTCATGCAAAGCTCGAGGCCCATACACATCATAGCTTTGTGAAATGACTTTGTATATGATGTGTGAGGTGACAGTTTCCAATCTCAGGGTTCCTCAACTGAGAGTGACCTTCTTAAAGGGATAATTCAGTATTTTTGAGGTGGGGATTAATGAGGTAGCCTTCTTATGATTGTCATTTTGTTTCTAGAAAGTGAATTTGTTATGCTTTTGGTAAATAAAGCCTTTTCCTTTTTGAAACCTCCTTGTGAGTGACTCCTCGTGTCTTACTGCTTGGTCCCTCAGAGTCAGAATCATCATATATATAAGACACTATTTTTTCAGGAGCACTCTCTGTACCCCAGCTGAGAATATGATGTTCTTTGAAATGTTGACCCTATTTGTGAACTTTGTTTTAACTTATATTAGCCTATAGAATATGCATTATCTTTTTAAGATACTGACGTTTGTATTGTGGTATAGTTAACAGACAGTTAACAGAAACGAAAAGTAAAAAAAACATTTTCCAATAATGAGAATAGATTAATATAGAAAGCAGGTATGTTCATCACTTCAGGACAGAGAGGAGTCCCGAGCACCTCGATTGTAAATAAATAAATAAAAAGGCAAAAAGGGGGGGGGGATAATGTCCCAAAAAACCTTAGGGCCAGCCAACTGAGGCTGCACTCTTGCTTAAATAAAGTAGTCAGTAGCCTAAGTAGTTGGCTTAATATGTCTATCATTTAGACATATTTAAGGGTTAGTTGTGCAGTGTGCACTTTTCTAACGGTACAGTCTTACGTCATGGATCTGCTTTGGGATCCCAGGCTGTCTGCAGTCGTGCATGTGAACAGAACTGCATCAGACAGCAAGTCTACGGAAGAAGTAGCGGCATTGCAGTGAAATCCGGTGTCTCCTGAACACACCCTGCTGCAACCCGCAGAGCAAAGCGGCCACACATCACTGACAGCACGCTCAGCTGTACACCTTGACTGAATACATAGGAATCCACGGCGA
Source organism: Hyperoplus immaculatus (assembly GCA_949357725.1). Taxonomy (NCBI): domain Eukaryota; kingdom Metazoa; phylum Chordata; class Actinopteri; order Uranoscopiformes; family Ammodytidae; genus Hyperoplus; species Hyperoplus immaculatus. The sequence continues at coordinate 19,972,568 of OX442367.1, read as the reverse complement.
AGGTAAGAACATCTGCTAACCGCGTTCTAACCAAGAGACAGACAGGTAACATGGAAGAGAGGAGAGGACGGAGTGTCATTGAAAACAGCGCTGATGGACGAAGCGTCGGGGATTGACTTGGCATCTGAATTGATTTGTATAGACACAGTTCTCAGGAAAGCAACAATAGTAGTGAGTTTGTCATGTGTGTGCCCCCCCAAAATATATTTTTTTTGTAAACTATAGGCTATCTTTAGAGTCCTGCACCTGCACGGAACGGCCCGACTGTGGCGTCTCCTGGAGCGGTGCCAAATCTCACTGCGGTCCCATCAGCGGACTGTTCTCTCATACTCATCAAGCTATGTGTCCTCGTTCTAAAGCTGAATAAAGCGCTGAATTAAATTAAAAATGAAACGAGGATTTTTCTCTCTCTGTTTCTATGTAGGCTATAGCTTAAAGAAATGAACCATCAGAAATAGTGTAGGCTATTTTTAGCTGCTGCAATCAATTATTCAAAAGGTTGACTGCACATCTGGAATATTCTCCAAGTCAATAAAGGAAGTCAGTTTAGTTTAATTTGTTCAAACACTGTGTTTCATCACTGGCACATAAGCAGTAGCAGAGATATAGGCCTATGTTTGCTGACTCAGGGCTGGTATTGCTTGATGGAATTGATAGCATTTTGTGCGTGTGTGATATTTATGATATCATAGAAGCGGCACATAATGCAGAAGAATATTAAGTTGGTGCTATACAATATTTAACATGAAACTGTTTCATTAATATCAGATGATGCTTTGGAAAGAAAACACAATCACATTGGTTTTTGTTTTGTGTTATTCCCATCCTCTCTTATATTTTCCTCCCACATTTTAATGTTTTAATTTATTTTATTAATCAAAGCCCTGGTGAATTGAAGTGTAGCGTCGCATAACTGGTTTAACTCAAAAATGCACACAAAAAAAGGTGCTAAATATGTGTATTCATATTTCAGCAGGCCTTCCTCTTCTCCTCTGTCGTGTTGTGCAGATTTTTGTTAACACTCTAGTACATTTTCACTAGTTCAGTGTCAATTTCAAACTTTTCCAAAACACTCATTCCATTCCAAACCATTTTCAGGCCTGAAAAATAACATTTTTTCAATTATTATAACTTTTCCAGGAATTTCATGAACCCTTGGAAGTTACCCTGTAGTATGACGTTAAACCAAGGCACATCACAATATAAAGGCAGCATTGACAGTATGATGATTAGAATGAATGAGCTCTTTCCTTCACTGTTAAACCAATAGGCAGCAGGATGGCTGTTGATGACAAAGACCCGGAGCCAGCAGTGGCGAGCCTCTCCCCGGGACAACTGCAGTCTCACCTCAAGATGGAGCCAAAGACTCTAGGGGTGAGTCTGAAAACCAAACCATATACATACAGTAGTACATATATATACCCTGTTGGGACAAGCATAATGGGATTATATCCTCACAGGTTCCGCAAAAAAAATCTGTTGTTAATACACAGCCTAGGCTCTTTGAAAGGGGAATGTTGCTAGCTACATGATCTTTGTTTTCCTACCAGTTTACAGATCCTTGGCTGTGTATTAACACCCCAAAAAAATATTCACTGATTTTGACAAAAAGTGATTTTGACAACAAGCAATCTCCAGAATTGCTGACTACACCTTTAACTGCTTATTTCAGTGTATTTTTTTTTATCCCAATAACATGCTTAATTCCTACCGTTTTGTGATATTTTGAATGCATCTGTAACATGCTGACCCCCTCCTCTCCCTGCCTCCCTCCCTCTCCCAGGCCATCCAGATCGTTATTGGGGTTTTGATTCTCTGCCTGAGTGCCTCTGTGCTCCAGATACATGAGGTCCACTTCACAGAAGACGTGGCCCTCTTCCTGATTGTTGTAGTACAGGTCAGTTAGAGGCTAATGCAAAGTTTTTTTTTGTTTTGTTTGGTGGAAGATTCAGTCAGCACACAGCAAATTCATATCAGCACTACATTATGATATACAGTATCTTACATTCCATACATTTCCTCCATGAAGTGAATATTATTGTCTGTCAACCCACAGGTGACCTTGTCTGGTTCAGTGTTGATCCACAGTGGGAGGACACCTACTCTGTTTTGGGTGAGTCTGAATCAAAAGCACAACTCTGTCTTAGGGCGCGTTCACACTTAGCCCAATTGATCCGTACCGTACTTAAGCGTGCCCCCCGCCCCCCCCCCCCCTTAATTTACAAGTGTAACCCAGTGGATCAACTGGGTGTATGTATACCATTGTCAAGTTATCTCCCTTTTGTGTGCAGTCTCCACTTGAAGGAGATGGACATCTACACAGAGTTGCTTGGTTTCACTCAATAACCACACTTTTCTTCCTCTTTATTTATTTTATTTTGTAAGGTTTCAAGGTTCAAGTAAGTAGGTTGTAAGCAAGGTGAAAAACCTTTAGAAACAATAAACAAGAAAAAAGTTGTTTTTACAATGTGCAGGAAAATTTACATTTCAACAATTATTGCCTTTTTTCTCTTAAATTAAACAAAGTGCAACATAAAGTCTCCCACTGTTATCATTATTAATGTATTTAGGGATTCTCTTAACTTAATATTACAGATTTTAAATAGTTTATATTTACTTGGGCTATTTAAATAATGTAACAATAATAATATAATTGAATCAAAATCATTTTAAATCATTTATCTGTAAGTTATAAGCTCACTAAACAATGACATCATTAAATCTGTTCCTAATTTAAACAATAAGCAAATTATGAATGAGACTCAATATACTGGCATTTAAAGGGTTAACCATGCATCGCAGGTTCGGCCCCGTGGCTAACGCTAGCGGCTAGCGCCTGCACAGCATTTCATTGTAATTGTCCACAGTCTCTGTTGATGGGCTCGGTGTCTTACCCGATGCCTCTCTGGTGTTTTGTAGATGCTTTGTTTGTACGGGATTGCCGTATAGTGTGGATTTTTTGCACTGAACTCTGCTTCAGCTGGCGTCTTTTTCTCTTTCACTTCCGTATCTAGATGTTATGTGCCGCTTGTTTTATAACCCGTGCGGCAACTCGGACTGCCGAAAGGTTCCTTTCAGGTCTGCGACTTGTTGTTTTTTTAGGAGGACGACAGTTCATCCTTAAAGAGGACCTATTATGCTACTTTTCTGGTCTTAATTTCTTGTTTTACACTGCTATAGAGCAACCTGACACGAATCACATCACAAAAAACTATGTAGATTTTCGGGAAGCTCTTTCTCTTATTTTGGCGATCCAGCACATCCTGTCAACACTTGAGTGTGTGTGCTTCGGCTCCCTCCGCCTGTGCTTCGGCCATCTCCGCTCCCCTCCCCCCTCCTGCAAACCCCACTCCGTTGTGATTGGTTACCTTCCTTCCGGAACACTTTCAGTGGCGGGAAGCGCGAGCATGGACCTATAAGGGCGCGAGGCAGACGCGAGGCAGACGCGAACAGGGAAGTGACAGCATTACCATACATGGAAACATCCGCGTGGAGACGTCACAAAGTTTTATGCGATGGCACAAATTAGGCTCGTTCGACCTCCGTTGTGGCTCGTCTGGAAAGTAGACGAGAGTAGCCGAGTGCAGTCGGGGGAGTGACGAAAATGCCTGACTGAAGCCGGACAGCTCCGAGTCGGAAGTAGCGTCCTTGTTGCGGATGCAGTTCGTTTTCTAGTTTTATTTTGAAGGCCTATTAGAAACATATTCGCAGGAGAGTCACACATGCTACAACCGATTAGAAGCAGAACACAACACAAAGACGAGTAAACACTTTAAAAGCGAGGGGCATTTTCAAAACAAGAAACGAGATATAAGCTAATATCCCCATTCCCCACACATCTTTATCTTTCTTGTTACTTTACTAGAACACCTACTTTTAAGTGATAAAGAATAATTTACAAGAATAATTTACAAATCCAAATAAAGGAGGTTTAGTATTTCTCCCTTCACATAACGAATATGATCGGCCTAAATAAAGAAGGTCTAAGAAAAGATCCCTTATTATTATTGTAGAGATGGATATGATGAACTGTATTATGATGTGTAACAAACAAACTACTTGTTGTAGTTTTGGTCTGGCTTTGCGACACTACATGTAAAATACAATCCCCAGACCATTTAGATCACTTGAAATAAGCCTATGATTTAATCTTAATGGTATAAAAATCACTTCACCAAGATCTTATGTGACTCTTTGTGTTCACTTTTAAATATATCTATACAGGAGAGTTACACATCCAAATTATTTCTATGTCAAGGGTTCAGAGGTTTAACTCTGATTAAGTACATTTCTGCTTAAATGCATATTGTGGCGGCCTAATGATTAAACATAAATTAAAATCAAAAAGAATGGATCGTAATTTAATTTTGAGCGGTGATGTCAGACTTTTGCCTAACCAATTGGGGAAACGCATCAAAGGCACGAGGTTTAAACTCCCAATTAGCGCTCAGCTCCGCCTGTCAGCAAGACGTTTCCCATCAGACATTTCGCTCCCGCAGCCCGTGGGGAGCAACTGCAGCGACTTGCTCCAGTGTCTGTGTCCGTCTTGATACCGCGGGACTTCAAAGTCTCAAGCAGCCGAGCCGCAGCCAGCCACGGGTGCAAGTGGGACAAAAAGTCTAACCATAATGCAGTGCGCTCAGCAAGACGAGCGTCGTAATTGCGCAGGTCTTAGCAAGACGGCGACAGGTCGAACGAGCCTATTATGAAAGGGTAGACCGCTTTGAACACGTGACTTCTCGACTGGCTAGAATAGTGTTTAGTGCTCTGCACAGACACCCCAGACGGTCAGCAGGGAATATGTCGAAATGCATGTAAGTCATTATTTGATAATTTAGTATGGTTAAGCATGACTATGAATCATCATAACAACGTTTATAGGTCATAAAAGTCAAAAAGCATCATAGGTCCTCTTTAAGTGTGACTATATAGGCTACATAAAGCCATTGTTGTCTGACTGAAGCAGCCAGCCTACATAACGTGTAGCACAGTAAACAGTAATAATCTTTACTTTATGCTGTATATAAATGTCCTATATTTCCATATACTGTATATGTTTTATTTTATAGGTCTACCTAGGCCTACATTTTGTATATATAGGCCTATAAATTAAATGTGAAAATATATATTTGGCAATTTTTTTGGGTGGTTTTGGTTAGGCCTACATAATGTTCATATATATTATTATAGTATATCAAAGTGAAATTAAAACTGTCAGGTAATGTAGGTGAAGTTTTATTGAAACAAAATATACCAAACACAGCAAGCTTACATTGTTTTTATGTGCCCTCTGTGTCATGGTTGACAGAACTTTGAGGAATTTGGGGAAAACGCCTATGTATGCACCTGCTATTTGTTCATAACATTTGTATTAGGTTGATGCCACCTCAATCAAACGTTTACATTACCATAATGACCTCCCAATTATTTATTTTCAGCTTTCAAAAAAATTCTTTATGAATGTTTGTGTTACACATGGTAAAAATAATATATTTTCAAAATCCGTTTTTACGTTTATTGTGTGGTTTTGGGTCCAATACGATCATATAGTATGTCAAGATGAAAGAAATAACTATCAGGTCATGATGGTGAGGATGTGCTGAACAAAAAGATACCACACATTGGCTTGATAAACATTTCTTAATGTAGTTTAGTAAGGATAATTCAAAAGTATGCAAAAACGGACAAAATAGCCCCAGGCCTCAGAGGGTTAATTCCCACCGGTCATCACTGCATGCATTTAGTCATATAGAGCTGGACAGGACAACTTGTTGAAGCTCAAACCGATCAAAAAGATGGGGAAGAAAGGGGGTTTGAGTGACTTTGAATATGGCATGGTTGATGGTGCCAGAAGGGCTGGTGTGAGTATTTCAGAAACTGCTGATCTACTGGGATTTTCACGCACAACCATCTCTAGGGTTGACAAAGAATGGTCGGAAAAAGAAAAAAATAATCCAGTGAGTGGCAGTTGTGTGGACGAAAATGCCTTGTTGATGTCAGAGGAGAATGGGGAGAGTTGTTCGAGATGATAGAAAGGCAACATTAACTCAAATTCCATACTTAAAAAGTTGTCTCTAGCATATGTGTATTCTCTCTCTCTCTCTCTTCTTAATGCTCTCATCCACTGTTGCTCTATCATTCCTATGTAACCCTCGAGTGAGGCATTCTATCTTATGTATGAGTTTGTAATATGAGGTTGTATCGGGGTTTTGTTCAATGAACACTATTCTGTTGTGCTTGATTCGGGTTCAGGTGAAATGTGTGCTGGTGCTTCATCTCATCAGTGCTGCGTTTGCCACCGCTTCCCTGGGTGTGATGTCCAAACACCTGCCCTACCGCCAGGACTCCTACCACTGTGAACACTGCCGCAGACTGGAGCTACATGCCGTGGTATTGTCTTTAAAAATAAACCACATTAGATTCCATTCATTAGATTGATCTGATGATCTGAATAGCAATATCAGTTAGCTAAATGCTGTTAGAATGCAGTGTGTTTTTTTCTGACCTTGAGGACGGTCATATAATGGCCAACATCCCATGGCACATCACCACATTGCGTATTGAACTAGGAATAAGTGTTGTTATTTAAACTGACCTCTGGCCTCAACAACATCACAACATTGCTGCCAGAGAGTTTTGTTATTTTGTTAGATATTATAAGTCTTGCCTGGTGCGAGACTGAAACAATGTTTGCACGGCAGAAGTGTTTTAATCAAATTGTAATTCTTTTTTCCACAGTGACAATAATCGCTGTGTAAAACTATGACAACATAGATTTTCTGTGGTCACACGTATCACACCAAAAACATTTACTGCTCGCGATGTGAGTGGATAGTGTCTACATTTCCTCATGGCCTCTTTATGATTTTTTATTAAAGTTGATTTGTTTTGACTTCTTAAAAAAAGCATATATTAAGTTGTTAATCGGGACCATTATTATTATTGTTTGATAGTTGCTCTCCTTGATTTCATCAATAGGGGGCGTAAAATGTCCTACCAGCTCACTGTTATGTGATACATGGGAAGTTTGTTAGGTTTGAAAAATCTAAAGAGTGAGTTTCAAGGCCTTTTGTTTTTATATTGGGACATTGTTTGGTAATGTAATAAAATAAGAGAATATACTGTAGTGAACTATTAAACACTTTGGGCAAATGCTATTCAGTATTCTTTTGGTAAATCTCAAATAATTTCAGGGGAAAACATAGAAACAAACCAACAAAGAAAAACAGTGCATGAGCCTGTCAAGTTGTGGTCCATCTACAACAGTTATTAATTTCAGCCAGAGACACTTACATAAAGGAATCTGCTATTTAGGTGGCAAATGGCAATGCAGTAAGATTTGCTGCTTTGCTTAACATAAACGACTATGAAGCATCAGACAGAGGCAGCACTGATCCATGCCTGCCATTTTCCCTTAGTTATAAGAACATGTATTCATAGCTTTTTGCACTACATGTTATAAAAAAAAGCAGACTCCATGTTTCTTTGTCTTCACTGTTTACTGCAGCAACATTGTTTCAGGAAATGCACCGGGCTGATCGAGCAAAAGTGTAAAGTAAGTGGATGGACTCTACTGTTACAATGAATATACGTTGGTCAGATGAAGTTATGTTGTGTTTTCTAGTGGAATGCACGTAGAAGACAAATGAAATGTCACAGCGACACACATTTTGTTTCAATTTGTTTTTCTCACCATGTGTATGTATGCTCTCTTGGGGTTGGTGCGGCTGTTAGCTGTTGATTGATGGGATCCTTGGCACGCTGGTGATTTTCCTGGTGCTGGAGCTGTTGATCTGTATCACTGCCATGCTGTTTGGACTCAGTGTGCTGGCCGCTGGTGGGACACAGGTGAGATGGGATACCTTTTAAAGCCTCATCAAGCCATATTTGATTGTCAGACAACCTTTGGGCTAAATAAAGAACATACAAGAACTATTTTATTCCCCCACTACAATATGCATTTCGAACAAGGCCAAATCGACAACCCCTTTGTAAAGCAGCTTTGCTTTACACACATGCTTTTACTGGTTTATTGGACTGTTTGTGGGATTTGATGTGAGTTTTCAGTTTTATTCATGTTGTGGGCCTCAAGCTGAAGGTTGTCAATTGTCTGTCACTATGTGAGAAACCATAACGTTTTGAGTTTGACCTCAAGGTGGCAGCAAACACTAAAACGCATAGATACAGTCTTGATATGCTGTCATGTAAAAGAAGAAAAAGGCAAGGGTTTAGTTCAGTTCACAGATGCATAAAATAGTAGGTTTCTACGGTGCATAGGATAAGTGATACTTTTCATGGTGAACTGGATAACATAAGAATGAAAAAGTGAGTGAGATAGGTTGAAGTATTACTTAATTTTAAAAAAAGAATATTAATTCCATATTATACATATTATAAAATAAATTATAATCGATAAAAAGTATTATAATAATTATATATATATATGCTTTTTACTAAACTGTTTAAATTGTGTGTGTGTGTGTGTGTGTTTGTCCCGTAGGCTCGAAGCCAGAGACCTGTCTATCCACAGACTCGCCCCCCACCTGTTCCAGCTGTAAAGGTTGCTCCAGTGGTGATTGAGCATCCTCAGGTACTACACACACACACACACACACACACACACACACACACACACACACACACACACACACACACACACACACACACACACACACACACACACACACTCACACACACACACACACACACACAAACACTCTTTTATTACATCGTAAGAGCAAAGGCTTTTCTTCATTCTCTCCTCTTTCACTGTGTGCCAAAGTGAAAGGATTAAGATTAACTTGGTGGCACATCTGATGTGCCATATAGTATTTGCGCTGCCATGTACATAGTTTGCATCTTTAGCATTCCTTTCATCTTTTAAATCAAACCAATCTGTGTTCACACCCTCAAAATCCAATTCAATATGAAAGTGGCAGGAACCCTTCTTCTATCCTTTTAACCACTGGTGCTCATGGAAGGGAATAAAGATAAAGGAGAAGCGATATGGTCCTTTTAGCTTTAGCTTTTTACTTTCTGTAAGTGACTGCAGTTAGCAGTCCCTTTCCTCGTCCCTACATCACCACATGAACGCGCAGACATCTGCGTCAGATAGTGCCGCGATGAAGAGCAGTGAGTCATCGTTCACGGGCACAGAGACCCGCCTCCTTATAGCACCCTGTCTCCTGATTGGATGAAAGGGAATGGGATACTCGAAATTTTATCTGGCAATTACTGCAAAGCTGAATGACTGGGAGACTGTGATGAACTGTGCATACTGTTCAAGGGATTGCTGTATGAATATAGAGTGATTAAACATGTAGATTAACAAAACATGTTTTGCTTACTTCTCCTTTAACAGAGAGGCGGAATGCCTTTTAAATAAATTAAAGAACTTTTATTTTTTTGAAACCAACCTTTGATAATTCAAGATTTTGATATTTTCTGCACACCATGTTCACATTTCACCTCTCTCTCTCTCTCTCTCTCTCTCTCTCTCTCTCTCTCTCTCTCTCTCTGTCCATCAGCAGGTGGCCGTTGTTGTGACCGAACCAGATTCCGAGCAGTTGGAGGAGATCTCCACCCCACCAACTGAACCCCAGGTGGAACCCATAGAAGATCCAAACACAGAACCCTGATCTCAACCCAACACTGCCTCCTCCTGTGGTCTCATGTCATTTCACTTCAAGCCAGAATGTTAACTGGGATAAAAACTAGGCCTGAGTTATATCCCTTTATAGCCGATATCTCATGTATCAACTCGGGAGAAGTAAAAGTGACTGCAAATCAATAAAATTTAATGTGAATGTCTCAATAAGTTGGAGGTTATAAAACAACAGGTTGCCATCCTATATCCTTTCTTTTTCTGGCATGACATGAACACCACATTATGTTAGTACGTACTTAGTTACAGTATATGATATGGATCAGTGTTATTGGCAATGTAGATTTATTCTTCAAATACTAAGATCACTAAAATGTTTAGTGGAGAGAAAAAAGGAAAGAGAACCAAATTCTCAGCCTTTACCAGAAGCTGAGCTGTCAGCCACAGATCTTTGTCACTATGTACTGTGTACCATATATTCACTTCACTAATAGTGTGTGCACATGTTGTGTTCATTATATTGAAGGCAGATTCCATTATGTAATCTTGAACTATTTGGGCATTTTAGTCCCTAGTATCAAGCTCCAGAAACACTGGATCATACCATTGCATTAATACTAATAACCTCAATAGCATCTTTGTTAGGATCTTCTAAGACTGTTAAATACCCACTTTTTCAAACTCCGGTCGCCCTGTTTGTAACTCTGGGTTCCTCTGTATTAATTATTATTCCAGAGGGTGCATTAAGACATCTTTTCCCCCCTTTGCGGACCTAAAGATATCTTACAGTTCTAGTGTCCAGGCCCCTAGTGACATCACAATGATATGATTGGGGTTATATTTTATTATTTCATATTTTCAGACTTCATTCACCTGTTTGTATTTATTTTGAGATAAGATTCGATAGAAAATGTATTTAATCTGATGGAAATTGTTGCGCAATAGTCGCAGGGCAAAAAATGACACATGGTGTATGATATCAATGAAGAGATATCAAAAATAAACACAATGCCAAAAATGTAAGACGAAGGGTCATAAGTCACTCCCATCTCAAGTGTCTCCTTGGTGAAGTGCATATACAGTAGACATGTATGGTATCCATAGAAGTGAGCAGTGCACAACTCTCCTACACAGTATATGGCATTTTGGAGAAACTGAATTCATAGACTGAATGAATAAAATCTAGTTAACACTTCTGTAAAAAGTATATACCCTCAGAATCAGAAATATTGAACACGTTAACTTTAAACTTGCTTGTGGGAGCCATTTATATAAGAAAATGCTATTGTAGCTTATAGTCATTGTATTTGGCCATTGTTTGAAACAAACAGGCAAAACCAATTGTTCTTCATTCAATGGAAGTAATTGGGACGGTAACACTTTACAATAAGGTACACAAAATTGTAGTAGCTACTACATACCTACTACATAGTTTTTTTTTTTTTTGCGCTACCTATGTGTTAGGTAGCACAAAAAAAAAAAACCCTATGTGTTAGGTAGCACATAGGTTTTTTTTTTTTTGTGCTACCTATGTGTTAGGTAGCACAAAAAAAAAACCCCTATGTGTTACCTACTACATAGTTTTTTTTTTTTGCGCTACCTATGTGTTAGGTAGCACAAAAAAAAAAACCCTATGTGTTAGGTAGCACATAGGGTTTTTTTTTTTTGTGCTACCTATGTGTTAGGTAGCACAAAAAAAAAAACCCCTATGTGTTACCTACTACATAGTTTTTTTTTTTTTGCGCTACCTATGTGTTAGGTAGCACAAAAAAAAAACCCCTATGTGTTAGGTAGCACATAGGGTTTTTTTTTTTTGTGCTACCTATGTGTTAGGTAGCACAAAAAAAAAAACTATGTAGTAGGTAACACATAGGGTTTTTTTTTTGTGCTACCTAACACATAGGTAGCACAAAAAAAAAAAACCCTATGTGTTACCTACTACATAGTTTTTTTTTTTTTGCGCTACCTATGTGTTAGGTAGCACAAAAAAAAAAAAACTATGTAGTAGGTAACACATAGGGTTTTTTTTTTTGTGCTACCTAACACATAGGTAGCACAAAAAAAAAAAACCCTATGTGTTACCTACTACATAGTTTTTTTTTTTTGCGCTACCTATGTGTTAGGTAGCACAAAAAAAAAAAACTATGTAGTAGGTAACACAAAGGGTTTTTTTTTTGTGCTACCTAACACATAGGTAGCGCAAAAAAAAAAAAACTATGTAGTAGGTAACACATAGGGGTTTTTTTTTTGTGCTACCTAACACATAGGTAGCACAAAAAAAAAAAAACCTATGTGCTACCTAACACATAGGGTTTTTTTTTTTTGTGCTACCTAACACATAGGTAGCGCAAAAAAAAAAAACTATGTAGTAGGTATGTAGTAGCTACTACAATTTTGTGTACCTTATTGTAAAGTGTTACCATTGGGACTGATGGCATCATTATTTTCTAGTCTAGGCTAAGGCCATGGCTGCCTGACGTCATTTTTCCAAAACACTGTTTTCCTGTACTGACTTGCGAGTATTCCTTGTGGAAACCACAGGAAGGCATGTTTAACTGTAAATTAATGAATAAACATTTGAATCCTAATGAAAATAAAGTTACTGAAAAAAGAGCAATATATGTCCTTCACTCTCCCTCACCAATCACTGAAAATCACCTTCAGTCCTGTAGTGTTGCATTGTAATTTAAGATTTTTTTTAATTTGAAGGTAGTACAGAATTATGAGTCCATACCACAGTTTTTGATTTTCTTATTTTACTTTATTTTATATTTTGTTGAGTTTATATATGGGGAGAACGGGGGAATCTGAGGCATCAGGTAATGTGAGCCACTCCCTGTATCTAGGCAACGGAAAACATTTGTGGTCATGTGAGATATATGTTTTCAAGCCCCTCTCATTTCCCCATGGCCCTGAAAGAGAGGACCTCATGGTGCTGTGGTAAGCATGTTTTTTCACCAAAATAGGTATTTTGCATGTAAAAGTACATTTTCTTGCTGTCAACTTAATCAACTGCTGTGCCAAAGCAAATGTATTCACGTAGAAAAACTTCTATCATACGTGTTGATGAACTACCAACATATGAAACCATGTGATGCTGATAACTGAAGATTAGCCTGAAATGCTAAGAGAGGTAGTTTTTTCTCAAATTGTGGTGGAAGGGGAAAGTGAGCCAAATGCTGTGGGGGAAAGTGAGCCACTGTCTCACTTTCCCCCACCATGAGGCACAAGTTAAGTTTAGTCTTAAACATATTTTAATGTAATATTACATGACATATGTTTTATTTTAATGTCATACACATTGTAGAAAAGCCATCATGCCAAGGAAATACACCAGGAAGACGACCTGGGGCAACCACACAGAAAGAGCACCTTCTCATCTTTCCCTGTAACCTTCAGGGCTGGAATGTAGAGTAGGCCTAGTTGTAGAGTATGACAGGCTGATGTTATAATCCAGTTGGGTCTGAGTCCCAGGCTGTTCTCGCTGGTTCTGATATTTTTTTTGACGCGGTGGCCGCCGCGGTGTTCCGTCAATGTTCTATCTATATTCTAACCTCTCCCTGTCCCCTTGCCCTAACCCTAACCACCTACGCCAGGGTGTTTGTCTCCGCGGCTGCAGCTGGATAGTATTGAAATGCTGGGAGAACATCATGTCGGCCCCTGTTGCTGCTATTCCTCCGTTCATTTAGACGGGCGGGGGACGGCGTGTAACTCACACGCCCTGGTCAGGCAAGGCGTGTAATAGACACGCCGGTCCATGCGTGTCTATTACACGCCTCGGCGTGATACCGGGTTGTCTAATCTAACTGGTTCTATATTTCATTTGAATCTTAGTAAAACCTATTGAATTATAATATGTTGTATTTGATTTTGTTACTTTCAAGTGTTGAGAAAATTTGCTTTGCTTAATTGACCAAACCTCATCATTCTTTTACTAGTTCTGGAATGTGTGGCTAGCTTTCAGGATTCTTACTGTTACAATATGTGTTGTTATGGTAGTTTCAGAGTGGAAAAAGTAAGTGGATCAGTTTACCCCTCAGATGGGGTAAAGTGAGGCACATGACAACTTTTTTTAAAACAATCATATTTTCAATGATATTGTCTTGAAAAAATTCTGCTAATGTCCATTTCTAGGAAACATCCTGAATTAATGGGAAATGTGTAAATTTGAGTGATAAATAATTTTAGCTCGCTTAAGGTGCCAACACACTGCACTCTGCGGCGCGGCGGTTGGCCGTGCGAATCGCAGGTTCCGCGCCGCGTGATCATATTGGGTCATATTGTGTCCTCCGCCAGCCGCCCAACAAGAGTAGCCTTCTCCTACTTTGGGGATATGCTGGCGCTGGTGCTAACCGGTGCTGAGAGCACCAGTCTGCTGTGCTGATGGTGCTTTACCCAAGCTAAGGTGCTAACTTGGTTCATAAAGCAAAACTGATAACTGTACACAGCAGGCAACAGACACATAGGCTATTCACAGAACGAGCAACGAGCAAACTGTGACTATTATGTTTTCGTCCATCTTAATTTCCTCTGTCCGTCGTCCCGAAGTGAGTGACGTCGGGAGGAGCTCAACGCTGATTGGCTATCGCGGTGCGGCCGGTGGCAAAAAGTTCAATATTTTCAACTCCTGCAGCGGCCGCGCTGCCCTATTCGCGCCGCGCCGCCATGGCCGCGCGAACCGCTCGCCGCCGGCCGCCCATTCACGCGGCGGCGCGCGAAATACATTGACTTTCTATGCGGCGGTGTGCAGTGTGTTGGCACCTTTAGAGGGGAGCAAATGTAAAAAGTGGCTCAGATTACCCCGTTCTCCCCTACACTTATATTTCAGTTAATTGCAATTCTTTAGATGAAAATAAAAAACCCAAGCCGTTTCATTAGGAGATTGGCATAGCTATTTATCGTGATTAATTGGTAGCTACATATCCATATGCAGGGAGTCCAATGAAATTAAGCAAATTAATCCAGGCAGGAAGTGGGAGAAGAAAAAATCTAAAACTAGGCATAAGAGTTTATTTATTTTTTAACAGTAGGAAAAGGTCTGCAAAGCAATGAACACACAATAGTACATAAGACAATCTGGCTATGGAACAAGGGAAGCTCACTTGTGTGTGTAGACAGAATGCTGATGGGATGAGGTGCAGGTGATGCCAGCAGAAAAACCTGTATTGTCGGTGTGCTGCATTCCAGACCCTTTTTGATATCCCAGACCCTATATTGTACTTGGTGCAATTTGAAGTATAACCCGACAATTTGTACTGAACAAGTGAATAGTTTTGTTGCTCTGTTTGGTTCCTACAAATCTTCTAGAAGTTATTAGCCTGGAAATCAAGACATGAAATTTAAATTTGCTCAGCCTGTTGGTCTGGACACGATCCATTGAAGCTCATTAACTTTGTAGGAAAATTTGGGCATGCGCCGTTGAAGCCGTGATAGTAAACGATAAAGATGGCTGCGGATATGTTGTTTGAGTTTGAAACGGCTTTGGCCTGGATACTTAACGATTTGGAAGACGGCACTCAAATCTATCATCAGCAAGAAAGAAGAATTTCTGTTTCCGAGCGACCAAGGCAAAAGTTTAATTTACCAGTTAACCCCCCTGTTTGCTAAACGAACGGGGCTTAATACATCACCTTGTTCATTGCTCTGAATGTTCGTAGTGCTATCCAATGAGTTGGGTAGGTGTATTAATCATGGCCAGACTATGGCCCTCTATCGTTCTAAATGTGGGTCTGGATTTCCAGGCTAAGATGTTAATCAAGGCTGAACAAGAAGAAGAAAACTGGCCACAACAGTTGTAGTCAATAACACATCTCAATTTGTGTTTTATTTTGAACCAGAATACAGCATGCTAAACTAAATCTGAAAAACGTTCTCCACATTGCTTGACTGCATGCTGGGAGCATACAGGCATTGCATTTCAACACTTGTATTCATTTCAAGCCAATATCTTTACTATATCTTTTTGATCTTTAAATTGTATCCTCATTTGTAAAGCACTTTGTCAAGTATGTATTGACATTAGTGCAATTCATTTATCATTGCCTGGCGTTCTTATGTTTAGTTATGATGACTGAGATATCGCAGCCCATTATGCTTTATAGATATGGTGATAAATGAACGGAACTATAAATAGCAACAACCAAGTAATGACAGCTGCTTGGAAACTGTTTGACCAACAAGTGATGTATCGTATCCATATGCAAACAAGTGATTCAGGGCTTATCTACATCAATTTATATATTTTAAAATAGAGCCAGGTATGTATGCGCCTTTATAAATCTGCCGAAAGGAATGTGTATTTTCGTATAGTGCTCTCTATTGATGGAATTATAGAAGAAAATAACATTAGTTTCTCTCCTGACCAGGCATTTTCCTCATGTAGATGTCATGTACGTTACTGATGATACACATATGATGGATCTCCAAAAAACATGTGACAATGTTTTTACCAGTGTAGCAGTCATGCGAACAGCAGTGTGGATTTGAGTGCAATGTGCAAACCCTGAAGGCACTCCCTTTTTTTTATATGGTCCTTTATCTGGATAAAAACGTGACTGAATGAAAATTATGTCTGTTTAATAGAGCACTTGATAAATTAGACACAGACACAAAGCATTTGTGTGACGCTTTCCTTGAACAGTATGACGCTGGTTTGCTTAGGGCAAGTCATCCACTTTGTTCCTGCAAATGGCAATCAAGCTGTCCGAAACAATGCACTAAAGAACACATAAAAGGATTTTTCCCTGCAGGAAGAAATGGACTTCTTAATTGAGCGTAATCAGGCTTGCATTATCAGTGTCAGTTTTTATTTTAATCCAACATTTTGAATGAACCCATGCTATTTCACAGGCATTTGAGAAGTAATGAGATGCTTCAGCCATATGTGTCCTTTTCTAAGATAAAATCTGCTTGAAGGGTTAAACAAGTGTTTATGCCTTTATATGTGAGTACGTCTAAAGGTTTAGTGCCAAAATATGGAAGGACTTTCAGAATAAAAGTGTTCTTTTGAATCAAATGCCCTATAGGAAATAAGTATAAAACCTTTATCTATAGAAATACCAATAGTCTATTTGATCTAATCTAAGTTTTTTCAGCTTGATTGAGTTTTGCCAATATTCTACTAAATGTTAAGGAATGCTCTCCTATTCAAACATTGAGGGTTTTCTCATTTCCATGATCATATCTATTTAATATTCTTTACTTTGTTAACCTTTTAATTTCTTATTTTAAATGAAGTTGTAATTACTTTAACGTTAATCCCGATGGGAAAGGTGGTTTCAGTCACTGATCCTAGGATTGTCACTTTTCCTTCCACTTTCCATATTTGCAGCTATCGTATATGAGTATGCATAGTTAAAATATGAATATATATGTATATAGGTTAAAATGCACTCGGAATTAATCTATGAAAACATGTGAGAAAACTGTGGGACCTTATATAGTCAGGTGTGTGCCTTTCCAAATCATGTCCAATCAACTGACTTTACCACAGGTGGACTCCAATTAAGCTGTAGAAACATCTCAAGGAGGATCAGTGGAAACAGAATGGACCTGAGCTCAATTTTGAGCTTGATCGCAAAGGCTGTGAATACTTATCTACAAGTGATTTCTTCGTTTTTATTCTGAATACATTTGCAAAAATTTGTCATTATGGGGTATTATCTGTTGAATTTTGAGGATTTTTTTTTAATCCAGCATGTAACATAACGCAATCTGGAAAAAGTGAAGCGCTGTGAATATTTTCCTTATGCACTGTAAGTGGAGTCCATTTACATGTGATGTGTATGGTGACTTTAACTGTTTTTGAAAAAAGTGAACTCCAAAATATTTAATGGAAAGTCTGAATCAAATGCACATTTCCATTTTAACACTCTGACAAACAGGCACAAACCTTTTCTTCATGTGCATAAATAGATCCACACCTCCTCAACAATAACTGCTTACCAGAGATACTGGAGTCTTACTTCAGCACCAACAAGATGGACAGCTGCTGGAAAAAGAAGGAGAACAATGGGAAAAAACGAGAGATGAATCTCAAAGAAAGTGTGTGTGCTTTCTTGTTTGTGGCTTTGGCACATTGGAGTGGCCACAATAGCATTGTATTTGGTTACACCCTGTATTGTGTGGTTGCCTTTTCACAGTGCTATTTGGTGTTGTTCCTTTTGAACAATTACCATAGCATTAATCTTGTTCTTAATAGCTCTGAGTAAATGTGCTTCTCAAACATGGATGAAAGAGTGAAGGTAAGTGCATTCACAACTCTCAAGAATTTTATGATTGAAGTTAATGCACTGATAAACAACGGGACTCCAAGTGTTACCTGCGCAGTACTGTGGTAACCCATAATACCATTTAAACAAAAGTGACAATTAGACAATAAGTTCCTAGCAGGTATGTATTTGTATGCTAGCGTCACAGGTCCATGAATAGCCTTGTGAAAAGCCTCATCAAATATTTACATTCTTTAAAACAGGACGCACTTCTGCACTCCACATAATGTTCGTCAACGCATTTGGTGATGCTGTTAGATAGTGATTGATATTAGCCTGATAAAGAAGAATCAATAAATGGAACCCCAATGAAATGTTCATAATTGTGATAGCTTTTGATTAAAAATTATATATATTTTTATATACTATGAATATAATTAAGAACCAGCCCAATATGGGGCTGCAGGCATTGCTGATAATCAAGGTGTAGTTTTCTTAAAGCGATGTCTTGTCTAATGTGGTCTGAATGGAGAAAATTAGGTTATATTGCTTTTCTTAAATAAATCAAAGTCACAAACAAATCTGAAAGTGGCTTTCAAACAGTTTTAAGGCCTGTACTAAGATTTCACAACTCCACAAATCTAAGTGGTGCAAAACAGAGTCGACTAATAGTGTCTGCCTCAACCTAACAAAACAACCCTCACTTTAGCCGCCGACTTTAATGAATCATTTATTGTTTGTGTGCAGGGAATATGCTGTTATTAGGACTATGTTCAGTTTGAATTGGATATGTATGTATTCTAAAGATATTTTTTTGGCATTTTTATGCTTTATTGATAGTGTAGAGACAGAGTTGAAATGGGGCAGAGAGGGGAGTGACATGCAGAGAACGACCGCGGGCTGGAATCCGCTGCTGGCCGAGGCCCACATACGCCCTACTTGGATATGTATGTATGTATATATCTAGATCTATACTGTAATTATATATATGTCATGCATTGGTGTGTTTGTATGTATATGCGTAGCAACCCACCTTGTCCTGTTTTTACTCTGTGATGTAGAACAATGCCTAAATCACAACTAAAAGCAATCCCACGTAATTTGTTGTTGTTGTCACCTTTATTGTAAGTATTGTTATTCTGTGCCTTCATGTGTTTTTACACTTTGCCTCGTTTTATACTTCAGTATGATTCAATCTTCAGTGCAATCACTCAAATACTTACTACTTCCCTCTAACGTGCATGCATCGGGAAGGTTAAAGTTCCAGTCTCATATTAAAGGAATACTTCACCCATACGGAACCAGCGTTCTATCATTATAAAATAACTATTATAATATAATGAATGAGGCTTTTCTTCCCTCAGTCTTCCCTTAGTCTTCCCTTGGCCCAGCTGTCCTGTTAATCCTAACCCTTACTGTGATGTCACAAGAAGGAAACTGTAGGGTTAGACAGTGAGACCATAAAACACTCTTTCTGCCTTTTCTCAGGCTAAGATGATCCGATTTCAATTTTTTTTGCACATTTATACTAAATAGGATCTCCGAGTTTAATACACCTTCATATTCCAACCGGTGAAGTAGGCCTTTAAGTCTCGTGCAACTACAATCTGTGATTGTCTGTGATACTGTAAGAGTAATTTTTTATGTATGCAAATGTTCTTTGTGTGTATATGTAGATGAAAATGAACAGAGGTTTAGCCGCCTGTTAGGTAGAAGTAACACAGTAAAAGGGCCAAACATGCAAACACACCAGCAGGTTCCCTTGATCATATTTGGCACAGCTTTAATTTGATTTGCTTAATCATTCAACATAATATTGAAAACATTTGAAATTAAATGTGTAAACATATTGTATATTGTAATACTTATTTATTGTGTGATAAATGTTCCAACAATCATGCAGATAAAACGTATTAAAGGAACTGATCGGCCAGTCCTTATTGGTTTGTAGTGAATAATTGCTATTCGGATAAATAATGTTACCACACTTTATGTTGGTTATATATACAATATTTACTTATATTAATCTTAATTTCGACATTCTGTTAAAAAGAACTGAAATGAAACAACAAAACAACAACAATAAAGTAATAAATTAACATTTCATTTCATCCATTAATCAATGATGTTCGCTGTTGAAGGAGCTCATGCATCTTTCCTCTGCCTCTGTTCACTGCAGTCTGCCTGGACGGACAAGCACATATGGGAATACAAGGTTAATTTATGTTCTGTTTCATGATCATCCGTTTGGAACCTTAGCCACAGTCCTACTGTTTTAAGTTTTGAAGTTTGAAGTTGAATTATAATTGTCTACAATATTACACTTACTGTCTGAGTAAAACAAATGCAGTCATTTTAGGCATTTCATTGTAGGACTTATTCAGCTTTAAATGAGGATTAATAGTGTGGTCACACCAAATAAAAACAGGCTGTGTTAAATGCATTATTAATTTTTAGACTATTTGATTACATTGGTGTCGCCAGTGTCATCATAAATAGTATTCACACAAACGACTGAGCCATGTTTGAGGTGCCCACTTCATGTATTAAAAATCTTCTGTAGGCATGGTAACATTACCAATCCTACATAGGAGACACAAGAAAACCAGGCAGTGTATCTTCAGAGTATTTACAGCCCTCACTTAAGACATATCTGCTCCCAGCTCTGTCCTTATGCTCGAATGAGTCAGTTGAGTCATAGCATCGTTGTTTGTTGAATTGTGTGCTTTAAACCCTCCTCGCACCTTTGTAGAAAAATGTCCTTTGTTGTCCGAATAAAAAGGCTTTCTTCATAAATCTATACATTCATACATAAACACACAAAGCCCAGCCTCCTTTTATTGTCAGACAGAGCCTTGATTTGAGCATCAAACAAACCTTTAATGAGTAAGCAGTGATTAAGATCCACTGTTGAGAGAGTGGGAGAGGTCAGAGACACTTCACTCCCTCTGCATCACAGCAAGGCCTTAGATAAATAAAGGTCAATTTCAACAGTTTTGATTTATGTATCAATAAAAGTTAAAGTTGCTGTAGTTACAAACCCCTGACTCACCATTAACAACATAGCCTTTGTGTTGGGCTTGGTGATGAAGATGCATATTTTATAATCCACTGAGTTTCTATGATTCAAATATAGGTAGGACATTGTCCTAAACCCACTGAGGAGAATGTACTGCCTCAACTCATCTCAAAAAGTGACAGGTACAAAAAAAGTCACCAAATATGGAGATAGAGTGCATTTTCATAAATATGCACTCAATTCAGATGTGGTACCCTGAAACCCAGTATTTTCAAGGTGTGTGGTATCCAAAACTGAAAAAAAAGCTAAACTGAAGTTTAAAAATGTAAAACATCGAATGTATTTTAAATGAAAAAATTAAAGAATCACGTTACTTCACAGATAGTGACAAAACTTTAATAAAAACAACTTTATTACCTTATCCAGTTAGCGAACAAAACTGTCCAAAAAATCAAACAGCCTTTAGAACCCTGAGCCTCCCATCAGAACTAAGTACCAAGCCTCTGACACAGGATGTGACTCACTCACATGTGACACTGTCAGATTACCATTCAGATGGTACATTAATCAAAAATTGGCTTGATTGTTTAAAAGGTTAAACAAGTGCAAACATGCCAGAGTTGATTTTGAGAGGAACATGTGGCACCTCATTACATTCTTTACAGTCAGTAATCACTGTATGCATATTGATAGAAAGCATTTTAGTCAACGGTAAGTATTTAAAAACTTATCATTTTTATACTGCATACTGTATATAACTTTTTTTATACATTTGATGGTGTTAGGCTATGTGTCATATACTGTACATGTATGGCAAAATCTGTAACAAATTAATTAAGTATCATATACTTTGATTAATTAATTAGGCTACCTGTTCCTTGATGGCTCCCATTCATCCAGGGAAACTCAGGGATTCACCGCATAGAACCCGAACCTGTTCTTTTTGGGCGTGCCCCCCTGTTGAAAAACATGAGAGCATCAAGTTCAATCAATGATAACTTGCTGTGCTTTGCATTTTTATTAACAAATGCATACGAAAATTATAAACACTGGACAGGTCTTACTGTAGTTTGAAGTACTTACAATAACGGCTGGGGCCGACCCTGGTGTGTCTGTCACTGGGGCTTGAGGTGTGTACACTGGCAGAGGGGCCTGGGGGGGTTGTTTCTTTTCAGTGTAATATGGATCCTCGGTGGTGTCCATGTGGCCGCTTTCTGTTTTCTGACAACACCACCGTACCAACTGAAAACAGCAGAGCATCAAAGTGGAGTTCAGAGAGAAGAAGGTAGAAGGAACAACAATGTCAGGAAGCTACTTTATCCCCCAATTTAATTCCTTCTACTGTTAAAAGAGTGATCTTATGGTCCTGAACCTATGTCATGGTGATGCAGAACCCTAGCCTGGAAATCCAGACCTGCCGCTGGTAATTAAATGTGCCCAGCCTGATGGTCCGGACACAAACCATTGGAGCTCATTTAACTATGTCAAAAAGCTATGTTGGGCTTTCTTAGTGCTGATCAGGGAGAGTAAATTGGGGTTCCCAAAACTTTTTTACAGAGCTGCCCGCTGCTGCTGGAACTAGTAGCCTAATGATGGGTGCTGTGACACTTAACAATATCTTTAACATTACACAACGTCATGTCATATAGTTTATACTGTATGGTATACGAATATTAATGGCCCCCAGCTTCAGATTTAATGTAACAAGATTTTCAGAGGTTACGCTGTATGTAAACTCAGCTGAAATAAGCAGTTAATACCTCACATGTAGCTGAGCAATAAAACTGTGGATCCTAAATCAGTGACATAACTCACCATCATGATAAAGATGATAATGAGCAGCAACAAGATGGCAGCAGCTAATACCAATAGGGCAATACCCCATCCAGGTACCAAGTCACTGCTCCCATCGCTGCTGCTGCTGCTGCTGCTGCTGCTAGTGCTGCTGCTGATGTTACTGCTGCCGCTACTGCTAATGCTGCTGCTACTGCTGCTAATGGGGCTTCTGCTGCTATTGCCACCGCCTGCTGTCAGAGGATCATTGGGCTTTGCCGTTGAATCACTGTAGGAATCGGGGTGTGTGTTATTCTTATTCGCCGTTATACTGTTGTTCACTGCTGGGTCTTGCGTGGTCATTGTTTTTCCATCTGTTGTATGAGTGTCAATGTCACTACGGTTCCCATGTGCTGTCGTTGGTCTTGAAACCACTATGTTGTCATCAGTAGAGTTGTTTGTTTTGCTTGAGGATGTTGTCAGACCCCAGATTGTAGTTGTTATAGATGTCTGTGCAGCTGTTGTAGTTTTTGTGGTAGTTTCAGGTGTTATAGTGGTAGTCGCAGGTGTAGTTGTGTCAAGTGCATGTGTGGTTGTGTTAGGTTCAGGTGTGGTTGTGGTAGGTTCAGGTGTGGTTGTGTTAGGTTCAGGTGTGGTTGTGGTAGGTTCAGGTGTGGTTGTGGTAGGTTCAGGTGTGGTTGTGTTAGGTTCAGGTGTGGTTGTGGTAGGTTCAGATGTAGTTGTGGTAGGTTCAGGTGTAGTTGTGGTAGGTTCAGGTGTGGTTGTGGTAGGTTCAGATGTAGTTGTGGTAGGTTCAGGTGTGGTTGTGGTAGGTTCAGGTGTGGTTGTAGTTGTGGTAGTTGCAGGTGTAGTTGTGTCAAGTGCATGTGTGGTAGTGGTAGGTTCAGTGGGAGCTGGTTTAGGTGTAGTTGTGGTAGGTTCAGGTGTACTAGGTTCATGTGTTGTTGTGGTAGTTGCCGGTGTAGTTGTGGTACTTGCAGGTCTAGTTGTGTCAAGTGCATGTGTGGTTGTGGTAGGTTCAGGTGTAGTTGTGGTAGGTTCAGGTGTGGTTGTGGTAGGTTCAGGTGTAGTTGTGGTAGGTTCAGGTGTAGTTGTGGTAGGTTCAGGTGTAGTTGGTTCAGGTGTAGTTGTGGTAGGTTCAGGTGTGGTTGTGGTAGGTTCAGGTGTAGTTGTGGTAGGTTCAGGTGTGGTTGTGGTAGGTTCAGGTGTAGTTGTAGTAGGTTCAGGTGTAGTTGTGGTAGGTTCAGGTGTAGTTGTGGTAGGTTCAGGTGTAGTTGTTGTAGGTTCAGGTGTAGTTGTTGTAGGTTCAGGTGTAGTTGTTGTAGGTTCAGGTGTAGTTGTTGTAGGTTCAGGTGTAGTTGTTGTAGGTTCAGGTGTGGTTGTAGTAGGTTCAGGTGTGGTTGTGGTAGGTTCAGGTGTAGTTGTGGTAGGTTCAGGTGTAGTTGTAGTAGGTTCAGGTGTAGTTGTTGTAGGTTCAGGTGTGGTTGTGGTAGGTTCAGGTGTAGTTGTGGTAGGTTCAGGTGTAGTTGTAGTTGTGTTAGGTTCAGGTGTGGTTGTGGTAGGTTCAGGTGTGGTTGTGGTAGGTTCAGGTGTAGTTGTGGTAGGTTCAGGTGTAGTTGTAGTTGTGGTAGGTTCAGGTGTAGTGGTAATTGTAGGCTTTGCAGTTGTTATGGTAGTTGTTGTTGTCGTTTTGGTTGCAGTAGTTGTTGGTTTTTGGGTCGTGGGACTTGCAGTTGTGACCGTTGTAGGTTTTGTGGTAGTCGTAGGTGTGGGTGTTGTAGTTGTTCTAGGGTCTGTGGTGGTGGTGGTAGTTACTGTTGCAGGTATTACATTGTCATCTAAAGAAAAAAAAGCACTGATTACATATGAAAAATGTCACTTCTACACACAACATGCAAATGACTAAGGAGGAACAACTGGAATTGTATGTACAAAAGAAAATCTTACTGGTTGTAAAGTCCATATTAAGTTGGAGGGTTTTGGGTTCAACTTTGTTGGCATTCATTGCAAATAATGCTTGGATGATGGATGGATTGATGATAAAGCCTCCATCAAAGACTACAATTGCATTTGCGATCACTGATCCAGAGCTGTGAAAGAAAGTATTATTTAAACCATATAGTTTAAAAGTTTTATGCAACTATATTTGTAATTTTTGTAATTCTGGCCATATAATCATATCAGCTGTTTTTGTCTGCCAAAATAGTCCGTCATAGAATATACTGTACATTAAAAATCACTTACTCCAAGATAAAGAGATCAATTTACTACAATATACAATATACTAATGATACCTGAAAGTCATTTCCGCAACACCTTGATAGAAGGTCTTTGTTGGGCAGCCGACGGGGCAGCCATAGATGCCTTCAAGCTGCAAAATAAAAAATTTAAATAAATGGTTCAGAGAAAAGGACATTTCATTTCTCTAGAAAACATCTTTGTTTCTCCTTGCATCTTTTCCTTCATCTCTCCTTGGGTCTACAGAGACGAGGGAGTAAGCTGTGAGGAAAAGACACAATTTAGGGAAACTGGCTTCAACTAAGAGCCGAGGGATGTAGCAAGTGAACAGAGTAGATATCAAACTGGGTATCAAGTTTTTGGTCATTCTGTATCCTCCAAGCTGCATCCACAGATGCGTGAAAACTGTCAAACGTACGACTCTCTGCATCTGGTAGTCATCCAAAGATGATTTGTGAGGGATAAAGATCCACTCTATAACACAACTATTATAATTATAGCCCGTCGATTGTTTCTGTAGATCCAATTTCCAACCAGGTGAGAAGTCTTCTCTCAAGGTGATCAAATCACATCTATTTCAAAAGACCCACAATTTCACAGTTAAACTTGTATTAACATTTTGATTAAGAATTCAATATTAGGATCAAATCAGGATTTTAGAAAATCCCCGTCTAAAATAATACATTTTGAATTTACATGATGTTATTGTTACTTTTTAGGAATTTGCAACAGAAAGGCCTAAATGCATTTGTAAGTATTTTCTTCATCATTTATTCTTATGCATCTTACCAAGTTATTGACTTCTTCATACATGCTCTTATATTCCTCAGATGCTTGGTCAAGCAGTGCAGCTGTGAATTGTCTGTTGGTGATCTCCATTGGCAATAAGAAGGACTTTGGTGGAATAGAACTGAGTTGCTCTACTCTCTGAAGGTCTTGCAGAGGAAGAGACTGAACTGTCAGAAGCCCTGCAGGTTAGTGTGACAATTAATATATTTACTTGAGAAACATGTACCAGAATATCACTCACATTCAGTGATGTTTTTAATGAATTGTTTTATAAAATAAGAAAGCTAATCCAGAGTTTCTAGACTCTTTCTTGAGTATGGCATTGCTATGTACAGTATATTGTTATTCTATTTTCAACAGCATTGAGAGAGCTACAAATAATCAATTAAAAATGTATCATAAAAAATATTATTATTATATTATACCAAAATGAAAGGTCAATGACTCACTTTCATTCCAAAGTCAAAACGGACAAGTTGTTCAATGTGCTCTGAGTAATGGATCATTTAAGTTTAGAATTCCATCACAACTGGGCAACACCATTGGCTGATGTAGATGTTGCAATACCATTGAAAGCCCCAGAAGAGCCACTATAGATATTCTGGTGAGATGTATTTGCCAAAAAAACAACACTGTTGACAATTGTAGACTCTAATAGGATTATCAGGTATTTTAATCACACCTGCATGTCTAATTGCCATTAGGATTTTGGAATGTATTCTCTGGTATATGTTCAGTGAATCACAAAATGTTACATTCCCTGTTATTTGGCAGCTTTAACTTTTTCCAACTAGCTATAAATGCACAAGTATTTCTTACCTGAAATAGCCATGGTCACTAAACACAGAATATTGGTCGAGAGCCATCTCAGTTGTACCATGGTGAAGACAAGCCAGTTAGTCCAATATTGCTCTGGTGATCTCTGGGACGTACTTGCTGACTTATGTAAATGTCTTGCTGGTCTTTCATGTCAAGGGTTTTATTCATTCTTTGTTGTGTAAAGGCTGGTCCAGAAGTGAATGATATCTCCTCCTCATTACTGATCTATGATTCAGTCGTACAACCCTTTGAATTTACTTTGGCTAGAAAATAGAGCTTAGTTTATCCGTGTGTTTTGTGACAATCATTATCTAATCAAGTTTACTTGCAAACAAATTCAGTAGTGAGGGCGTGTTGTATGGGCTATCGTCAGGGTTCATGGCGAAACTAAAGGCCTTATGAGAAGTTTTGTTTGATATTACCAAAACATCGCTCCTCCATACTTTCCCAGGTAGATTTAGAAGTAAGTTACACACACAGCTGTATTATTTTTACTTACTGAACCTGCAAGTAACTAGGTTGTACACGTGTCTGCTACTTGTACGAGTGTTATTATTAACCTACTGATTATAACACAGAATAGATTCATTTTAAACATAGCATTTTATTTTTACAAAGTGATTTCCTGTTTTAGTAATAATTCGCTGGCACTGATTAATGGTGGTATGAAGAGAATGCTGCTCACTGTGAATGCTGATCCTTCTGGCATTTCATGGCATTTTATAATGTTAACTGTGCTGGTTCATGGATGAATAGTGTTTTGTCATTTTACGTCATATCCACCTTTCAGGTAAATCAAGCCCCTTTTGTGGCACATGGAGGCCCTCTACTCTAAGTTATTCAAAATCCTTCTAGCAATATGCCTGCGTGTTTTATATATGAGTCAGCAAAAGCTAGTTGTTTAGAATGCCAGCATATTCAGCTTTTAAACTGTTATCCACACGGTATTTTTGTGTGTGTTTGTGTGCCTAGTCCTAGATCACTAAATTAATATACTTTTAACATACAGCTATGTTTAACTAGCACTGCTTTCATGTGGGACAGGAAGAACTTCACTTCACTTTGTCTTCCTTGTCGAATTTATCTGACCAGAAGAAACAGCCCCCTTGTGTCTGCATTGAAATCACTTCTTCATTCTTGAAAACCATAGTTTGCAAATGTCCCTATCAGGTCTTATTTATTATCTGAATAGACCATACAATTCGGCATTATGCTATCTCAACAATTTTGGAGAATGTAATTAGGCGTAGGAAGAACAAGTTTCAAATACACTCAACAAAAATATAAACGCAACACTTTTGTTTTTGCTCCCATTTTTCATGAGATGGACTTAAAGATCTAAAATTCATTCCAGATACACAATATTTCCATTTCTCTCAAACATTGTTCACAAATCTGTCTAAATGTGTGATAGTGAGCACTTCTGCTTTGCTGAGATAATCCATCCCACCTCACAGGTGTGCCACATCAAGATGCTGATCTGACATCATGATTAGTGCACAGGTGTGCCTTAGACTGTCCACAATAAAAGGCCACCCTGAAATGTGCAGTTTTGTCTCACAGCAAAATGCCACAGATGCCACAAGCATTGAGGGAGCGTGCAATTGGCATGCTGACAGCAGGAATGTCAACCAGATCTGTTGCTCGTGCATTGAATGTTCATTTCGCCACCATAAGCCGTCTCCAAAGGCGTTTCAGAGAATATGGCAGTACATCCAACCGGCTTCACAACCGCAGACCACGTGTAACCACACCAGCCCAGGACCTCCACGTCCAGCAGGTTCACCTCCAAGATCGTCTGAGACCAGCCACTGAGACAGCTGCTGAAACAATTGGTTTGCATAACCAAACAATTTCTGCACAAACTGTCAGAAACCGTCTCAGGGAAGCTCAACTGCATGCTCGTCGTCCTCATCGGGGTCTTGACCTGACTCCAGCTCGTCGCCGTAACAGACTTGAGTGAGCAAATGCTCACATTCGATGGCGTCTGGCACGTTGGAGAGGTGTTCTCTTCACGTATGAATCTCGGTTTACATTGTTCAGGGCAGATGACAGACAGCGTGTGTGGCGTCGTGTGGGTGAGCGCTTTGCTGATGTCAATGTTGTGGATCGAGTGGCCCATAGTGGTGGTGGGGTTATGGTATGGGCAGGCATCTGTTATGGACGAAGAACACAGGTGCATTTTATTGATGGCATTTTGAATGCACAGAGATACCGTGATGAGATCCTGAGGCCCATTGTTGTGCCATACATCCATGAACATCACCTCACGTTTCAGCAAGATAATGCACGGCCCCATGTTGCAAGGTTCTGTACACAATTCTTGGAAGCTGAAAATGTCCCAGTTCTTGCATGGCCAGCATACTCACCGGACATGTCACCCATTGAGCATGTTTGGGATGTGCTTGACCGGCGTATTCGACAGCGTGCACCACTTCCCACTAATATCCAGCAACTTCGCACAGCCATTGAAGAGGAGTGGACCAACATTCCACAGGCCACAATTGACAATCTGATAAACTCTATCTATGCGAAGAAGATGTGTTGCACTGCATGAGGCAAATGGTGGTCACACCAGATACTGACTGGTTCTGAGTCCCCAGACCCCCAATAAAGCAAAAAAATGCACATTTCAGAGTGGCCTTTTATTGTGGATAGTCTAAGGCACACCTGTGCACTAATCATGATGTCAGATCAGCATCTTGATGTGGCACACCTGTGAGGTGGGATGGATTATCTCAGCAAAGCAGAAGTGCTCACTATCACACATTTAGACAGATTTGTGAACAATGTTTGAGAGAAATGGTAATATTGTGTATCTGGAATGAATTTTAGATCTTTAAGTCCATGTCATGAAAAATGGGAGCAAAAACAAAAGTGTTGCGTTTATATTTTTGTTGAGTGTAGGTTTATGATGTAGTTGCCTCTTCTGAATGGTTAAATGATTGACTTACCTCTTAAAAACAAATTTGGTTAAATGGTGGGGCGCGACCCCCTGGGGGGGCGCCGTGAGTTGTTAGGGGGGGCGCGGGCTGCCTTGATTTCCAACTGACCAAAAACATTTATTTTTTTTTTTAAGTGCTAGCAAGCGCCATGTGTGCTTGTGTATGGTCATATCCGCGCGAAAGGCCGCAATTTGCAGTAAATAAATGTCCACATGTGTCTCCAAGTGTCTCTGTATGCTAAAGAAATCAAGCAAGTAGACTAATAATAACATTAATGAATTATAGGTTCGACCCATTGGCCTATAATAATAAAAAAACACCACCTTAACTATGTTTACAGTTTAAAAATGTTTTGAATAAAATGCAAACCTCAGTGAATCATTTGCTCTTGTTTCTCTGTCCTGAGATTCACACAGACTGAGCAGTCTTGTTTAAATGTTACAAATTGAGCTAATAAACTGAACTTTTAATTTTTTTGCTGCGGAAGTTATCCCAGCTAATTTTTGTTATCTAATTTGATAATAAGGTGAACAAAACTCATACAGTGGTTTTGTACAGATAAATAAATAAATATTAGCAGGTTCTCAATACTATTTCAATTTAGGGGAGGCTCGAAAAAATTTCTGTCCCCTAGGGGGGGCATGACAGAAAATAATTGAGAACCACTGGGTTAAGTGTATTACATTCCACCCAATACAGAACAATTGTGTATAGGCTGCTAACTGAGAACCTTCTCGTAATACGAGGCGTTTATCAGCCTCCTGGCCCAAAACGTACAGGTGAAAACACAGGCAAACACCACACCACGTCCATAATCACCAAATCTACAAAGATAATAACTAAAATGTCTGCAATTTATTCTTTTGAATGCAGTAATGATACTTTATTACATAATTAAGCAGGGAAAAGCATACAGCCAAGATGTGATACCATAAATCTGATTATAAAGTCTAAATATGAAATAATAATGTATCAAACTTAATTTACAGAGCTGAGGCTGGGTGGGTGGAGGTGGAATTTGGAAAGATGGAGGGGATCCTCTTCAGGGCTCTAAACCTATTCCTTCGCTTTCTTAATAGTAATTCTTGAACTTCCTTTCATGCTATGTCAGGCTGCTCAGTCGCTCTACCTCTCTGAGTCAAGTCTCCTTTTATACTGTTCACTGTACCTCATGTCAGTGTGCTACATAATACACACTAATATTTTGCACATCAATGCTACACGCTGTTAAGTTCAGCCCCTAATCAATCCACAAATACAGTATGCTCGCTACACCAGTACTACTCACTGTTGAGTTCCTCTGTCTTGTGTGTCTACCAGCAATAGCACATACACACATGCTGGCAGGGGCGACCTTTCACCCACTTGCCGCAGCTCAACTCAGCCAATTGTAACAAAATGTAATCCTTAGTTCTATACTAAATTTAAATTTTCATTTCATATGAACATAATCATTTTAATAATATGAATCATCATCAATCATCACACAATAATATAATGCTTTAATAAGGGGTTAGGGTTAGGAATATATTTAGCTCTGTGAATAAAGCTTTGAACTCCCATTACATATAGGAGTTAGAGGCTGTAGTTACAGGTCCCTGTAACTACAGTCTCTAACTTCTTACTGTAGGGCTGTATTTGCTGTTTTTAATCTTTTGGGCAGGGAGGGATTGTCAGTTTATTTGACAAGGTGTTGTTGTAGTCTTATTAGGTGTGGGTGTTGTAGGTTGTTTTCCTTGGGTCCGTGGTGGTAATCATGATAGTTCCAGTTGTTTTACACGGTCCCCTTAAGAAAGAGAAAGTTGTGATTATTACATACTGTATAGTATGTCACTTCAAGACACAACATGCACATCTCAAAGGAGGAACGACTGGAATTGTATGTACAAAATGAGATCTTACAAGTCGTAAAGTCCAGATTAAGTTGGAGGATTTTGGGTTCAACTTTGTTGGCATTAAGAAGAAATAATGCACGGGTGACGGCAGAATTGATAACCAAGGTTTTGAAGACTACAGTTGCATTTGCGATCACTGATCCAGGGCTGTGAGAGAAAGTATCATAAAAAGCATGGTTAAAAAGTTTTATGCAACTATATGTCATTGTGGATATTATGGCCATATAATAATTTCCGCTCTTTTTTTGTCTCCCAGTATCATCTGGCATTGCATATACATCAAAAAGCACTTACTCCAAGAAAGAGGATTCAAAGATATTGATGATACCTGAAAGTCATTCCCGCAACACCTTCATAGAAGGTTTTTGTTGGGCAGGCGTCAGGGCAGGCAAAGATGCCTTTGAGCTGCAAAAATACAAATAAATATCTCAGAGGCAGGGCATTTCAATTATCTAGAAAAAATATTTTCTTGATTTGTTTCTCCTTGCATCTTTTCCTTCATCTCTCCTTGGGTCTTCAGAGTGGAGGGAATAAGCCCTAAGGAAAATACACAATTGAGGGAAACTGGTTTAACTAAGGGCACTGGGATGTAGAAATTGAACAGAGTAAGTTTCTACAGTAAGAGTGGGTATCAACTTTTGGATCATTCTGTTTCCTCCAAGCTGCATTCTCAGATGTACGGATGAAGTTAAAAACAGTTATATATTACACATGTTCAATATAAATCAACACATTAGGTCAGGTGCTTGTCAGTGTAACAGGCTGATTGATTGGAATGAATTAGATGAACATTTATAATTTGCGTATTCTTCTCCTCCAAGTTCGAGTCATACCAGATCTGTTTGCACGAGTGACTGACAAAACATCACCAAACTGTCAAACTATCTGCTCTCTGCAGCCGGTAGTCAGCCAGAGATCATTAGTGAAGGAAGAAGCTCCTCTCTGTAACAAGACTGAACAATTATAGCCCACTGAGTGTTTCTGTAGTTCCAATTCCAACAAAGTAAAAAGACATCTCTCAAGGTGATCGATTCACATCATTTTAAGGAGCCACATTTGCAATTATTAGAATTTAAACTCAAAAATGTTATCATTTTCAACAAGAAATCAATATTTGGATCAGGAAGCTCATTAAAAACAAGGGATGACATATAAGGATAGCCTGATGAGACCGGCCTGGACTTTCTCCAATCTCGCTGGGGAGGATTCCAGTCAAAAAGTGACCAGGCCACATTAAGACCTAATGTTCATCCCTTATAGTGAAAGGCAGCTTCTGTTTGGTTTGTTTAGTCGTCAATCTAGCCTCCTGAGACCAGCCATATCTTGCAAGCTTATTTGCTGATCCAAATTCACGTCAACAACGACAAAAACCAATCAGGGGCTGCCTTACTCTAACTGACGGAAAGTGGGGAGAGTCCAGTCAGGCTGGGGGCTAGATTGATGACTACATGAACCAATCAGGGGCTGCCTTCCACCAACGGACATGGCCAGGATCCTCCCCATGGAGATTGAAGAAAGGCCAGACTGATCCGCGGTAGATAAACAGATGTGCAGCTCATGATATCAGGCTAGTCTCCAGTGTCTTCAAACTCACAATGGAAGTAAAACAATTCTGTTTAAGGTATTTTCTCCCATCATCTATTCTTATGCATCTTACCAAGTTACTGACTTCTTTATACATGGTCCTATATTCCTCAGATGCTTGGTCCAGCAGTGAACAATGGAAGGCTCTGTTGGTGATCTCCATTGGCAATAAGAAGGCACTCTGTGGAGTAGAACATGTTTGCTCTACTCTAGTTGTGGCCGTTGTAGGTTTTGTTGTAGTCGTAGTAGGTGTGGGTGTTGTAGTTGTTCTAGGGTCTGTGGTGGTGGTGGTAATTACTGTTACAGGTATTACATTGACATCTAAAGAAAGAAAAGTACTGATTACTATGAAACATGTCACTTCAACACACAACATGCAAATGACTAAGGAGGAACAAATGGAATTGTATGTACAAACGAAAATCTTACTGGTTGTAAAGTCCATATTAAGTTGGAGGGTTTTGGGTTCAACTTTGTTGGCATTTATTGCAAAAAATAATTGGATGATGGATGGATTGATGATAACGCCTCCATCAAAGACTATAATTGCATTTGCGATCACTGATCCAGAGCTGTGAAAGAAAGTAGTATTTAAACCATATAGTTTAAAAGTTTTATGCAACTATATTTGTAATTTTTGCAATTCTAGCCATATAATCATATCAGCTGTTTTTATCTGCCAATATCATCCGTCATAGAATATACTATACATTAAAAATCACTTACTCCAAGATAAAGAGATCAATTTACTACAATATACAATATACTAATGATACCTGAAAGTCATTTCCGCAACACCTTGATAGAAGGTCTTTGTTGGGCAGCCGACGGGGCAGCCATAGATGCCTTCAAGCTGCAAAATAAAAAATTTAAATAAATGGTTCAGAGAAAAGGACATTTCATTTCTCTAGAAAACATCTTTGTTTCTCCTTGCATCTTTTCCTTCATCTCTCCTTGGGTCTACAGAGACGAGGGAGTAAGCTGTGAGGAAAAGACACAATTTAGGGAAACTGGCTTCAACTAAGAGCCGAGGGATGTAGCAAGTGAACAGAGTAGGTTTCTACAGCAAACTGGGTATCAAGTTTTTGGTCATTCTGTATCCTCCAAGCTGCATCCACAGATGCGTGAAAACTGTCAAACGTACGACTCTCTGCATCTGGTAGTCATCCAAAGATGATTTTTGAGGGATAAAGATCCACTCTATAACACAACTATTATAATTATAGCCCATCGATTGTTTCTGTAGATCCAATTTCCAACCAGGTGAGAAGTCTTCTCTCAAGGTGATCAAATCACATCTATTTCAAAAGACCCACAATTTCACAGTTAAACTTGTATTAACATTTTGATTAAGAATTCAATATTAGTATCAAATCAGGATTTTAGAAAATCCCTGTCTAAAATAATACATTTTGCATTTACATGATGTTATTGTTACTTTTTAGGAATTTGCAACAGAAAGGCCTAAATGCATTTGTAAGTATTTTCTTCATCATTTATTCTTATGCATCTTACCAAGTTATTGACTTCTTCATACATGCTCTTATATTCCTCAGATGCTTGGTCAAGCAGTGCAGCTGTGAATTGTCTGTTGGTGATCTCCATTGGCAATAAGAAGGACTTTGGTTGAATAGAACTGAGTTGCTCTACTCTCTGAAGGTCTTGCAGAGGAAGAGACTGAACTGTCAGAAGCCCTGCAGGTTAGTGTGACAATTAATATATTTACTTGAGAAACATGTACCAGAATATCACTCACATTCAGTGATGTTTTTAATGAATTGGTTTATAAAATAAGAAAGCTAATCCAGAGTTTCTAGACTCTTTCTTGAGTATGGCATTGCTATGTACAGTATGTTGTTATTCTATTTTCAACAGCATTGAGAGAGCTACAAATAATCAATTAAAAATTTATCATAAAAAATATTATTATTATATTATACCAAAATGAAAGGTCAATGACTCACTTTCATTCCAAAGTCAAAACGGACAAGTTGTTCAATGTGCTCTGAGTAATGGATCATTTAAGTTTAGAATTCCATCACAACTGGGCAACACCATTGGCTGATGTAGATGTTGCAATACCATTGAAAGCCCCAGAACAGCCACTATAGATATTCTGGTGAGATGTATTTGCCAAAAAAACAACACTGTTGACAATTGTAGACTCTAATAGGATTATCAGGTATTTTAATCACACCTGCATGTCTAATTGCCATTAGGATTTTGGAATGTATTCTCTGGTATATGTTCAGTGAATCACAAAATGTTACATTCCCTGTTATTTGGCAGCTTTAACTTTTTCCAACTAGCTATAAATGCACAAGTATTTCTTACCTGAAATAGCCATGGTCACTAAACACAGAATATTGGTCAAGAGCCATCTCAGTTGTAACATGGTGAAGACAAGCCAGTTAGTCCAATATTGCTCTGGTGATCTCTGGGACGTACTTGCTGACTTACATAAATGTCTTGCTGGTCTTTCATGTCAAGGGTTTTATTCATTCATGATAAGAATGGGCAGGGAGTAAAGGCTGGTCCAGAAGTGAATGATATCTTCTCGTCATCATTACTGATCTATGATTCAGTCGTACAACCCTTTGAGTTTACTTTGGCTAGAAAATAGATTAGTTTTGGTATCTGTGTGTTTTATGACAATCATTATCTAATCAAGTTTACTTGTAAACAAATTCAGTGGTGAGGGCGTGTTATATGGGCTATCGTCAGGGTTCATGGCAAAACTAAAGGCCTTTACGAGAAGTTTTGTTTGATATTACCAAAACATCGCTCCTCCATACTTTCCCAGGTAGATTTACAAGTAAGCTATACCCTCCTAGGACCCGAACTCTTGCATGGCATGGATTTTTAATTTCTCTTCGCTATTTAGGCTGATAGGGACCTAATGAGTGTACAAACCAAGAATTATCTTTTTACATGATGTAGTTTCTGAGAAAAATGATGTCCACATATGAGGACCGCAGTTTTAAATCGAGATAAAACACAATAAAGTCAGAATTGAGTAATCATGAACAAAACTCTTTTTTTGGTGCCTGAACACAGCAGCATTTTTCCTGAGTGCAAAAACAAAATGAGAAACAACAATTGTGCCCCTTTGAGCAATATGGCTCATTAGAAAGGCTGCTAACAGTTGCAGGAAGATGTATATCCTGAATTGCAGCCAGAATCCTGGCCTTGGCCCTGGGGATGGTAGTCAAAGACCTGGCTTTGGCCCTTGGGTTGGTAGTTGGCAATCTGGCCTTGGCCCTTGGGTTTGTAGCCAGAATCCTGGCCTTGGCTCTTGGATTGGTAGCCAGAAACCTGACCCTGGAAGCCAGAATCCTGGCCTTGGCCCTAAGGATGGTAGCCGGAAAACTGGCCCGGGTAGCCAGAATCCATGGCTTTGGCCCTTGGGTTGATAGCTGGCTATCTGGCCTTGGCCCTTAGGTTTGTAGCCAGAATCCATGGTCTTGGCCCTTGGGTTGGTAGTCCGAACCTGGCCCGGATAGCCAGAATCCTGTCCTTGGCCCCTAAGGATGGTAGCCGGAAAACTGGCCTTAGCCCTGGCCCTTGGGTTGGTAATCAGAGACCTGGCCTTGGCCCTTGGGTTTGTAGCCAGAATCCTGGCCTTGGCCCTTGGGTTGGTAGCCAGAATCCTGGCCTTGGTAGCCAGAATCCTGGCCTTGGTAGCTGAAAACATGGCCCTGGTAGCCGGAAACCTGGCCTTGGCCCTTGGGTTGGTAGCCGCAAACCTGGCCTTGGCCCTTGGGTTGGTAGCTGGAAACCTGGCCCTGGTAGCCAGCATCCTGGCCTTGGCCCTGGGGATAGTAGCCAGAAAACTGGCCTTAGCCCAGGCACTTGGGTTTGTGGCCAGAATCCTGGCCTTGGTCCTTGGGTTGTTAGCTGGAAACATGGCCCTGGTAGCAAGAGTCCTGGCCTTGGCATTAGGGATGGTAGCCAGACAACTGGCCTTGGCCCTGGGCCTTCGGTTGGTAGTCGGAGACCAGGCCTTGGCCCTTGGGTTAGTATCCGAAAACATGGCTCTGGTAGCCAGAATCCTGGCCTTGGCCCTGGGGATCATAGCTGGAAAACTGGCCTTGGCCCAGGCCCTTGGGTTGGTAGTCAGAGACTTGGCCTTGGCCCTTGGGTTGGTAGCCGGAAACCTGGCCCTGGTAGCCGGAAACCTGGCCTTGGCCCTGGCCCCGGCCCTTGGGTAAGGAGCCGGAAACCTGGCCCTGGGGTTGAAATTTACTGAAATGTACTCATTGTCACTGTAAATGAGGGCAACCTCAGTGTCTCTTGAGTGAAAAGTGAAAGGTTATTGATTGATTGATTGATTGAAAACACATAAAAATTTTCAACAGAACTAAGTCCCGCTGTCCACATACAAGGATTTTTCAATAAAACTAACAAAATGAAGTCCCCCCGTCCACATATGTGTACATCATGTTTAGCAGCATGGTAAATCGTTACAGTTACTAGTTTTTGTAAATGTTTTACTTCCATAACAAACATTGAACACTTTTATACATAATTAGAACAAGAATCAGCCATGAAATTTGATTAGATTTTTTTCCTGGTCAAAGTTTGGATCGGGAGTTTCCATTTTGGGTGTGATGAACTTTTGGGTGTGTTGTCGGCCATCTTGAATCTAAAGTATAATGTATTATGCTCTTCTGCCACCACTAAGTGGCAGTATAATGTCCTTGTATGTGGACCCCAGGCCCTTTTTAGAGCAACATTTTGCATTGCGGTCTAGACAGCCCAAAAAGTTGATGTCCAGACAGGTGGACGCCAGGTCCTAGGAGGATACACATCTGTATTATTTTTACTTACTGAACCTGCAAGTAACTAGGCTGTACACGTGTTACTGGTGCTACTGCAGTGGTTGACACTAACGGTTGCCCGCTTGCCCCAGATCCCAGATCTCTATCTCATCACACCAGTGACAGCAGGGCTTTGGCTTTGATGCAGAATGCCGGCAAGCATGGACTTGACCGAATGCCAGCCGTATAGCCGACCATTGCCTCCCTCATTGTAGTACCGGAGGAGGTGTTGAGGCCAAATGCTCGCTGTCCCAGGCCACAGTGTTGCATTACGGATGACCTGCTAACAAAGTGCTATGACACAGCGGCACGTATGGGCCGCATTGGGAACTCGTTTTCACATTTGATACTGGCCCTGTCGCAGTCCTTGTAAGCGTCCAGTGCAGAGGCTTCAGTGCAGAGTCTAAGTGATACGTCGTTGCAGGCTTTTGCCTTCATGACCAGAGAACTTGGTAGGCTGATGTCGACGCTTACTTTGGCGCGCCACCAGGTATGGCTGGCCCAGGCCCCATTATCAGAGCCCTGCCGAAGAATCCTCCGCACTGTCCCTGTAGTTCCGGGGGAGCTGTTTGGCTAGTTCGCTAGCCTTCGGGGACCTACACCCCAACCGAGACAGCAGTCTCCACAAGGTAATGGCACCAATCGTCCTCTGCCGCCAGCGCGTCCTGGTGGTTATCCCAGGACCTCACCTGCTCCTGAGCGATCCTATCAACCCCGCCGTACTCCCACACGGCCAGCACCCCAGGCACAGAGGGGGCGGGGGTCAGGGTTTCGCCCCCCCCAGGGTCCCAAGAGGACGTGGGGGCAGACCCTGAGGGCTCAGGGCTGGCCGTCGGACGCTTCTCCCAGCAGCACCTCATCTGCTGGGAAAGTTGCACTACAGACCCTTGGGTGGTGGCCACGCTAACCCAAGGGTACAATCTCCAATTCCGACGCCGGCCCCCAGTTTTCAGGGGGATCAGACTGACTTCAGTCAGCGATCCCACAAGGCGACAGGCCCTCAGCCAAGAAGTATCCACCCTCCTGGAGAAGAAGGCCATCGAGATCGTAGATCCTAGGACACAGCAAGGTGGGTTTTACTCAGTGTATTTTTTAATTCCAAAAAAAGAGGGCGGGTTTCGCCCTATACTGGACTTATGAGGGCTGAACAGTTTTCTGAAAGTATTGCCCTTTCACATGTTAAAGACAGCAGAAGTGCTCCAGGCCGTGACACGGCAAAGCTGGTTCACGTCAATAGATTTAAAGGATGCGTATTTTCACGTCCCAATTGCACCACATCACAGGCCATACCTGCGCTTCGCATTCGAAGGGCGGGCCTACCAGTTCAGGGTCCTCCCATTTGGGTTATCGCTAGCCCCAAGGATCTTCACCAGGTGCATGCGTGCGGCACTCGCACCAATGCAAGCCACCAGAATGCAAATCTTCCCTTATCTGGACGATTGGCTTATTTGCGCTCCGACCCGGGAACGGGCGGAGCAGGACACCACGGCCCTCCTAGGCCACGTGGAAAGGTTGGGTCTTACAGTCAATTATGGCAAAAGCTGTCTGATACCCAGCCATGAGGTACTGTTCCTTGGCATTACCCTGGACTCCGTCCAGATGCTTGCTTCCCCATCTCCGCGGCGGGTAGAAGCAATACTACAGCTCCTCCTGCGTTTTCGGGAGGACAGGAGGGTAAGG
Source organism: Hyperoplus immaculatus (assembly GCA_949357725.1). Classification (NCBI taxonomy): domain Eukaryota; kingdom Metazoa; phylum Chordata; class Actinopteri; order Uranoscopiformes; family Ammodytidae; genus Hyperoplus; species Hyperoplus immaculatus. Next base: position 19,933,171 of record OX442367.1, on the reverse strand, counting down.
TACAGCCTTTGTCTCAGGCTGTTGGGAATGTTGACGTCAGTAACGGCAATAGTACCACTGGGCCTCCTCCACTTGCGGCCGTTCCGAGTATGGACCAATGGCCTCCACTTAGACCCGAGGGTGCACGGATCCAGGAAAGTCAGGCTGTCCAGTCAATGTCTCCTGGCATTACGACCCTGGAGACGCAGGGCATATCTTGCCAAAGGTGTCACACTGGGTTCGATCCCCTCGCGCCGAGAAGTGGTGGTGACCGATGCTTCGGCCTCTGGCTGGGGGGCAGTATGGCTGCACAGGGCGGTGAGAGGGCTCTGGAGTGCGCAGCACATGACACAGCACATCAATGTGCTCGAGCTCCGTGCTATGTATTTAGCGCTCCGCAGATTCCTGCCTTTTTTGAGAGGCAGACATGTTCTGGTACGAAGCGACAACAAGTCAGCTGTCTACAATGTGAACCATCAAGGGGGCACGTCAGCTCCTTTATGCCTTCCCACCATTTCCACTGATAGGGTTAACCCTACACAGAATTCAGAAGGGGAACTACAGACTCCTGCTGGTTGTCCCAAACTGGCCAGGGAGACCCTGGTTTCCAGTAATGTACAGGCTGCTGGATGGAAATCCATGGTGCCTGCCGAGGAGACAGGAATGCTCTCACAGCTGGGGGGCCACATCTGGCACCCCAAACCAGAATGCCTGCAGCTATGGGTTTGGCCCTTGAGGGGCCCGAACCACTTCTGATGGCATGCGACCAGGAGGTAGTTCAGACCATCATAGACTCAAGAGCTCCCTCCACCAGGGCACTTTATGCTAACAGGTGGAAGATATTTGCGGAGTGGTGTAAGGCTCAGAGAGAGGTACCGGAGAGTTCCTCAGTGCCAATGATACTGCGTTTTTTGCAGTCCTTACTGGAGAGGAAGCTATCTGCTTCCACGTTAAGAGTCTATGTGACTGCTCATTTCATCCAGGCACATTAAGGTTGATAACCAGACGGTGGGATCTCATTCTTTGGTGACCCAATTTCTTAAAGGAGCCCAGCGGAGGAACCCCCCACTGGTTGTCAAGGTTCCCTCATGGGACCTGCCTCTGGTGCTGGGAGCCCTCTGTCTCCCCCCATTTGAGCCCCTGGATCAGGCGCCGCTGAAATGGCTGTCAGCAAAGGCTGCCTTTCTTCTAGCGATTGCATCAGCCAAGCGTGTTGGTGAGCTTCATGTGTTGTCAGTGAGTGAACAGTGTATACGCTGAAACTAAGATGGCACAGGGGTGGCACTGTGGCCTAACCCTTCATTCTTCCCAAATAGGCTGCCTTCAGCCTTCTATAATCAGGTCATACAGCTAGCAGCTTATGGCCCCTCACACCCACCGGATGGGGAAGCTAGTTCAGCAGAACTACTCTGCCCGGTGAGAGCCTTGAGATGTTACATACAGGAAACTGCTGGTTTTCGCCAGTCTGATGGCCTGTTTGTCTGCTACGGGGGCCCGAGAAAGGGGAAAGCACTGTCCAGACAGAGGCTTTCCAAGTGGGTGGTGGAGGTAATTGAGGAGGCATACAAGTCAAGAGGACTGCCTTTGCCTCCTAACGTCAGAGGCCATTCCACCAGGAGTGTATCCACTTCCTGGGCAGCACTAAGAGGAGTGCCTCTAGGTGACATTTGTGCAGCGGCCTCCTGGGCTTCAGCATGCACCTTTGCCCGATGGTGGTGGTGAGTGGGGAAGCCGGGGTGGAGAAGCAGGTAGGTATGCTGGAGAGCGTGGTCCGGGTAACTGCAGACAGAGGAACACAGTGTTAGAGAATGCGAAAAAACAGCAAGAGGCGAGAAACACAGAGCGAGGTAGTAATCTCAATTGGAGCCAGTCACGTATAGTTACCACGGTGAGGAGTAGTACGATCTGGCGACGACAGCAGGGAAGCCTGAGGTAAAGTAGGTGAGTTGATTGATAATGCAGACCAGGTGTGAGACAGACAGGAGGAGTGGGAGTGGCAGAAAGAGGAGGAACGCACAGCAGCCAGCTGATCACGACACACAACGGTTTTGGTTTCTTGTAAACACCGAAACCATTTTCCCTGGTAAGGCTGACGTCACGGCTCCACTTCACATATGCGTCTATAACATTTGCTGTCAAAATACCCACACGCGAGTTATAAAGTTAGAAGACAACATAACATGCAAGGTGTCTCCGCGGCACCATCACTGTGATCAGCGGAGAGTGTTGTGCAGGGCTCAAATATAACCGACAGCCAGACTACCTTCCCTCTAACCAATGGTGCTGATGTTGACTCTCTAAATGAGAAACTGGTGGACCACAGTCTAATGTCTGCTGGTGTAAGTTTAAATTAATGTATTTACTTGTTCTAAAGTGATTTGCACTACTAGGCTACAAAGTAAAAATATGTATTGCATTACACTAAATTGCATAAAGGAACTTCAAATGTTTATTTGAATTTCTGGCTGATTTGTTGAATCTTTAAAGCTTATTGTCTTTGTGTAAGCCTTTTTTTCTCCTTTTGGCTCTCATCCCTTGGTTCCCATTGTGGCGGATGTAGGGGGCAAAAGTGTTTATGACGCAACAAGGCGAATGATGCAATATGTCTTATCAAACAACCTTGCCTTGGAATATAACATGTTTGGCCGTCACGGCAAGAAAATGTCTTGGAAAGCTAAATATTTAATTTTCAAAATTTCTTAGAAAATAATAAGTAGGGGAGAACGGGGGAATCTGAGGCATCGGGTAATGTGAGCAACCCCCCTTATTTAGGCAACGGAAAACATTTGTGGTCATGTGAGATATATGTTTTCAAGCACCTCTCATTTCCCCATGGCCCTGAAAGAGAGGACCTCATGGTGCTGTGGTAAGCATGTTTTTTTCACCAAAATAGGTATTTTGCATGTAAAAGTAAATTGTCTTGCTGTCAACTTAATCAACTGTTGTGCCAAAGCAAATGTATTCACGTAGAAAAACTTCTATCATACGTGTTGATGAATTACCAACATATAAAAACCATGTGATGATATTAGCTAAAGATTAGCCTGAAATGATAAGAGAGGTAGTTTTTTCTCAAATTGTGGTGGTGGGGGAAAGTGAGCCACTGTTTCACTTTCCCCCACCATGAGGCACAAGTTAAGTTTAGTCTTAAACATATTTTAATGTAATATTACATGACATATGTTTTATTTTAATGTCATATACAATGTAGAAAAGCCATCATGCCAAGGAAATACACCAGGAAGACGACCTGGGGCAACCACACGGAAAAGAGCACCTTCTCATCTTTCCCTGTAACCCCACAGCTGGGGTAAAGTGAGCCACATGACAACTTTTTTTAAAACAATCATATTTTGACTGCCCTTTGTCTTGAAAAAATTCTGCTAATGCCCATTTCTAGGAAACATCCTGAATTAATGGGAAATGTGTAAATTTGAGTGATGAATCATTTTAGCTCACTTAGAGGGGAGCAAATGTAAAAAGTGGCTCAGATTACCCCGTTCTCCCCTACATAAAATATACAGAATAATTTACAGAACACCTTCAAAAAGACACCTCAGAACACGATGAAATATCACAGTATCTCTGAATTGAAAATCCAGTTCTGCTGGAATTTTCCAGACAAAATTAGGCTAGTTCAATTCCAAAGCAAAAAACCTGTTGAACACAATATGCTATCGATTTTATATATATATATATATATATATATATATATATATATATATATATATATATATATATATATATATATATATATATATTTATATATATATATATATATATATATATATATATATATGAGTGTTTAAATGTTCTGAGAGATGTGCAAGAAATTATAGTATATACTTGATATGAACATATGAATAATACATATTTTTTTGTAAAAAATTCTTTATTTGGATTTTAGCCAGCAACCATGCTGGCTGGATGAGTTATGATGAACCTCTATGTTCTGGGATCCACAGAACATGAAAAACTCTTTGCTTTAAACACAGTATATGTTCTATTTTTCTCACATCATCCCACCACGAGGTTATTTTCAAATGGTTAGCAGCATATGTTAGGGTATTCAGGTTAAAACGTGCACTATTGAATGGAGCTCACTCGCTAACCTGCCATCTTAGTCACGGTCATGTGACCTCCCAATCTATTAATCCTTAATGTTTCTGGACAAAAAAGGTCCTTATTGTTCTGCCAAAGAATTTACGAATTCTTTTGAGCCGTCCATTCTTGACATTAACAGGTGCGCCTTCATCAGGTGGCCCATCATTGGGCAACAGCTTGTCAGCTGCTACAATTGAACCTTGGCTGACCGCTGAATCCACTTCAGTTGAGTCAGTAGTGTCTTCGACTTGAGTAGCTGCTGGTCCAACATTTGAGGAAGGCATATTTGTTAGGCAATCAGAGGAGAGACGTGTGGCTGTGCCTGTACCACTTGTAAGAATGGTAGAGGTGTCTCCATTTGTGCCAGGCATGACTGATGGCATTTTACAGTCACCCTCTTCATCACCCTTGTTCTTAAGAGGTAGGTCCTCTTCTGAGTCTTTTATTTTGCAGACCAGCATTGTGTCAGGAAACCCGTCATTGGGCGACACGTCCTTAGCTGGACCTTGGCTGACCACCAACTCCTCTTTAGCTCGAGCAGAAGCGTCTACAACTCCAGAAGTTGCTGCTCCAACATTTGAGAAAGGCAGATTTGTCATGCCGTCAGAGGAGCGAGGATTGGCAAAGCGTTCTCCAGGTATGCCAGTTGCGGCCAAGCCTGTGCCAATTTCACAAAATATGACTGGAGGTATTTCACCTCCAGTCTCTTTATCACCCATATCCTTGAGATGTAGTTCCACTTCTAAGTCTTCCTTTTGGCAGAAGAGTCTTTTTTTACACGAATCGTAGAAACCTTCATCAGGAGACTCGTCATTGGGCGATATCTCCTTAGCTGGACCTTGGCTGACCACTGAGTCCTTTTCAGTTGACGAAGAAGAGTCTACAACTCCAGAAGTTGATGCTCCAACATTTGAGAGAGGCAGATTTGTCATGGCTTTAGAGGAGCGAGGAGTGTCCAAGCTTTCTACAGTTGTGCCAGTTGTGGCCAAGCCTGTGCCAATTGCACAAAGTATAGCTGAAAGTATTTCACCTTCAGTCTCTCTATCACCCATGTCCTTGAGATGTCGTTCCACTTCTGAGTGTCCCGTTTGGCAGACCAATATTTTTTCAGAGGAATTGTAAAAACCTTCATCAAGAGACCCGTCATTAGGCGGCATCTCCATAGCTGGACCTTGGCTGACCACTGACTCCTCTTCCACTGGGGCAGAAGCCTCTACAACTCCAGAAGTTGCTCCCCCAACATTTGAGAGAGGCAGATTTGGCATGCCGTCAGAGGAGCGAGGAGTGGCCAAGAGTTCTCCAGTTGTTTGCGTTGCGACCAGGCCATTTGTAAAAGGTGCGGCTGAATGAGTTTCACCTTCTGTTTCTTTATCAGCTATGCCCTCAAGAAGAAGTTCCTCTTTTGAGCCCTCCATTTGGCAGACCAGCATTTTTTCAGAGGAATCTTCAACACTGAATAAAACATGACAATCAATTAATTAATTTTTCAATCAGAATACAAAAATGTATGTATGTATTTCTTTAAAGAAAAAAGGTCTATAAATGTTTACATCAGACACTTACTAATAGATGGTGTCAATCTCATTCTCCAGATGGACCATGGTGACAAACGGGTGCAGGAGAGCCTTCTCAGGAGTGATCCTCTTTTCAGGGTCCGTATGTTGAAGGCACTTTAGCAGACTCACAAATGCCCTCAAGTCTTCACACTCAATAGGTTCCTGCATCTCTGGGTTGCGCTGGGTTTGAAACAAAGTCAATGGCAGTTCAGTTTCTCTCCTTCCTTTCTCTTAGCCACACGGAAAATTGGCTGATGTAATGGACCACTTACTGTTATCAGGTCATCCAGGCTCGCAATAGTCCGCAGCCATTTTTTCGGGGCAATGCCAGTGTCTGACTGGTATTCAATCGGCGTCTACAAGAACAAGATTCATAAATCAGACTATTCTATCTAGGTTATATTTAATTTTTAAGGGAGTTGTTCAAATTAGGGGCACAGAATAAGTTTAAGGGCTCAGGGAGAATCAAACCAATGTTAAAATACCTTGAGCCACCACTTTGGGGTTGCCCAGTACTTATTCTCCTTGAAGAATTTGCTGGTGTTATTGCCAGCACTGAGGAGGTGGTCAGCTGGCTGGCCTAAGATTTTAACAAGGCCACTCATCTGGAAAGATAAAATAAAGAATCATAGCTGACATCCTACATCAAGTCCACTGTTTGGTTTAGACATGTTTCCAGGTGGTAGTCTGTGACTTCAAACCTGGATATGGGTTGGTTACTTACCGCGTGGTACTCGCAGTTTATTGAAAACGGGTGCTTGCCAAGGAACAAGTAGGTGAGCAAACAGCCCAGACCCCACATATCTATGGCTTCTGAGATGGAAAGACCCAGGAAGACTTCTGGTGCTCTGTAGCAAGAATCAAAAGAGCTGTTTAGTACATTGTTTAGCGCTTTGACTGAAGCCTCTGTTGGGTCTTTTCAAAATGTGTAAACACACAACTCCAAAGATTTTAAAGCATGCACTTTGCAGGTTGAACCTACCTGTAACCCAAAGGTTGAATTGTCATCCCACAATATTGTGCCTTTTCTGTGGTTGTGAAAGACAAGCCAAAATCTATCAGTTTTACTCTGAATGGCTCACTCAGGTGGTTTGTGAGCATGATGTTATCTGGCTTCAGGTCTGCGTGGACCACAGCGATGCTTTTCAGAGCCTCAAAGGCCGTCAGCATCTGCAGAGACAAAGGAGAAGACGTTCAAAATACAATTGACCAGAGTGCATACTTCTACAGACACATTTTAAACGTGTTCGTTTGATGTTTAACTATCCAACTGTTAACTCAATTTGGCTGATTGTAATGCCGTTACTTGTTAAAAGGTTGTTACAAAGTCTTATACAGTCATTACCTGCTGTGCAATCGGCCGTATCTCACAGAGAGACAGTGGCTCTCTTCTTTCCATCATCAAATCCATTAGACTCCGGTCCAGCATTTCAAAGGCTAAACAGGTGTGTCCTTTGTGTTCAAACTTTTCAATGAACCAAACCACATTTTTCTTGGCTGGGTCAAGAATTCTCACAATTTCGAGCATTTTGATCTTTGGAGAAAAGAGGAAACATTTCATGATAGGTGACACATCAAGTAAGTCAACCTGTCAAAAAATGTAATCAGTAAAACAAAATAAACAATCTACCTCTCTTTTAGAGACCCGGCTATCCTCAGTCTTTAAGATCTTGAGGGCCACTTTCATCGATGTGATTATATTCTCACATTTTACAACATTGCCAAAGACCCCTTCACCGATGAAGTCCTCAACAAAGTAGTGATTTGAGCTGCTGGACAGGATTTGACATCTATTCACATCAAAGGTCTCCACCGAATCCTTCTTTTCATCGGTGACAGCTGACAGAGAAGCAGCATATGGAGAAAAGGACTACATGTGAGGGTGATGACAGACATGCGCCAATATGTAGTGAAGTGAAGTCTTGCATTGAAAAATAGTTATAGTTGAAGAATACTTAACATATAATACTTCTTATGTGGGCAGAATGTTACGTGTCATTGTTAATTTCAATATATTATTATTTATTCAATTGCAGCATAACTATTACTGATTCATTTAATTGTAAACAGTATTTGTAATATTATATAAGTTAATGTTTCCATATTTGTGTGTAAAGTACTTCAGTATATCTTATGTAACATTGCAATATATTTATAGGGTGATTATAATTTAAGTTTTTAAAAATCTCAATCTGTAAAGTAACTAGTAGCTTCAACTGTTATACCAATGTAGTGGAGTAATATCACTTTTCTCTTAAATGTAAATATGATAAATATAATAGCATTACTGATACAATACTATACAGATGCTCAAAGTACAAGCAAATACAGCACTTGATAAACGTATACACTGTGTTGTCATTTTTTGGTCTACCTTACCTGTGTTAGATTCTGTCAAACAGCTGGCTGAATGTGAGCTTGATGGCTTTTCGCAGACGAAAAGGTTTTTCAAAATGTTAAACATCGTAAATTCTTCAAGTAAGTCTGTATGTCTTGTCTGTATGTGTGAAGTGTTTGCAGTTGAAGGCAAACTGAAAAAGTCAAGCAGTTTGGAACACTTCATGACAAAATATCAGTTCCATTCTAAGGACAGGTCATAATGGGTCCATTCCAAAGAAAGCAAAAAGATTCTATGGTCTGTTTGTTTGTTTATTTTCAAATCTAAGAAATAAAGGACAATATTTTTTTTTACAGACTTTAGACTTTGTCCCCAAGGGGAAATTCTTTTCCACTTCACATTACATTACATTTATGGGCTGCACGCCGACAGACAATAGACAGATGGACAACAAACACAACAAAATAAAGATGCATAAAGAATATATAAACAAAAAAAATAAAGAACATACAGGGTGGTCCTCCCTTAAAGAGAGACGTGACGCACATTGGCATGTTTTGATTTACAAAGCCTTGACCGGGAAGCTTCCTCGTTATTTAACAGAAATGCTGCGAATTTCAGATGGGCTTTATCAGACCCGCTCCACTGACATGCTCATGCTTTATGTCCCACAAGCCCGGTCTGAGCTGGGAAAGACAGCTTTTAGCTTCAGAGCCCCTGACTCCTGGAACAACTTACAGCAACAAATTAAACTAAATACCTTCACATCCTTTAACCAATTTAAACAAACTATCTTAAATCTGCCAAACCCTACCTGTAACTGTTTTATTTAGGCTATATTGTACTCTATATTCACCCATTTAATTTTAATTGCTGCCACTCTTCACCACTATGTAAATGTTTCAATTGTTTTTTTTTTCTCTTCACCTGTTGTTGTGTATTTGATGTATTTGCATTGAATATTGTGTATGTATTGTTGTTTTTCCTTTGAATTTGTTTGAACTCGACGTCATTGTAAATGAGGGTCACCCCTCAATTGGTCTCTCGAGGATAAATAAAAGTTAAATGAAAAATGTATATAAACAGAGTGGGACTGGGGTGTTTTTATCTCGGCCTTCTGTCAAGTGCTGCTATGGCTGTAGGCACCAGGCTTTTGCCATAGCAAGCCCTCCTGCACAACAGGGACCTATACCTGAGTCCAGAGGGCATAATGGTGAAGTTGCAGTTGAGTGGGTGTGTGTTGTCCTGTGCTATTGTAAATGCGATGCAATCACTTATTTAAGGTGTATTTAAAGTAAATAAAGTAAATAGTTGACAAAGATTGAAGGACAATTTTCCTAAACAAGGCCTAGCAGATCTAATGGTTTTACCTGCAAAGCTCACAATGACAAAGTCACCATCATCATCTTTCTGGTCATCTGAACTCTCATCAGTGGTGTCGTTAAGTGGAATTGAGATGCCACTCTCTTCTGAGCTACTGTAGACAATCACTTTCTTTTGGTGACCAGCGTATACAGCCATGCCACTGGCACAACTCTCAGAAATGTACTTTGCACTAGTTGCTCCGTGCTTGAGGAACCAACTGCCACCTGACAAATGTGATTCCCCTACATTTCTGCCTTTAAATCAAGGCTCAAAACCCATATGTACACCCTGGTGTTTCCTCCCCATTAACTATCTTACCTCTGCACTACTATCTGTGTTTATGTGGATGTATGGGCTTTACGTCTTTTATTTTGGTTATTGTTATTTTACCTTCATTGTTTACCTACTGAATGCACTGTGTACAGCACTTTGGACAGTGCAAACTGTCATAAATGTGCTTTATGAATACATTTTACTTACTTACTTATAACTCACCCAGGCCCTTTGGCACAAATCACCCCAATCCCAGAAATTTGGATAATAAGCATGATGCAGCAATTTAGGGCTGACATCGTGCTAACTGTATAGACTCAAAATGTAGCATAAAAACATGTGTCAAATGTTTTCAAACTTGTCTATAATTGTTCAGACACAATAATCAAAAAACCTTGATCATAGAAATTTGAAAGGCAAAACACAGTTTTTTGAGCTTATATCTTATTCCTTGTGTCTCCCTTCTTTACAGGATGAGTCAAATGGATGGCTCTTCTTAAATATGTGGTCACATTTCTAATTTCTTCCACGGTTTTCTAGAAACAAGGGGTGGCACAACTTCCAAAATGCAGAACTTAGGCCACTCTCCCCTATATATGTTTCTGCCAAATTATGAAAATTATTCGTATCAAGTGTATTGATCAGTATTACATTAAAAATTACTATTTATTCTTATACTTTGTCTATTCTTTTTAATCACTTTTGCCTAGTATAATATTATTTACATGGCTATCTATTTAATGGTATGCTGTCTTTTAACTTTTGAGATGTGTCCTTGATATAAAGTTTCAACAATTAGTTTTAAACACTACTTTACTCATTAGTCTGTCAGGAGGATATGAAGCAGTGTTTTTGATGCTTAAAGAGATACTAGGATTGCCATACTCTCTTATCAATTGTTGACAGCACATTGATACAGTTTAGCTAACAAATAGGTTACTTACTTCTGTGGTTAAACTTAAATGTGCGCACATGGCAACCATGTCTTTGGTTGCCATTTGTCTGTGTTAATATGAGATATTCTTATCAGATGTCAATCATCAGTCCAGCTTGAGTGCAATAATCACTGTATTCACATATTCCAATAATTTACATTCAATACAGATACAATCATTAATATAAATACTGTGGCATTTTCCCATGTTGGGTCACAAACAGTGCCTGTTAAACACTCCTACACATACATTCAGGTCATAATTTTTTGTTTTTTAGGCTTAATGGTGAGCAGAACATGACTTTGGCATGCCTACAAGAGCTGAATGCGGTGATTACCATGTTGTTCAGCAAAACGCCTAGCAAGTAAACTTATTTAGAACCAAAACTTTAGTGCATTTTGATTCAATGCTAAGTACAACCAAACTTGACAATCTCTTCTGTCATAGTAGACCGCAAGTTACTCTTTATGATCCTAAGAGTTGAAAAACTTAGTTCACAAGATGCACTGCTCACTGGTAAAACTACTGATTTTTTTACACAACCTGAACAACTTATAAAAACACATCCTAATATGGGTCCAAAAATTGAGTAAACTCCATCAGAGTGGTAGGACTTTCCATGTCCTTATTTTTTCTCTCCAGTACTCTCCTTGTCTGATGTAGTTCATGTTTTAAGATCCTCAATATTTGAATCAAGCATTTCCCAGTAAAATAACAGTCTCCTCTCTCTAAAAAGTAGTATTTGACGGATTTAGTGCCTGGACACTTTGCATGATATTATAATCCATGACATTACGACATCCTACGTGCCGGGCGCCCAACGAGTATCGCTTAGCCTTTGGAGTTCCCTTGGTGGACCATCAAACATGTCTCGCTGCACTTTTAGCCATTGGTTACATGGAAAGCATTGGCTACTTATTTTATTTTAGCTTGGACACCTGCATGATGTCTGAAGTAACCATCCACCTGGTTAGATGGTTACACACTGTCCACAGAACTTTCAAAGCTATAATGAAAGAAAAACTAGCTCAAGTGACCTCGTCCGTCTCAAAGTCTTACACATGCTGTAGTTGCTGTGTCCAGTGCCAACGGTGCAGAAAGGAAATGCCTTAGGAGATGCTTGACTCACCTGATAATATTGACGTTTGAAACACTTTGACCTAGAGGTGCCCGGATTATTTTAATAAAATATTAAATATCAAATATTTCTAATAATGCAAATGTAAGCATATTCACAAGTTGCATGTGCTTGTGATTGCTGGTGTGGAGGGGAATGAGCAGGTGGACATTCAAAATGACACAAGTAAACCTACAGGTTCCACTGAGCAACGCTGAAGTCCAAACATATGCACAAACAACATGGCAGGCATATTGGGACATTAGTGAAATAGGAAGACATTTAAACAATATACAAAGACACGTTTGAGATGGGAGGAAGGTACTTCAAGTGTAGGTCAGAAAATCTCATCACTTGTTTTAGAATTGGTCTCAGTTCTTCATTATTATTTAAAATAGGCAAAATCCAACTGGAATATGCACACAAATTACAAACCAGCCAGAAACAGTTGAACGCATTCATTGCACAAAATAGCCTATACAATACCCATATAAACCACCTTTTCAGACACATAGAAAGGCAAAATACACAGGCCTATACATTTCACTGTCAGGTAATTTGGGGAAAACAGTAGACAAAGCATATTATAATATTACGATTCTAAGATAAATTATTTGAGAACAAATTATATAGTTTTAACTCTTTCTCACTCTTTTTTTTTCTGTTTTGCATCTATCTGGTGTTTACTTTCCAGTCCAGTTGGTGGCGGTAATGCGTCTACAGGTGTGTTTGCCAACTGCCAATAAAACTCTAAAGAAGAAGAATATCAGCTGCCGTTTACAGCTCAAAGAAGAAGAATCAGTGGCACCCACCTGAGCAAGCGGTGAACAATTCTCCTAGGATTTTCACATTAAGTCATCAAAACGTCGTACGCAATGAGGTATTTCTATTGCGATGCTTAACATACGAAATTCAATTGTTTTTCTACATTTTCAAACATATTCTCTAGCGGTTTTGTTAATAACGTAATCCGAAGTGCATGGTACAATAGCATGAAGCTAGCGGCGTGCATTGTGTGAACGGTGGCTACTAAGCTACCATGTTAGCGACTTAACGTTGTATTAGCATTATCAATTCGTCCAAGTATATGAATGGTATCATGTTTGAGCTGCAGAGGAATGTGTTCCTTTTACACAGGTCATATATCAGTTATCCACTCGGCTAATGTCGGCTAACAGCGCCTGGCCACTTAGCTGAATGAATGAACCCAGCAATGGGTGTGTGTGTGGGGGGAGCTTGGCAGCTGAGCACGTTAGCTTAGCGAGATGCATTGATGCCCGCAATGGAATTAAATAGAGACTTAACGGAATTGGTTCTCCTAACACAAATGCTGACTGTTATATGATTTTATGTGACTTTGTTTTTGTGCAGAGGGGACCGTGGCAGGGGCCGGGGAGGTCGCTTCGGCTCCCGTGGAGGACTAGTCCAGGGGTGAGTTCAGCCAGCTTCCATTCGCTTCAAGGGAGGAAAACACCATGGTTAAAACAGCCCAGCCCCCCCCCCCCCCCATCCCACCATCGATTATTATTCTATAATCAGTAGATACAGCTGCACTTTAGAATACCTATTCATGAACTGTGTTGGAGGGGGATTAATAATATATGCTCCCCCTTACAGAGTTGATACAGTACCTTGATTTACCTCCAGAGTCCAATTCAATATCACTGTTATTAATCAGAGGAGTTCCTTTAAAATATTTTCAGACTTGGTTACAAGTGCATTGTGTGTATAATTAACTTTGGCACTCAATCAAACAGAAATTGTGTCTCACCACTAATGATATTGAGATGCTGTAAGAATAATGACATTGACATTGGTTCAACCACTACTTGACTTTGGTGTAAAATATTATCATTCAGCCATATTTGTTTCTCCATGAGTAATTATCACCAAACTACCGGCTGTTGACCTTTTCTTCATTCCTGTTTAGGTACCGTCCGTTTGTCCCACACATCCCATTCGATTTCTATGTGGTGAGTAAAGAAAAACTCAACATTTCAACATGTGAAATATGACAGTACCTGTGGAAGCATTGACCACGTTTACATGCACAGCAATACTCCGATACCAACCCGGTTTACATTGTATTTCGATTAAGACATCGCTGTGTTCCTGCTTGCCTTAACCCATTGATGCCTGATGCTGCGCGACAGGCATTGGATACAATGCTGCTTCCAGTTGGAGTAAGCCATAATCGCATTAAGACAACTGGAGTTTCCCAATGTTTAAACCTCCTTAAAGGTGCGAACACACCAAACGCGTTAGCTGCGTAAGATTTACGTGCGTAACGCAGCTAAAATGTTGCTTGATCATTTTGTGTCAAAAATGGTTCTACGCGCGTAACGTGCCTAGTCTCCCTCCCGATACTGTATTTCCCCTAATCAACCATGGCTGCGATCAGACCCGACACAACAGCGTGCATGTCCGCACAAAAACAACAACAACACGGCCAACAACTGTGCCAAAAGACAAACTGAACAGCACAAATAGCCTAGCATTAAAATAGCATTGCATATTCACGGCAGCTACATAACAAACACAGTTACAGCAGCATCGGTGCACGGCGGCACAACATAAAGGCAAGTAGCAACATTACCCTACCTGGCTGTGACAGGGGACCGTGGCTGGCGTAGATCAACACCGGTGCTTCGCTGTAGGTACTTGTTGTGAAAGTCCCCCGGACATAGCGGTCATGTTTGGGTTCATAATATGAGGCGCTAGCCGCCCGCACACAACCGGGGGAGTTAACTAATGCTATATGGCGCTAACTTGTTTTATCGGCTAAAGCACAGCCGCACATATTCACTGAATTAACCAGGAAGTCCATTCTCCTGGTTTACTCTCCCCACGTCTTCTAACCCCGAGCGGCTTCATACAGCACCGGGCCGCCTGCAATACATTTTTCTCCTCGGTGTCTCTCATCAGCCTCTGTGTACAGTACACTGTTCTCCGACCATGCCAATGTATGTGACGTCGGGTCAAGCCCAACGCTGATTGGCCAACGCGGCTAATCGTCATGCGTAGGAGCGTAAAAAGTTACATTTTTTGAACTCGGCGCGTATATACGCGGCTCATACGCAGCTAACGCGGCTAAAATGTTGCTTTAGCGCGAGTGACGCATCTACGCGCGTAAACCAATGGTTCCCTATGGAAAAATAGCCGATTTTATACGCGTCTGTACGCGGCTAACGCGTTTGGTGTGTTCGAACCTTAAAAGACGAGCTGTTGTTTCTGGCTGACACAATGCAAGACAACAATAATGACATAAAGAGTATATTTTCCTTGACACATACAAGCATGTCCACTGTTCTTTTACACGTTCAGGAACAATAACCTTCCATGCGGTTGTTGTGTAAATACCACATACCGAATCATTATCAGACTCGATCGCCAGTCATATTTAATTACCGTGGGAATTGCGCTGGCAGTGCCCACTTTGAAAACGGAGCGGGTGAGTGTTGACGGATGTGGGCGCACGGAGCAAAACCGTAGGACAACACACGCGCAGCTCGTGGGATTCTGGCGTTACTCTACCGTCGTAGTGTACTAGTGTGAGTAGGACAGTGGCTAAGCAGATGAGTTACTAACCCAGTGTGTTTGTTTCTGTAGTGTGAGATGGCCTTCCCCAGAGTCAAGCCTCCGCCTGATGAGACGTCTTTCAGTGAAGGGCTGCTGAAGAGGAACCAGGACCTGAGCCCCACCCCCGCAGAGCAGGTCAGACCAGTAACATAGCAACCACTCTCCCCTACAGTAATCTCTGTGTTAAAACTTTTGACTGACAGAAAACCCCTGTTTATTGGTCTGTTCAATCTAGTCCTCCATCTTGTCCCTGGTCACAAAGATCAACAATGTCATTGACAACCTGATTGTTGCTCCTGGCAACTTTGAAGTGGTGAGTCCTCCTCTTTTTCACTGCACGTGCTGAATGTGTCAGCCATGTGCACATCGTTTAAATATAGATGTATATGTGACAAAATATTGATTTGAATCGTTTTCTACATGATCATCATACCAATTTCCACTTTTAAACAAACATGAACATAACAAACATCTAGCTCACAAGATGAGCTAGTTCATGATATTAGAACATTGCATGATGTTTCTAATTGTGTACTTTCTTCTCTACTTTATATAGCAAATTGAAGAGGTGCGTCAAGTTGGCTCTTACAAGAAGGGTACCATGACAACAGGACACAACGTTGCTGACCTGGTTGTTATCCTCAAGATCCTCCCTACGTGTGAGTGTTGGATGTGATGTCAAATGCTCAAAATTTGGAGAGGCTATTAATGTAATATTCTGGACTATTTGGACTCTGGAAATAGTTAGAAAAAAATGTTCAGAGCCTCAGATTGACCACCCATGCTTCCATCAGATGTGGATTTCTAGTTTTTTTTAGCACTGGTATCACAAATGTAGTTTAGAGTTCATTGGGTCAGTTTTTTATTCTTTGGTAGGACCATTTCACAATTGACCACCAGATAAGGTGAAGTAGCGATGCCATTCCCATACAGTACAATTACTGATAGGGTAACTCATTCTCAGAACAATCCAACAAAAAATATACTTTTGTTCAATGATTTATCCTTTGAGAAATAGTGTCAACCTCTACAACATTCTACACTTTTTCTTCATTTAACTTAATAATCCAGGCATCTTAAATGTCTTAATAGAAGACGCCATACCACTTCTACTTGGAAAAAAGTCACGAAATAAGTGAACTAAACCGTCTGTTTCAATGAATAAATCTGACCAGGGTTTTTATTCAGTATTTGACTGTTTTCAGTATTCAGTGCTGTTGACACATTTTCATCTGTAAAAGAATAGAGGAAGTTGAATACAAAACCCTTCTGCCAAAGAAATGGACTTGAGTTGGTCATTATGTCTGACACCATTTCTGCCTGCTTACTACATGAGTCTCCTGTGGATCAAAGCCTGGTACACTTTGTCTTGCTGTATGATTTATGATGATTTTCTTCTTGCACAGTGGAGGCAGTGGCTGCTCTTGGTAACAAAGTAGTGGATACCCTTCGCACACAGGACCCCTCTGAAGGTAACACATTGAGGAAAGGTTCACACCCTAAAAGCATCACAACTTTTCTTGAACCTTTCAGTTTAACAGGACTATAAAGCTGGAAATGTTTGTTGGTGCAGCAGTTTAGAATGACATTATTTAGTTAATGGAATTGAGTGAAATGGTTTGAAAATAGAAAATGTTCCATCATGCTGCCCACAATTAATTACCAATGTTATATTGCTTATGTAATGTGTATGTTGATTGGCAGCTGACTGTGTGTTTGTTGATTTCAGTGCTGTCCATGCTGACCAATGAGACGGGCTTTGAGATCAGTTCAGCTGATGCTACAGTCAAGATCCTCATCACCACCGTCCCTCCTAACCTGCGCAAACTGGACCCTGAGCTGCACTGTATGAACTCACTCACCTCCTCAACACTCACTCACACACACACTCTGTTTATAGAAGAAATGTGTAGTGTAGCTATAGACCTTTGTTTGCTGCAACGTAACCAATGGTCTGTTATAAATTCCCCAAACAATTTATTTCATCAAAAAAATTATCAAATTGAAGCCACTGGCACAGTATAAACATCATATTTGTCTTCCATTCTACACTATATTTATTATGTAAATGTGAAATCGTTGCGACTTTCCTTACAGTAGCTACTAGGAACGTTCAGTTTTTTTTATTCTAGTGGACCAGTTCTAGAAAGCAGTTGTGTCTTAATTACGCCAGCTGTTCGTGGCTGAAAAGTTCCTCGTAGCTACTTTTAAATGTAAATGTTAATTCGAAGACACTCGTTGTTTCCATTGTGTCTCCAGTGGACATCAAGGTGCTGCAGAGTGCTCTGGCTGCCATCCGCCACGCTCGCTGGTTTGAGGAGAACGCCTCTCAGTCAACGTGAGTTAAAGTCTCCTTAAACGGCCATTATTCATAGACATGAGCACATTATATGTTGACCTGAATGTAATATTTGCTGTTGCTAATGTTCAGGGTCAAAGTGCTGATCCGCCTGCTGAAGGACCTGAGGCTGCGCTTCCCTGGGTTTGAACCCCTCACCCCCTGGATCCTGGACCTGCTGGTGAGACCACAGTCTCACTCACACCCCTTTTCCACCCAGGAAGTTTGGGGGCCGGTTCTGAGCCGTGGCCAATCAGGAACTGATTCTAAACTTGTCAAAATACGATGCTGTCATTGTTGTGCTTGAATTTAGCGCTAGCATTAGCCGGGAGAGTAGCGACGTAAAAATACGTTTACAGCGACGTCATGAAGTGGCTCTGTAGCTTGGGAAAAGCAAACCGGTTGTTAATAGGTTCTTAGTTGAAGCAGCGGCGAACCGGCCTGGAACTGGAACCTGGTTCATGTTGGTGGAAAAGGGGAATGTGACTCCTCGCATATATAAATCTTATTTTTTTAAGTAAACCCTGTGATAGCTTTACAGCTCAAGCCTTGAGTGTTAGTTGTTGTACATTGGTACATTAGGTGTGTAAAGATGGTGTGTGTTTTTTCCAGGGCCACTCTGCAGTGATGAACAACCCGTCCAGGCAGCCCCTGTCCCTGAACGTGGCCTACAGGTTGCTTCCCATCCACCTCCATAGTTGATTTTAATTTACAACAACTATAGATGGGACATTGTCTAATTTCTGTTTGTGTGTGACTTGTGTTTATCAGACGCTGTCTGCAGATGCTAGCTGCTGGGCTCTTCCTGCCCGGCTCTGTGGGAATCACTGACCCCTGTGAGAGTGGCAACTTCAGAGTGCACACAGTCATGACTCTGGAGCAGCAGGTAGGTCTGCTCATACAGCCAGCTCCATTATTCTACTCTTCTTCTTCTTTTTTTGCTCTTTTTTATCATTTCTTTTAAAAAATAGGTAAAGAAAAATGTTTAAAAGTTTAGAAACAAATATATAAATATTGCACAGGCAACCATTTGTATGTATCAGTTCAGATGTCAGGTTGGCATGATGTTATGCAAGAGTTTCCAATGTTTAATTGTGCAGTATTTAGTAACATAACATGTGTGGGGTAGAAACAGTTTTTTAAGTCAGCTTAGGTTTTGCTCTGATTGTCCTGTAGCGCCTCCCAGAGGGCAGCAGTTCAAACAGGTGGGCTGAATCTCTGAGGATGCTGTGAGCTCTTCTAATGCAGTGTCTAGTAGACATGCATTCTCTTTTAAAAGTTCTACTATTCATTACTGCTGTTTAATGGAATATGGGGAAACCCTGAGACACCCAATGCTAAGCGGTAGCACTATGGGAGATAGCTGTGATAACTGGCTCCTCAAATGACCCAGATATCAGACACTAGCTGTTTGAGGAATATCTCTCGGAATTGAAAGGTCTCTTAGTTTTTCATGAATGTGATGATGGTGAATAATGTTTGTTTGTGTGTGTGTAGGACATGGCTTGTTTCACAGCTCAGACCCTGGTGAGGGTGCTCTCTCACGGAGGCTTCAGGAAGATCCTTGGCCTAGAGGGTGATGCCAGCTGTAAGTCTTATCTCATTCTTATACAAACTTTGCACTATAGCTTATGTTGGAACATTTTCACCATTCACATATAAAAGAAAACCAGGGACATTCTTTTTACAGGCAAATGTGGCTGTGACCCTGGCATTTCCAAAACATTTTCTTATCACACACTATACACTGATAGACACAGTCAGTTTTGGCTAGCTCACAGGACACATTGTAGTGAGGAAAAGCCGTTCACCCCACTAACACTAACCCCGGCCTACCTGTAGAGACGTAGCATTAGTATTTAATTCCCAGTTGTTTGCCAGCAACATACGTTGAGTGCAGAGAGGCCTCCTATAAGTGCTAGCCTTCAGATGAATGTTACTCTGCAGTGTATACAGAGCTTTTGGAGAATGCTTGTTGTCAAAAGCACTTTTTGTCAGTGAATATCTCCTCATGATCCACTACCTGTCTGTACTCTGTGCTGAAAAAATAAATACATCTGGTGTGAATGCAGATCCTAGGCTCTGTAAACGGGCATGTGAACAAAGTGGGCTCCTCTGTAGCTAGCTACATGCCCGTTTACATAGCCTAGGCTGTTTATTAACATTGAATTTTTCTTCAGAACACAGAAAGAAGAGGTAGTGGAGATATGCACTGACTTTGACAACTAACGATTGCCAGAATTGCTCACTCTCGGTCGTCCAATATGATGTTCCCTTGCATAAGTGTTCAAACATTTTCAAAAACAAGTTTTTGATTTTTTGAATAGATGAATCTGCCGATATGCATTAGCCTTTCTGTTCCCTGGTTTTTCCATATGGACTTGTGATAGCACAGGTTGAGTCTACACACTATTCAGTACTAATGGGCCTGTTCTTTATAGACCTGGCCACAGAGATGTCTACCTGGGATGGTGTGATCGTCACTCCGTCAGAGAAAGCCTACGAGAAGCCTCCAGAGAGGAAGGAGGACGAGGACGAAGCTCTGGAGGAGGGAGGGGACGCAGAGGATGACAGCATGGAGACACAGGAGTGACCAGCAGGTAGGAGAGCCTCCATCCTCCAACACTCATTTTAGTCTTGATTATTTCCATCACATAGATACACAAAATAAAATGTTAAAAACAAAGCCTTCATCTTAATTTATACATTGTCACTGTTAATCCTCAATACATTCTTTATTTTTTTCTAGTAGATCCCTAAGGATCTTAGAATCTTTATGGTTTTTTTTCTTAATTATTGCTATAATTAATTCCTGTATATTTTATACATATTACGCATCTTGCATGCAAAGTGATGACACACCAGTTTACACATTAACCAGGTATTGCATTAGATTGAGTTTTCTCTTTCAAAATACAATCACGATTAACGAGCCATATTAGAGTGGTCAGTTGGCCGCTGTCTTTATCAGCTACTCACCTGTAGCCCTAAAAGATTTTAAGTTGTGCAGATAGTATGATTTGTTTAAACTGACGCTAATAGCTTTATATGTATATACACACACACACAATAATATCTATTCATTCATAACACACTTGTTCTGCTCTCCAATCCACAGTGTATGTTTGTCAGCTCATTGAAGAAGTGGAGCCAGCCTGGACCATGGTGTGACGTGTGGAGAACCACCAGCAAGGAGATCATGTTCATCTCACTGCTCCACCAACGTGTCCAGACAAAGGAACTGCCTCCAACTGTCACTTTTTTTATTTTCCCTTTGTTTGCTTTTTTCTTAACTTTGTAACAGCTACATTCTTAATTACATTAGTTTTTATTATTTACCTTGACTCTTGTCATTTGTGCCAAAAATGAAAGCAGATATTGAAGGGTCAAAGCTGAAAGTAGATCGGTCCAGACACACGCATGCTTTTCACTGCAGAACGCGAAATATACATACCGGCTCTCCTACAAAAATAACTCAGGAGAATGAACAGGTTGGATATGAGAACACAAAATGTCAATGTCATATAGATTGTGTCGACATCTAGTTCAAGTTCAAGGTCCCAACTTCCAACAGCTATGTTTACTGATGGGGCAAGGGGATTTGTTTTATTCATTGATTTTTAAAGCTGCATTTGAATAATTCCAGTCAATCACAATAATACAGGAAATTATATTTTATTCCATGTTAGAAAATACGTATTTGTTCGAATTCTGAATATGTCCCTCACTAGTGCATTAACATTTTCAATTTGTAGTAAAGCGAGTAACAGACAGTAGTATAGCCCTTAAAGATCAGTGCACGAAGAATGTTCCGATTAAATGGTATGTAGTGGCTGTCATTTTGATCTGTTTAAAAAAATAAGCAGGTTCTGACCTAATATGGGCCTATCAAAGCAATCCGTGTATTATGGTCGGTAAGCAGCAGCAGGTACAGCCTTAGAATGAGTGGTAATTAATCCCTTAGACCTAACAGTTAACTTTATCGGGTAGTGATGGCTATGATGTGACACAAAATACTTAAAGATGATGCAGGATGTTTCTTGCGCAGTGTACTGGCTTGACTGGAAGGGGCCATTCTCTTTCAGGGTTCATCAAGGTTTCTTTCCCCTGTGTTCTAAATCGTATACCCTTTCTTTTTACTATCATGCAGTATGCTTCAATTTGGAAATACTTTTAGATAATTATTTCATCATGAAATCACGGCTTGAACTTGTCTATTGCTTATACGTCCGTCATTGCTGATTGATTTCACTTGTAGGCTCCGTTGATGTGACGCAACTTCCTCTGCTGCAATGGATTGTGGGTCAGAATCACCAAAAAAGCATGCAAATTCCCAAACTCAAAGTTATGCCCAGGTATAGGACATATTGGCATTTTCAGCATGCTGCATTTGACATCATGAGTTGGAGTTTGAAATTTGAACATCTTCCCTGTAAAGAATTAAGTCTTTGTCCATGAGTCTTTCTAGCGATATCTTTCAGAAAGAGTGATTTGAAGAATGATGGTGGTGGATGAGGGGAAAGTTCTATGTAACAGATGAGGACAACCGTGAGCTCTGTGTAGCATCACTACCTCTGTGTAGCCCTGGGTCATTCACAGCTCATCAGGGTTTCAATAGTCCGTGACATGTCACTCTTTTCTTGTTATTCAGAGGGTTTGGGTGCCCAGGCCAGTATTGTAAAATGTGTTAAAAGTACATCGCACAAGTCCTCACACGATGATCAGTATGTTAACCCTAGTCCCTCGCCCCTCTCTGTCTTTATGGCTTGAGTTTGAGCCAGGGCTGGACTATGGTGAGGATGGAGAGGACAGAGGAAGCCAGGCCACACGCCCCCACAAAGCCTGAGCCTGTGGGGTAGATGCCCAGCCGGTCCAGGGGGATGAACACATCACAGCTGTTCTTCAGCAGGTCCAGCAGCAGAGGAGGGTTGCTGTACAGCACGGTGGCCAGCAGGCGGAGCTGTGTGTGGAGCCGTGTGGGCAGAGAGGGAGAGGGGGGACCCAGGGGAGCATCAGGGCTGGGGGAGGCCGAGAGCTTAGAGGCACGGTAGCGCTCTTCACCCTCAACCAGGAGGCGCAGCTCGTACAAGTCTCGGGTCAGGTTGAGGATCAGAGCAAAGAGATAGTACCTGCAGAGTTCAAACACATATAGTTGGTATTCTGGCTACTAACAAATGATCAACAATACTTAGGAGTATTAGAGCTACCGGAGAAAATAAAAGGAAAGGAGAAGATTAGTTTTATTTTCGTTATGCGTGCTATAAAGTTGAAATTCAAAGTTGAAATTCAATGTGGCGATTAAGGGTTCAACAGTTCAAGACTGCGTTAAAGTTGTATTGATATATAACAGATTTGAATTTCTGGGATCAATAACTCATAATTAAAACAGTTGTTTTTAACAACGATGCATCTGTGCTATGGTCAGCGCCGTCGTATAGGGGGGGGGGGGTAAGTTATGACGATTATAAGGGCCCACAGCCCGCTAGGGCCCACACAAACCCCCCAGTAGCCTCTATGACAAAATGATTATGCATACACTGAATTATTAAATATTCATACTAATGAATCCGAATCAAAACAAAGCCACAAGTCATACAATATTCTAATTTCAATAACCCCCTTGGCCCCTTCTTAAATAATGGTTTGGACCACCCACAGAGACCCTCGCGTCTCTGAAGAATCTGCCAGCTCCTCGCTGCGCTGTCTGTCTGTGTGTCTCAGCGCCGGTGCACAATTACACAAACACAAGCATGCACTCGCGGTGCATCACTCACGGAGGACGAGCGTTTCGGTAAAATACGCTAATAACGTTCGGACTAGAATTGACGTGAATTACTGGCTGGTTGTTACTGCAAGTAAGTGAAATAAAACATAGGCCTAAGTTATAAAGCCCAACATTGTGATACTTTAATATGTTCTGTTGGTCCAGAGAAGCTCAGCACGCAAGCTCAGCAGTTAACTAGCTAAACAAATGAAGCTGTCTGTCTTCTAATCGTTCAGCTTAGTTTGCCACGAATCATAAAATAATGCATATAGCGCTGCTGACTGAGACTAGTGTAGCAGACCCTCCTCCCTATAGCAGTGACATAGCCTACAGACAGAGAGGAGAGGAGAAGTAGGCCTATACTGTCACTGAACCATGTTTTTAATTTTTTTTTTAAACTTTCCTCAGTACTTTGATGTCAGAAACAGACTATGATTTTATCTATTTGGACATTATTGAGTTTATTTAAAAACATTTGGAAAAAACGCCCTCAGTTGCCCATGCACTGTGTATATTCTATAGTCTACTTCACCCTCATCTGTGAAAAAAAGAAAGCTGGACAACAGAGTTCTTCATGTAAAGTTAAGTGGTTTCTTTAAAGAAAAGAAAATACTATAGAAAGATTACAACTTTGTGGATGTTTATTTGCATAATATTCTATTTTATATTAATATTTGTATGGTAAATACATGTGTCTTTCTTCAATAGCTTCATTTCATTCATCTGACTCAGTGTCTCCAAATTATTCCAAAAATAAGTAGGCCTAGTACACTGAAAAAAGTTGTTCACACAAAATTCCTCAGATTTTGCCTCATAATTTTCCTCTCAAAGTGCACCAGATTCATGCATTTCACTTTAAAAAGGTAAAAAAAATCTACCGGGGGGGCATACCCCCGGACCTCCTTAGGAGGGTCACGATCTCTGCTGACTACTATTTTACCCAGCTGCACATTGGAGGCACTAGCGGAAAACACTGCTGCTCCCTTCACCGCATGTCTGATACCCGTTGGAGTGCCCGCATAGTGGCTGTTAAAACAGTTACAAATTACATACCATCACTCCTAGAAATAAAACAGCTAATAATACATAATTTACATAATAATACTCTGACTTGTTAAGTCATTAATTGCAAAAAAGGAAACAAATTGGGTGTACCAGGCACTGTCAAGAACACTGAAAAAACAAGAAAATGGAAGGTGGCATTGAATGGGGTAGAGGGGCCCACACTGATATTCTTTCATGGGGCCCAGAATTCCTAGCAACGGCCCTGGCTATGGTCATAAGGCAGACAATGGGCTACAGTCTCATTTTGACTCAAATCTAACGTCCTCTGACTTTATTCTCGAAGTGCATAATGAATAAACAAACTTCCTCCAATTGATTTTTCTCTCTCTCTCCAGTTGCTCTCATTGGGTAGCTGATCGTTTGTTCCATTGATTTATCCATGTAGAGATATAGCATTACCACATTAGTATTAACACAAAGTAGCTCACCTGAAGGATCTCTGGCTCCATTTCTGCTGGTCCAGGCTGGAGATGAGGCCAGTCTTCCCGGCCCACAGCACGTTGTCACAGGCAAAGTACATGGCTCTGTTCAGGTGGCTGATGGTGAGACACAGCCTCAGCACGCTGTCAGACAGGTGGATGGCCCTCTTAGCAGCCTGCAGCGCCTCCACCGAGTTACCTAGACGCAGCACTGTGGGACAAACACACACATACATACATAAGTGACGTGCCTTAATCTTTGCTGGTTGGAAAACAGTTCTAAAAGTGTGCGCTCCACTCACGCTTCCTGGTCAGGCTCATGTGTGCTTCCAGCTGACGGACGGTTTGGAGAAGTTCACCCGCGCCCCCGCCTTTCTGCAGAGTGTAGCCCAGCAGAGTGCAGGCATACTGTGCAGCCCTGAGGATGCAACACACACACACAATAAAAAAGGGATAGTTTTTTAGTTGTATGAGGTCGGCCTACTACTTATGCATTGGTCTGTTACCTTATGTGGAGATGGCGCTGTACATAGAACGGATATTTATTTTTTTAGGTAAGCAATGCATCTACTGTATATATTTGGAGAAAACAAGTTTTTTTTTGCTGGTCCCCTCTAGGCTGACTTCTGCTACAGCAATGTCTCTCCCAATCATAAAATTATTGCACTGATCTCCATAAGGTAACATACATACTTACTATGCATAAGTACATCATACAACCACACTTATACTCATACTGAACTATGATAATGACGTTAATGATTCCTTTAAGGATTAAGGTAGAAAATCCTCCTCTTTCTTCTTCCAAATAAGCTATTGGATCAGCTGGGTCTGGAAACTGCCGTTTTTCTAAAGGTCATGAAAAGTTTGGAACTTTCTTATTGCTATCAATACGTTCAAATGTGCACAGACCATAACTAACGTAGTACCTTAATAGTTACAGTAGGCCTACATGTTGCTGATAATTCGTGCATACATACATACTTCTAATAATAGTTTAAATGCACGATTTTTACTTAGAAAGGCAGAGACAGAGCCTGATTATTCATCATACAAAAAAGCAAAATAGCTTTTTATCGAGTTGTAGGTCAAAGGTCAGGTTATGTCCCGAGATGAACTCATCATTACTGTGAACGTTCAGGAATCATAGCGCTCCGCGAGAGAAATGTCTTTTTATCATTGATGCTGAATATTAGTTGTACTCCATGTGTAGGCTACGACGAATCATGACATTCAAATCACTTTGTAGCAGATACGACCTCAGCCTGCTGACCAACTGTAAATCAATAGGACGAAATCAATAGAACTTTCTGAAAATTAAAGTTAGAAATCGACTGTGTCACTAGAGCTGACATGATTTACCTTTCATATCAAATATATTTAAACCAAGTCCGACCAACGCAGTTTAAAATGTTAATAACACAACTTGTATAGTTTTATACGACTAGCCTAGCGGAACTTGAGTTAGATAGCGAACGTATGAGTACTTCGCGTTAGTAGCTACAGATGAAATATTAAACTATCGTGAATGACAGTCGTAACATTACCTAATAACTCTCTCCTTGGCTTGGCTTTGGCCATTAAAGCGGACCCATGAGTCCATAGTGGCTGCTTCTTGTTGTTGGCCTGTGACAGCTCCTCGCAAGTGAACTACCTTCCAAACTACAACTGTTAAGCTAATGTCAGTAGCCTAACTCTTGAGCTGCTAGTTAACAGCTAGCTAGATGTGCATACGCTAAACGTGATGCTTTCAACCCGTTTGTTTGAATCACAGAAGAGCTTTATCTATTAGCAGTCTGGCTCTGCTCGCACACAGAGATGACCAGCTTGCAGCTTCGGAATACCTCCAACTTTGTTCTTTCCTACTGATTTGGCGGTTGGCAAACTACTTTTTTGAAGCATTACCGCCCCCTGCTGGACTGGCATATCAGTGAAGGAACAGATTAAATGGTTATTTCACCGGTGGAAATATGAAGGTTTATTGAACTTGTAGCACAGTAGCACGTCTATATGATAGAACATGCAAACCATGTTGAAATCGGTTCATCCTGACCTGGGAAAAGCTACATTTATGTAGCCTATACGAGGAAGAAAATAGGCTAATCAAATCAAATAAAAATCACAAGAAAAATAATTTTCACTTCATAGATTTGAAATGTTAAAGAGTCCCTGACTCACCTTCTCTTCATACGATCTTGTAATGGCCCCTTTACCAGTTCATCTTGAGTGGAATTATTGTCACAATCACACATTTGATCTTCACTGTACTGCATAATGAGTTACTGGTTTGAAGCCTGCGTGTAGCCTAGTGTTGTTGTTGAAAAGGCCCAGGTCTGTGTGTGCCACACATCCTGTTCTCATAGTGCATACATTTTCATTTGTCTCTCAACATGGTTAAACTCAAGGGATATATGGACAGTGAAGCATGTTAATGGTTTGACAGGAGATTCAATTATCAACTGGTAGCAATACTGCATCAACAAAAACTTGTATAAATATGTCATTTGTTTATTTTATTTGAATATACAGTCAACATTAAAGAGTAGCACATCTTTACAAACAAATAACTACAAAATAAAAAATGACAAAATGATTGGACTTTTGGAATGGATTACCAGTGGTTTTGATAAGGTATGAAATGTTTCTGCTTATTTATACTGTGAGATATTTAAAAAAATTAAAATAAACCCAAACCTTTTTGAAAAATGTTATTCCGTTCCATTTCATGAATATTTTTTTCCAACACATCATTGTAAGTCCAGGTGCCATCCTCAAAGCCAAAAACTATTTAGAGCCACCTGTCCTTCATCCACAATATTATTTAGCAAACCTTTGTAGATTATTACTTTAACTTGTAACAACAGTATTCTTTCAGATTTTTAATTTTTTTTTTAGAGTAAAGCTTCTTCCCCCCAACTGCAAAGCATTACTAAAGTCATGTCTCACAGCAACTACTGCTACATCCTTCTCAGACGCAAGGTTACTGTCCATCCTTGACATTTTGGAGCCACAGTTTGACCATAATAATCTCAACTCACACAAATTCCATTTACTAACTTTTTCTCAGAGCTTTCAACCACCTCACTTTAGCCTTCATCAGCAACATGGAGTCTGTTCACTTCCTGTATACTTAGAGTATGTTTGAATGACTGTCTACCTGAGCAAATGGGACAGTGCTGAAAGGGCAAACAAAGCCAGTATGTAGACCTTGAGTTAAGATTAATTTTGACAAACATCTTTCAGAGCATTTGTAGAGCAGCTCCATATGTCTGGAACAGGTATTGTAAAAAGATTTGACCACCTCCAATGACATACACAGATTGTGCAGTTGTTGCATACACATAAGCCTCTTGCATAAAGAGATTATTTTCTGCATTTTCGGCAATGATTGCATTGATCAAAGTATTTTTATTTGATCTTGTAAACTGTATTCATATTATCAAACCACAGTTGTGACAATCAATCATATTCTTCAACCAATCGTGTGGAGTATGGGGTTTCATATTGTGTGTGGACTTAATAGAAGCAAACTTCGGACCTCAGATTTGAGGTGGACCTATGAACGCTTTTCATGGGAGAGTATCCACATTTAAAAAAAAAACAGTATCGTTAAACGTTCTGAACTCTTGGATAAATTGACATGAAAAAGAAATGGGATGATATATGTATAGGGGAGAACGGGGGAATGTGAGCCAACGGGTAATGTGAGACACC
Source organism: Hyperoplus immaculatus (assembly GCA_949357725.1). Classification (NCBI taxonomy): domain Eukaryota; kingdom Metazoa; phylum Chordata; class Actinopteri; order Uranoscopiformes; family Ammodytidae; genus Hyperoplus; species Hyperoplus immaculatus. Next base: position 19,904,625 of record OX442367.1, on the reverse strand, counting down.
CCCTGTATCTAGGCAATGGAACACATTTTTAGTCATGTGAGATATATGTTTTCAAGCCCCTCTCATTTCCCCTTGGCCATGAAAGAGAGGTGATGTTATAAGCATGTTTTTTTCACAAAAATGTATTTTTTGCATGTAAAAGTACATTTTCTTGCTGTCAACTTAATCGATTGTTGTGCTATAGCAAATTGATTCAGGTAGAAAAACTTATATCATACATGTTGATGAACTACCAACATATGAAACCATGTGATGATGCTAACTGAAGATTAGCCTGATTTGCTGAGAGAGAGTTTTTTCTCAAATTGTGGCAGTGGGGTAAAGTGAGACAAATGCTGTGGGGTAAAGTGAGACAGTGTCTGTGCCCTCTTTTAATGAATCCATTATATTTGAGGTAGCAAGGAGACTAGTTTGAATAAGAAAAAAGACATAGTGGGCTGGAGGTGGGAGTTGATGGTTGAAGGGGTGTCAGCAAGGGCATGGTTTGACACATATGTATGTGGGGGACAGGAGAGTGACCTTTAACATCAATAAACTCTAAGTAATACGACTTTATTCAATGAATGATCCCAATAAAACAAATGCAGAAAAATATTAATCAAAGACTCAAAAGATGGAAAATGACAGCTGGGTCTAGTCCTTTGTTCTGAGTCCCAGGCTGTTCTAGCTGGTTCTGATTGTTCTTTGCTCTGACCCCCAGACACTAGCTGGCTCTAAAGTGGCCGAAGGGTCCTGTGTTCTGACCCCCAGACTGTGTTTTAATCTAACTGGTTCTATCTGTCAGCTGAAAGTTAATTATTTAATATGAATTATATGGTGTATTTGATCAGTTACTTTCAAGTGTTTAGAAAAATGTTTTTCTTAATTGATCAAACTCCATGATTCTGTTACTAGTCCGACATTAGTTTTGTAATATTTGGTTTTCAATCTATCTGTCAGGTTTCGAACTGTTACAACATGTGTTGTTATGGTACTTTCAGAGTGGAAATAGTAAGTGGATCAGTTTACCCCCTTGATTTCTCTGGTCTGTCTCAGTTTACCCCACAACTGGGGTAAACTGAGACACAAGACAACTTTTTTTTGAAACAATCATATTTTCACTGCCCTTTGTCATGAATAGATTCTGCTAATGCCCTTTTCTAGGAAACATCCTGAATTAATGGGAAATGTGTAACTTTGACTGATAAACCATTTTAGCTCCCTTTGAGGGGAGCAAAAGTAAAAAGTGTCTCACATTACCCCGTTCTCCCCTACTTAGTTCCACAGCATGAATCATTTCCAAGATGTATCCTCAAAATACGTAAATTGGTTTTAAATATGAAAAAAGAAGCTAACAGTCCAACCTACATAGAGAATAAAGTTTCAATAATAAATTGATAATACGTGTTTATCTGGGTTCAAATAAAGCATTTCTTTATAAAATAAATAAATAGATACAAATACCAAAACAGTAATTTTTATGAATCTTCCATTAAAACGATTAGGAGTTATAAAATTAATCTGACTCTTGGTTTTAGTTGTCTTGATTTTTTTCTGCATTTCATAAATCAACGGTGATGCACAGACAGACAGACAGACAGACAGAGGCAACATACAGGTGAACACATAATAAAGGCTATGTGATGGGATTGTAGAGAGAAGTGGATAATCCTCTGATGGTCAAACATTTGATTATTTTCATTGAGAAAGCTAATTTAACACTTCCCTGAATATATGGGCAGATACATATGGAGTCTATTTGTGTCAACCATGCTAAGATTAACACACTCATTCATATTTTCCCACTCACACAAGACTAAGGCAATACATAATACTACTTAGGTATGATGAGTGCTTTTGTTAATAGTTTTTGGGGTATCTCCAATGAGCTACACACACATACCTGATGGAACCACAGTAAAACCAAATTTCTTTAGTGTGTAGAAAACGACAAACTTGTGTCTGTTTGACAATCCAGTGTTGGTGCACGTACTTTAACTTTAGAAGGCACAAATCACAAATGTTCATAATGATAAGGGGCTGAATCATGGCTTCACACATTACATGCTAGTTCTATTCATTAACATCTGGATCTAGTTCAACAAATAATATTCCATTTGTCCAAAGACTGTACCTTTATATTTTACCCTTTTACATTTGGTGAATGCCATAAGAGCAGTTATCTTTCCATACTCTACAACCTGTTTGAAGCAGTTCATTTGAACTCTGGTGTGCATTCACTGGTGAACTAATAGAAAGGATGGACTGTTTTTTGGGCTTTAAAGGAGACCTTCATAATTTTCTGTCTGTACACTACAACATGCCAATGTACAGTATGTTTTGTGATACATTACAGTAAATGTATTCCCAGCAGCTTTTAACTTTTGAAATATATTGATTGAGCTATCAAACAACTATCCCCTTATGGAACGAAAGGTGATACTATAAAGAAATTGCAACACAATCGGAAGGATAGCTTCTATTGAATAATTTTTCCCATCCATAACCCTTGAGATAAATATATTGTTCTCAAAATGTGACAGAATCCCATCTGGGATAATCCAAGCCACTTGTAATGTAATGTATTCCTGGGTGAAGTTCCAGGGCACTTTCATTCTCAAATAAAGCACTCAACCATTTAGGCTCTGTAGTCTGTCTAATATTTGATGTACCAACATCTATGACTTCTGTTGTTACCTGCAGATCAGATAATATGTAAGCCCTCCTCGCCACTCAAAATGTTTTGTTTGTATATTAAAGCATATTTTTAATTACATTTATTTTATAAGGATAATATATATATATATATATATATATATATATATACATATATATATATATATATAAATAAATATATACATTATCCTTATAAAATAAATATATATGTTTATCCTTATAAAATAAACATATATATATATATATATATATATATATATATATATATATATATATATATATATATATGTGAACTACTGAACTTGCTTGGTACCGTCTAATCACCAGGCGCACCGCAGAGTCAGGAGCCTTTTCTCTTATACATGGATACTTCTCTTATTATCTCTATTATGTCTGAGTCCCTTTTCCTTATTTTGTCTATTGTCTGTGTTTATCTGTGAGCTGAATGGGTTTGTGTGTGTGTGTGTGTGTGTGTGTCTGTTTCAGCTGTTGTTTTGTCTTGTTAAATTTGATGGTGTGGTGATTGTGCTGTTAACATGAAAAAAAGAAAACCAATAAATATATTTTTTATTTAAAACTGAGGAACATCCTGAAACGTATTGGAACTCTAAAACTACATGAACTTGTTCTTTTCACACATTTTTATTTTGTTGTATATTTTATATCATGTACAGTTATATGTATTTTATGAGGAATCTCGGCTTTCTCCGATAACTCTCATGTTGTCAGCTGAAATGAAAATGTCAACATTTCCCATCATTCCTCCAAGAGAAAGAGTCACTTGTATCTAAAAAAAAAATTACCTGTAATTTAATCGAATCTGTTATATGAGTAGAATTGTCTCTCCTTGACTTTTTCCCACTCTTAATGTTAAGATAAGACACTGTTATTATGGCCCCAAATGGCATTTCTATGGGTTAATGTCTAGAGCATTATCAGCTCCATTTTCATTTCAAATGAGTGTTCACAGAGAAAAGAGGAGACAGGAAGCCATTTTCTATATTTTTGGGCACATTCACACATGGCCCAGTTGATCCGTACCGTGCTTAAGCGTGATTGCCCCCCTCCCTCATCCCCAGCTGGCCAGGCCCGGCCTGCACACTCACACTGCTCCTAAAGATCTGGTCCAAGGCACCATTGCTGCTTTGCTTATACGCCTTATTTGTAATACGACAAACACATTTGATGGGAGTCGTCACGATGCAAATTTTTTCGTTTGTTAAATGTGCACGTTTGGGGTTGGCTTTCAGTGCGTTGCATCATATTGTTTTTGAATATTTTTATCCAGCCAAATTTGGGGCAAACATTCCACAACAGACCAACGCAAATCGGTGTCATTTTTTTAAATAGCAGTTGCAAGTAAATAGACGTCAGGTCCGCAGCCGTCTATGCTCGTGCTCGTACATGAGCATCCGTACCATGCTGAAGCTCACCTCTTCCACCCGGGCCAGGGAAGTGTACCGTAGGCGTAGCTTAGGCATGGAACGGAGCACTCACATTGGTCAAACCAACTATCCGACTTTATTGCCTAGTGTGAGTGCACCCTTACTACCCAGATTGAGCAGGCCACTGATTTCAACCTGTTCTCTCATCCTGGCCAAACACATGTAGGACCTGTAGGAAACAAGCCAGAGGTCAAATGGACTGTGAGAAATGATATCCTAAAAGCGGCCAGAACAGAGAGGCACTGGTGACAATGACAATACAAACAGTCAGGTTATCGTTTCTGCTAGTTTTCCCATTGGAACTGACTATAACCCTCTTTCTGCTTATCACACATCAGTCACCTCAACCCACATTACAGCATGGTATACAACACACAAAGCTTACTAAATCGAGTGTTGGATCCTATCAAGAGGGCTTCATTGTTGGCACTTTGCTTTGTTTTTAATAGTGCTTTTTCTGGTGCCCAGCACAGATGAACTGATTCCTGTCAGTGAATGAAGAAAGCGTGTGTGGTTAATAGGAGGAACACTAAACTGTGACTGTTGCGCTGTAGTTATGAGGTATTCTGGCTTCTGGTGAGCGACACCAACCATTTTGGTTCCATACAGGGCAGCACTGTTTCATTACAAAGAACAACAACAATACTTTTTTAAAGCTCAATGTTTCTTTTGGCTTTTTTTTAAGTCTTTTGGTACAAAAATAATATAGCTTGAGTCGAGCGTAATAAGAGGTCTAACCAGCTATCGATGCTAACAGTTTTAGTTGATATTCAACATACAGTGAAGAGCACAGTACAAGCACAGAGATGACATAACATTGGTTTTCCTTAAAGCCATACTTCTACATGAGTTCTGTAGTTGATAAGACATAAAGAGCACTGTAACACTGTCTTCCACTGACTAATAGCAGGTATGCACTCATCTATCAGAAGTGTTTGTGACTCCTGGGTGACGTGAACCATGCATGACTTTTTGTTTTTCTGTTTGTATGCCTTGTAATGAATGTGCAGAAAGGCTCCTACAATGAGAAGAAATCCAAATTGCATATGAGGAAACTGGATTTCTGAAACACATCCCTGTGTTTCTACAGTGCATACAAATGTCTTTAGTACAGAGACACATTGGTCAGAACACAGGCTCAAAATGTCAACCTTCAGAGGTCCCAACTCCCTTGTGTTTTGAGTTTAGATTGTAGAGAGCAAAGCAATAGAAAAATACCAAGGACATCAGCACTTTTGTATCTGTGTGTCTACAGACGTTTTGGTTACAGGTTTTGCGTGTGCATGTGTGTGGGTGATTGTGTGTGTGTGTATGCCTCTGTTACAGCTTGAGTGATGTGTGCATTGATTGTTACAAGCATAATGTGTGGTTGGTCATTTAGGGTTTCTTTCGGTGGATTTCTAAATGGATTTACTTAGTGTATCAATTAGAGAGTGTATTTGGCCTGAAGCAACAAAAAAAACTATCCCCCAACCCGTGTGTCTGTGGGCCCACATTGGTAGAGTAATCCAGACTGTAATTGATTGGATGTAGATTAGGGTTGTTGGTTCCTTCAGTTGGCAGGCCCTGGGTCTGCTAAAGGCATAGTGTGCAGCACCTCATCCAGGAGCTGCAGGGCGCGGTGCAGGTGGACCTCCACCCAGCAGGGCGTGTGTTTGATGCTCTGTCGGGGGTAGTCCGGCCCCCAGCCCTTCACGAAGCTCAGCCGCAGGATACACAGTCTCCTCAGGTCGTCCACACCGATACCAGCCGCTGCAGACAGACCTGAGAGAGGGGGCCACGCACAAAGCACAAACATCACATGGGGCTCAATATCTTCTTCATTTTTATACTTATGCTTTATTTTTTCCCAAAATTATTTTCCAATTTACAATTTATACATCCAAATATACAATTCATCGCAAGGAGAAATTATAATCCACCTTTTCAACCTAACAAACAACAACCCATAAAGTAAAATAAGTACATAAATACAATAAATAAAACACACATGGGCTCAGTATCAAGGTAAGTTAATTCAGATTTAACCACTGACTCAATGTTAATGTTACTGTAGGCATGATCGGTAGCTTCTTAGGAGCTTTACCTTCTTTAAAGGTTGACTATGCAATATTTTCATAAAAAAATAAAATCATAGAGTCACACAAAAGTAGTCCGACTTAAGGATCACTTCTGCCTCAATAGAATATGTGGTGGTGTGTTTATCTGCACAGTCCCCCCCCCTTTGGCTGTATTTTGCTATGTTTTGGTTTATTTTGCTCCGTAGGGACGTTTCTAAGCGTCAATAAATTGAGCAGTGCACATGGAGAGTGTTTAACCCTCAACCAATAACAGCACGCGGGCGCTGCCATGGTGCTTCACGCTGAAGGCGAATCACTAGACACTCGTCAAGCTCTCCCACAGCAGGGCACAGAGCAGCAGTCTCTCCCTGCTTCCTTGACTGGGGTTAGCTTTGGTAAGCTCCGTGGCTAACACACTGATATGTACTGTATGAAGTGTCCTCCATCTGGCAAATTTCCGCCAAAGTGTAGGAGGTGCCTGCTCGCGCGTAGTATATGTTGCATTTGAAAAGCTGGTTTCTGTTACTGTTGACAGATGACTAACTTACTGACTGCAGGTGCGATCCCTCCCACGCTGCCCGGCCCTGGGATGTTTCCAGCCACAGCAGCAGCCTGAGCAGCAGCAGCAGCCTGGGCCGTGGCCGCCTGCTGCTGCATCTGTCTGTGACACTGACGCAGGTCAAACACCTGACCGACACAAACACAGTCAAACGTGAACACACTTGTATTTATTATTGTTCCAGTTCATTCTGTTCCCTGGTCACAGCTAACAATGGCTCATTTCAACTGTAGATGTGATGTATTTGTTTGTTTACCACACTGTTAGGAAAACAGTTGGATTCAGACCTTGATGTAGGCTCCGGGGTAGATCTTGTGCACAGCATCCCCTGGAGCCCTGCCCGCCTCCCTGTCCAGGTAGTAACTCTGTACAAAGACTGCATGGTCGCTCATACAGCGCATCCACACATCGCCCTCACCACGACACTCCAGCTGCACACCTTTACCTATGTGTAATCTGAAACACACACAGGACAACACAGCAGGACAAATAAGGGCTTGTTCTCTTTTTGATTGTAAAAAAACAATGTAAACAATTGTAAATGGGGGGCAGGATGGCCTAGAGGAAGGAGGGGCCGACCAGTAACCATGAAGTCGCTGGTTCGGTCTCTGGCACCGGACAGGAGGGTGTTAGCAGTAAAACTAATAGTAGTTGGTATTACATGTACAGTGCCCACCATTTCTACCATTGTGTCCTTCAGTAAGGCACTTAACCCCAAACTGCTCCAGGGGCGCTGTACTAAGGCTGACCCCTGCCCTCTGACCCCATCTGAAGTGTGGGTAACTTGAGAGGGGATATGCGAAAATAATTTTATCCGATGTGCCTTGTGTAAATTGACAGATATAGAAACTTAACTAAATAGGTTGTCTTTAACTACTTGACCTACTGTATAAGGCGCTTGACATAAAGCAGGACAGGACACTACATTTCTTAGTAATGTAAAAGAGACAACATGAAGAACGTTAGTCCTCCTCCACACACCTGGCTCTCTCGCTGGCGTCCGTGCGGTGGACGTTACTCAGCTGGCCGAGGCAGAAGCGGTCGCCTCCTGACGGGTCCACGTAACCATCCACCGTCACTATGGGGCAGCTGGAGGGCACCTTGAACATCTCACCCACCTGAACGTCCATCTCAAAGTAGGAGATAGAGCACCAGAACTCTGGTCCTGCAATCAACACAGTCAAACAGAGCGCTAGGTCACATCTGTCAGTGAAAGGCTTTATGTATTCTATGTGAAACATTCAGTTCAGATAAGTAGTGACAATCATCTAACCTGGATGATTGGATACAGACGGAGGGAAAGAAGTTGAGCCGTGATGCTGAGACCCTGAAAAAGCACCATGTGTGACAAGATCATTTACCAAGCTGGTAACTGACACAGGAAATCTGGGCTATCTGGCGATAATTCTTTGTGTGTGTTCTTGTGTAAATTTACATAAAACTCTTAAACTGAGACACTTAATTCAGATTTCTTATTAAAAACCTCAAACTACTACCAAATCAAATTTGATACTAGCAGTGGGACGCCCCATGAACTTCAGAAATGTTTTAAATCCTACAATGTGTCTTTAAACCTCAATGTGTGCAGTCTTACTCTAACAGGTAACTGATACTAAGACAAGTTAACTGCTAGACCATACCGATATAGTAGAATGAAACAATTGTTAGCAATGCAGCACATTGGTGAATGGTGTGACGTGTTACTCTAGAACATTATTAGTGAGCAACACGTTAATATACTTTGTGCTTTGTGAAATTTGTGTCCACACAAATAAGTAATCCAGTCTTACAGTGGTGGTTTTGGTGATGTTGTTGGTGAGCACGCCCGTTCTGCTGGGGTCCTATGGGGGTGTAGGAGGCTGTGCTGCTGCCTGTCCACACTGCTGAATTAAATGGGAAGTAACAAACGATCAGTGATGGCCAAGTACAATCAATGTACAGTGAAACTATTTACAATGTCCCTCTCTCCCTCACTAAATAACTGCTCGTTTTGTAACCCCATTGAAACACACAAAACATTTGGCATTTTCTATACAGGAAAAAAGTAAAGCCTCCTCCATGTGTGGTTGTGTTCAATAGTTGGTTGCCACTCAGTCAGCTATGGCATGTACCGATTTCTAAATAATACTTTTATTGAGAGTGTATACTGACTGTGGAAGGCGGCCTTATTGCTGCTGTATCCATTCTGTACATGCGGGTGAGAGGGCGGTAGCGGGGGCTGTGAGCTCTGCTGGGCAGCCTGTCCCTGAGCAGGGGGCTGGGTGGGGCTGGGTGGTGGTGGTCCCGGGGTCATGACCGGAGCCTGTGGAGAGGCAGTCTGGAGGCGGCCGTCACCTAGCCCGCCCCCCTGGAGTGGTAACATGGTGCCTGAGCCCGACACTGGTGAAGACAACAAACGGGAACAGTGGCTTTCATTATCTGAACTTGTTTAGTTTTTTTTATATTTTATTTTTGTATATTTTTTATTATTAAAAAGAACACGAACACACAACTAAAGGCAAAATAAAATAAACAACTAACGTGGCGTACTCTACTTAACAGGTTTCTAAGGACATTGTTTGAATTAAAAGGTAAATGTTAAGCAAAAAATTTAAAGTCAAAAAGGTGTCATGAAGGTCACTTCAGCGCTGCTCCAAAGTCCAGGAAAGGCTGCCATATCTGTTCAAATTAAAACAGATTTTCTCCATATATACAAGAGAACTCCATGAGCATTTGACTTGGTTTTGAGAGCCCTGTAAGAGCCTGAACTGTAACAATGTTTAATAATACCATAAATGTAATAACTGATCCATAATGCAACTTATGACATTTTGTGTCACTTATTACATTATGGAGTGAGAAAAATATTCAGCTAATTATTTTGTCCCAAAGGCTTTTTCTTGTTGTATTCTGATTGTGTTTTTGATTTTATTGTTAGTGTGTATGTGTCTTAAAATAAAATTAACCAAAAGTGAAAATAATGTTTGGGCAAGTTGATATTGCTTTTTGGTTGCCCGACCGGGCAAGTGGATTTTAGATGAATTGTCAGTAGTCTAAGCTATTTATTCATGTGTTTTAGAGTCCGCAAAAAAAAATTCCCCCGCTAACTCACACAAAATATATCGGCTATATTTGCAATTGAGCAGCTGCGCGCGGCGGCCAGCAGCATCACGCTCTCACACACACACACACACACACAACAGCCTGTGTGCGCACAGTTTCGCTGTCTACGTTCCGAAAGCCGGCTCTATTAGGCTAAGGACCTGGTTCCCCTATTCAAAACCCAGAAATCAATAACGTTTGAGCTTATCGATACCGCTATGGAGTCTAGTAGGTCACATGATGTAGCCTAATTTTAAATATCGAGTCGGGTCATCTTCAACTAATTAGGCCTACTTCAGCGTATAATTCCATCACTGGTCTGCATCATAGACTGTAAAAGTGTTGTACCTTCGACTGTCTTGAAGAAACTCCTTCAACCCGCTTCAACTCTGTCTCCAAAAAAAAAAAATCCGTCCGCTGAGCCGCTGCAGACGGGCTCGACACCGTCTCATCATTCATTCAAAGCAGCGGTGATCATCAAACGCAAACGAGAGACTGTGTAGTCCCGCAGTTAATTTTTTTATAGTTTTTAAATCCATATTAAAATCTGCAGGATAAGAACTAGTTGGCTTTAAAAAATATCGCAAATGGTTCAAATGTGATGTGTTCAGGTCGGCTCAGCAAAATGATTATTAGGCACAGGTCAATAAAATGACATCATGATGTGTTCAAATGTAACATCAAGAAAAAAAGATTTTTTGTTTTTTGCGAGAAGCTTGAATAATACAGTTTCTGTGAAAAACTTGTTTCCCCAGCAATATAAAATAAATAGTATAGGCCTAAATATGGAATTATGACCTGTTTAAAGTCCTATCCTTAGCTCTTCTAATCTTGTGAGCAATTAAAGCAATAATACCAGTTCTCTTTTAACAAAATAATAGAAAAGTATCGATAAAGATTTGGATTGTGGAGTCTTTATAATGGTATCAATATGAATAGCAATAAATGATCCCCCTCCCTACTTACAGTATAACTGGGCAATAGCTTTAACATGGTTTTGGCACAATGTGACCGTTTTAAATAAGTAAAATAAGTTAAATTTTTCTGAACACATTTGTGTGGAAGCTAACATTCAGCTTGACTCTGAGCTAGACTGAGTTTTCTGAGACCCCCAAAACCAGGCAAGGTGCATGGCAAAAAGAGGCCCTTTCACGATGCTGCAGCAGGACCAAGCACTTGGTGTAGTGTGATGTCATGATATCTAGGCTTATATGCATTGTTGTTGGTCAGGATGAGACACGTAAGCAGTGTTTGCATTTAAGAGATACTGTTCGCTAAAATGTATAATTCAATTAGCCAATATATATCATTGTTTAACAGTTTTTTTGTTTTGTTTTTTGGGCAAGTCAACACGACATTCGGGCAAGTAAAACATTACTTGTACTTACCCTATGGGCAAGTGCTTTTGAAACCTTGGTGTCAACCCTTCACTAATAAATAGGTAGCAGAGATAATGAGGGAGCTAACCTTTGGGCGAGACAGGCAGGTTAGTGTATCTGGTGAGAGGTGGCGGTCCGTGGGGCTCTGCAGACATGGGCTGGCCGTAGTGGTCAGGTGGAGGCAGTTTGAGGGCCACCTGCTGGTCAGACAGGGGCATGCCAGGCGGGAGCTCCATCTGGATACAGTCATGGATGTACTCCTCTTTGATCAGCCCTGGAGCTGTTAGGGGAGGACAGACCTTAGCTCCAATGCAGTGGTAGAAAGTGACTATGTTCATTTACCTACGGTACGAGGAATTTTAAAATGTTTCTGAAACAGTCAGTAACAGTAACACATGCTATGACTGCATTACAATTGTTGACTTGATACAAATGCTTGCGTGTGGCAACCAAGAAATGGAAAGGGTTCCATTCTATGTTTTATAAATCAGTGCTGTGTTGCTGTGAAATGCAACTCACCTGTATTCTGTAGGCTAAGGCCAACTGCCAGAGAAAAGACAGAACACATCACCAAATGAAAAACATGAGCAAAGATATCATATTGATAAATGAAGCATTAATACTGCTATAGTCACTTCTAAAAGGACCTACCGATGCCCGGCGACACAACCCTCTCATAATGGTAGGGGTTGACGCACACGTTGTCATACTTGAGGTCAAAGGCGTACTGGCAGAACTTGACGTGCTTGAGTTCATTCTTGTGGAGGTCGGGCCAGCGCCACAGCCGCGCGTAGATGACATGAGGGAAACCTTTCCTCCCTGCCACCTGTAGGAGACAAACACAGCATCATTACAACAGCTCCTAAACCCCTCTCCGCCATGCTCACTCAACCTACTACATTATGTGTGTATTTGCAACTTAAAAACAAAAATAAATAAAATCTAGATTTCAATTTTACAACATCTTAGTGTCCACATTTTTTTACTGACCAGATTGTGGATCCGGCCTTTTTTCATTTTATGAATCGAAAAAAGGATAGTTCTTAATAATGCATTTTCTGTATGTTTTTTAGAACAACATGTATGACAAATCAGACAATCAACAAATCCTTCTGTAATAACCTTCAGAATAGTGCTAATAATGATTATGGAAAGTTTAGTTGATGAAATTGCTTTCTATGTTGATTTTTGGTTCAGAGTACTGAACAAAACTAATGTTGAGATAATGGCCGTTAAAGATGGCTGTAAAGGAGAAATATACAAACATAAACAGACAGATAGGTTTAGTCAAATAAACACCTAAATGTACGTACACATTGGACCTTGGATTTATGCTGATATGAAAGAAGATATGTTATGGAAGCTAAATAGACAAAAACCCTTAAATTGACCAGTGGTTGAAAAAACTATTAAACGTTAAAGTCCCTTGATACATTTCAGACGATGGCACATTGTGGTCAGTCTGGAGCTGAGCCTAATAATAAAACTTTTTTTCGTCAGACGTCCCTGAATTGTGTTGCCGGAGCTCCTGTGGGTTGACTGACTGACTTGTATTCAATCGGGGTTAAACACTGGGGTTAGGCACTGTCCATGGTGCTGAACTACAGGCCTGTCCAGACCAGCTCAAATAGCTTCTAACAGACAATATAATACTACATTCACAAATATCATCACAAGAGAGTCAGCTGCTAATCACAACTAAACTACAACCTGATAAGACTCAGAAAAGGGGACACATTTCCTGTAAGGGGGTATAGCAGTCTCACTATCTACAATGAACAGTCAAAAGTGTCATCCTTGTAAACATTACTTAGTTGCTGATACTTTTATATAGTTTCTTCTATTTAATGGCTTATTTAATTGTTTGTGGTTTATTCTCATGTGAATATTTGAATGCAAATTCACAAGAGAAAACTCTTGAGAGTCTCCAAGATTAATTTGGATATTAATTTTATGAGATGAAAAAAATCAAGTGCAACCAGTGCAGGCATTGGAAGCCTTATGGGACTGTTAGACTGTGTAGGGTCTGACCTGCAGCCGGCCGTCCAGCGTCCTCTGGATGGTGACACACTTGCTGGGATGGACCCCGTTGGTGGTGATGGCGGTGATGAGCGAGTCCAGCTCGTCCTTCTTCTCCTTCAGCTTTTTGACCAGGCTCTCGATGGCTCTCTTGGCAAAGCCCTCGTTCTCTCCGCCCTGCCGGTGGCACATCAGGCTGTGGACGATGCTCAGGCACGCGTCGTTACTGCTGGGAGGGTTCACCGACATGATGCTGCTGAGGTCAAAGGACACACAGGTTCTTATGCTTTAAAAAGTTCCCAAAATTCCCCTGGTCGTGGTTTTTCAACATTAATATAGGTCCCCTGGTGTGACTAGATGACTCCCAAAGTAGGAGAAAAAAAACAAACCTCTCTCTTCTTTTCCACCTCCACTTTTCTGAAAGCCCTGTGTTCAAAATGTTATCTCCCCGTATGACATCATGAGGGGACAAGCCACCTCCCCCCATCACCAACCTAACTTAACACAACCTCCACCTGCGGTAAGCCATAACCCCAGATCCACTTCAATCTAACTGGCAGTTAGATTCAAACCAGCAGTTAGATTCAGGGCCAATCAGAGCAGACTGGGTTTTAATGGAAGGCGGGGCTTAAAGAGACAGGCGTTTCAGACAGAACAGATTCAACAATGGCACTGTGAGAAATGTAAAGGTTATTTTGGACAATACATCATGAAAACAGTTTCTAGTAGAAACCCAGAACACCATTTTGAACCTGAAAATTAGCATTATATATGAAGGAACCTTTTATATACTATCTATGGAAGGAACACATGTTGTCTAAGTGACAAACACCATTCCCTGGATGGGAATCTCATTTTTTTTTAACCTTTTATTTATACAGGTATATCCCATTGAGTCCGAAGACTCTTTTTCAAGGGAGACCTGTTCCCATTCCCACGTTACCATTCACACAACGATAGCAGGCTAACTATCGACATTCACACTTGCTGCTTGACTGGGTGATGAAGGGAAGAATGTCCCTGGTGTGAGCCCAGTTATCTCACCTTACACACTCATTCATCTATGTATGATGTACAGTGTTGGGAATAACGCCGTTTAAAATAACGGCGTTAGGTAACGCCGTTATTTTTTCAGTAACGGGGTAATCTAACTAATTACTTTTTCCGTCGTTACAACGCTGTTATCGTTACTGAACGTTAAATGTGGTGCGTTACTGTGAATTGATTGAATAAACTGTGTAATCCGAAAGCACCCCTGGCTCCATACTACACAAACTGCTAGTGAGGAGACCGGTGTGTTTTAAGTTGTGTTTTATTCAGTGTGGATGACATTATAACTGTCAGTTAGCGTCGTCACGTCAGTCAGCCGGAGCGCCTGTTTAGTGAAGTTTCTTTTTTCTTTCTCTCTCTGTTGTGTGAGCGTGCACGTTGCCGCAGTAACCACCTATCAATCCACGGTTGAAACGTGCTCTCCCTGAGTTTGTTTGCATCGCCCTTGTGAGTATTGCTATTGTTCTTTTCCTGGGATCTGTATGCTGTTGTGCATGTTAAAGAAGGAAATATATATAGGATAAATCCTTACTCCTCCTCTCATCGTCTCATGCTTCATAGTCTGACGTGTTTGGCCTTAAGTGGTGTTTTAGCCGACACCCCTGAAGTGAATCCAGTGATAGCAGATCAGCACGGTACATTCAGCAGTTTCCTCTACTAATTTTGTTGAGAACAAAATACTTGAAGTGCAGGATAAACCTCTTGCTGTTTGTTGATGTGCAATAAATATTGAAGGTTATGTAGCCTACAAGTAGGCCTACCTGTCTGTTCTACTCATTTCAACTGACTTGTACCTTTTCTTTCGTGGGAATTGGTTCCCTTTTGATTGTCTAGGTCGCTGTATGAAGGCATTAAGTCCTTGGCCAAAACAAACTCAGCCATGTCAATCATTTGGTTTGTTTATGAGCTTTGTTTCAATCCTAGTATTGTAATACCACTTAGCAACCTTTGTCAGGGTCACACAGCATAGGCAGGATTGACTTCTTCCTCTACTACTACTAAACTGAATTTCGCGCAAATATGAACTACAAATAGAAAACATTTACTTTGGATACTCCTTCCAAAGAAACACCGTAACTAGAACTTAATATATTAATAATATTTCTCTCTTTCTGTCACTTTGGTCAGGTTTGACTAGGGCACGGTATGGAAGTTTGATCCTTTCTTAGCACCGAGTGAAATGCCTCCATAACATCTGCATGGAGCATGAAAAAATTGTGTGTCATTCAATACCAGATTCCAATAGCTAAGGGGTTAATCTCATCACCGTCAGTGAGCCAATGAGCATGCAGCATTGCTTGATGTGCCAAGATGTTTAAGTGCTGGTGATTGGCTGTGTGAAGGCATCAAGGAAAAATATTACACAGTATGCATCAGTGAGCCTTTCATACTGACTGCCGCCTTATCATTTTGCACTGAAAACTATTTGCACTTATTAATTGTTTCCATTTTGTTTCTTTTCTTTGTCCTGAGCCGCAATGGCTCAGGAGATTGGCCATTTGTGCTATTTTGAAGGCAGTTAGTTCAATTTGAGTTTATTCAAAGTTTGATTTATTCATATTATGTTAAAAGGCCAGAGCTGAAGAAAGGGTTCAGAGAAACGGTTGCCTTTCTAGTCCAAGGGATTCAGATTAAGATTGCACATTCTCTGCCATCTTGAAATTAGGCATGGGCTGATAAATGGTTTAAAAAAAGTCAGGGTTCCAAAACAGATATCATTTTCCATCATAGTTACACTATAGTTATTACAGAAACTCATACTTCAAACATGAGCAAAGCAATGCACACGGTGTCAGTGTGTAAGGCATACTAGACAGGAGGACACCCATTCATTTGGGAGGCAATGTGAGGGTATTATTACAGTCAGTAAGGGACTAGATTATTGCTATTACTCATACACAATGTGTTGCTGTCTTGCTTACCTGGTATTAAGTTGGTCAGCCAATGAGTGACCAGAAAGTTCACTGGCATCATGGTGGCCCAGCTCTGAGTCAGTCCCTGTTAAGCAGAGCGGGAGACCAGGAATTAGTGGATGCCATGTTAAGTGTGCAAATCCAACAGTTATTATTAAAGATAATCAGTGGTAGAAGAAGATTAAATCCCTCTCTCTATAGCAAAAGTAATACCACAGCAATACCCTGTTTAAAGTTAGAGCCGGGGGGAACTCAGGTGGCTCACTGGTGAAGTGAGTTTCAAGTCGGATATTCAACAGACATTCATCAGTGACATCTTACTAGTTTCACCCGCAGTACACACAGCAACTGAACAGTTAACACAACCACCTGACCACTGACTTACCGTCCAAAAAATACCATTACGATAACACAAAACCAATTTCAATAACAAATATTTTCATAAAATAATAATAACTTCTTCTTTAATAGCTCCCAACGTTGTGTGACCCAGTGTCTCTAGTACCCATCAGCTCATAATAGGACTAGGGCTGGGTATTGAAGTTCAATACTTTTTTGGCACCGACCAAAATGCCTCGATACCATCGAGTATTGAAAAATGGTGAGTATCAAAAAGTCACGTATCGAAAGATGACTTGCCGTTCAACATCAGTGAGCCAATCAGCATGCAGCATGATTTGCCAAGATCTAAAAGTGCTGGTGACTGGCTGCAGTGGCTTAGGAGATAGGGCATCTGTGGTAATCTTAAGGCAGTTACTACGATTTCAGCCTATCCAAAGATTTATATATTGATATTTTGTATTAAAAAAAAATGCCAATGAGCTGAAAAATAAAAACTTTTTACCATAATGTGTAATGTCATCTTGGGGGGCATACCATGTCCTGTAGCACACACTAATTGATAATATGTCATTTGTTTATATTTTACAAATATTTTCATAAAAAAGAATAACCTTTTCTTCAATAGCTTCCACGTTATGTGACCCAGTGTCTCCAAATTATTCCAGAAAATAGTACTTATATAGTAATACATTAGTACATTCATCTGTGCAGTGTGCACACCTTTATTTACATGAGTGGGGCTGACTTTTACTGTGTTATAAGGAACCTTATCCGGTGGACTATTATGAAGATGATCACAATTCACTTCATTTGGATGGCTGAGTGACCATATTTATTTGAAGTGGACACAGTAATCAAATTAAGGAAAACCTGAAGAATGTAGAAACATACTTGAGTAAATTGGTGGTGTTGACTGCACTGTCTGCTCCATATATGTGTATGCCCAGAAAAGAGCAAAACAAAGAGTTGAATTATATTGATTTAGCCCTGGATCATAATTTCTTTCCCAGTGTGCTACTGTATGCATTTCCTTTGGGCCAAACTCAGAGACAAGTGTTTGAAATCATTCATAGTTGCTGTTTTATGGAAAGGCCCGGGTCCTCATGTCAACCAGTACTTATGTCTACACCGGAGCAAGAGAATGCAAAGTTAGAACGAGCCATAGAAATGACAACGGCCAGAATTTCCTTTTGATATTGTAGCTTCTAGAGGTGGAGCTCATTTGAACTTCTTCATATAGGCTGTTGTTGAACGTTTCACTTTAGCAAATTATCAAATCATTGGTTCCAATCTTAATCTGCAAAGTGAAGCCTACTTCATCTAGAGCTCAAACAATAGTAACCAATTCATTAACAGAAAATGAATTAAGGCTTTTTTTTAAGTCAATTAATACGTAGTTAAAGGCCGACTTCACCGGTTTGAATATGAAGGTGTATTGAATTCTGAGATAGGGTTAAAAAAAACACTCTTTCTGCCTTTTCTCAGGCTAGGATGAATCGATTTCAATTTTTTCGCACATTTATACTACATAGGACCTCAGAATTCAATACACCTTCATATTCAAACCGGTGAAGTAGGCCTTTAACTCGTTTTAAGTCATTTTAAACAAAACCTCAAATACGGACTGATTTCATCTTGTCAAAGGAGAATATTTATTGTATATTTGTTTTATTTTGTTATTATATTTACTCTTCTTTTTTAGTTAACATTATCTCTGGACTGTTGCTCGCACAGAACAAGCTAATAAAGATGTCACCTCTCAGGTTTTTATTTTATTTTATTTTTTATACCATTTTTCGTTATTTGTATCGTTATTTGCGTTCCTAACTGGCTTAATAACACCTGCAACAGTAGAGGAGAAAAAAGTACTATATTAAGATCACATTAAATGTGGTAAAGCTCATAACATGGCAATGACTAGTCAGCTACTTCAAACCTGTACAGTAGGCTACAGTAGGTAGGCTATAGTTACTATTATGGAGATTATAACAGCCTTACAAAGCCTGCACATCATATCTAAGCTTTCTCTATGTAAAATTGGCTACTAACATTTACATGATGTTGATCAAACACACTGTGTTGTGGGATCAGCATTTTGAATCAAAGGCTATAACCACAAGATGTCCAGCAGCATGCTACTTATGTAGCCTATTATAGCAAAACCCTACATGCTGACGATCACAGGTAAATGTTGCTGCACACACACACACACACACACACACACACACACACACACACACACACACACACACACACACACACACACACACACACACACACAGCTTCCATCCATGTCTACTCTCAAACATTCTGTTCATCATACAGAACAGGCCCCAACATCTTAAACCAAGGTGATACCACACTGCACATGAAAACTTCCGTCAATGTGATTTGTCAGGTAAACAGAGCCAAATGGACTCTTTCTGCCTATAGAACATCCTTCAGTTTTCCAGGCCATACATTCACACATCCTAATGTTGGTTCAACGTGCGTCACCAAATCTCCTGTTGTCTCAACCATATGCAGTCTATATGGTCTCAACACACAGCTCAGTTAAAATATAGCCTACATAATAGCCTACATAGAAGTCACACAATTCATATTTTATGAGACTGCTTTAAGTTGAACGAATAGACAGGAATAGGAATATGAACTATTGGGTGAAAAAAACAGGATACATAAAGGCTAGTAGCTACATAGTATCGGCCAGTGTGAACAGAAACACTGGAAGACGTAGACACAACAACTGCTATTTGTTGCGGGTAAAAAAAAAAGCAGGTTACAGTAAGCAACAATTTAGCATGCTAATCTGACTGACTTGCCCGGGTTGCCCCCTTATATTATCGGTTATCTGGTCTGGCTGAGATACCCGGCGAGAGCCCAGGAGAAGGAAAAGATTCCGATGAATTGTTTTCTACTTACACATCAGCCGGAGTGGAGCGAGGAACTTGGACAGAAAGGTCGCTGTGTTGCACTCGGATAGCTTTACGTGTGCTGCGCTCTATGTGTGTGGACCAGAGCTGGCATTTGTGTTTAATACCGCTTGTATTTTAACCCGTGTATTTCTGTGTGTGTGTTGCAGGGGGACGTTGCAATATAATTCCTGTAATGTATGTACGATCTAATGTTTATTTCTCATGTGTTGTACTGCGCTAGCTTGATGTTCCTCGGTTTGTTTTATCCTTTTATCAGCCTCACTGTCTCCTCGTGCATCCTGTCCGTTCTCCTCGCGCACGCCACAATAACAATAGAGGGGGAGACGTCGTGCGCGTCGGTGTCTCGACATGTCACAGCCAATGAGCGATCGGGTCTCGCGAGGGATCCGGCTCTCGACCAATCACGCGGCGGTTCTCACAGCAGGGCCGCGGGCCAGGGTCTGTCTGGTTCGTCTAGATTGACAGGTCCACGAGACTGTTTTTTTAAGGTGGCGCCGCTGAGATTAGCGCCCCCTCCTCCCGCCCGCCCCCCAAACACACACTCACACACACACACACACGCATTATTGCAACTGTGATAGGCTACTGATTTGAGGAACACCCGACCTTTCGATGGTCAGAGAAAACATGCTTGAGAAAGCGCCTTCTCTTTGACTTTACATTATTACCTCAATGAAAGTGTTAATTGAATAAATGTAGGCTAATGATTTAATTCAGTCTTATCTAACTATGTCTATTTATTTAGCCTATCTACTTAGGCCAATCTATCTATCTATCTATCTATCTATCTATCTATCTATCTATCTATCTATCTATCCATCTATCTATCTATCTATCTATCTATCTATCTATCTATCTATCTATCTATCTATCTATCTATCTATCTATCTATTGTAGTGAGCCCCTTCCTAAAGTGCAACAGCCAGAAAACATTACCCCTTGCACCTATGCCTAAATATTTTAAAGCATTTTCCATTCGATAAGGATATTAGCCTTATTGTCCCCCAGAGAAAATACTTTTAACATTGAATCTTTACATAAAGTATCTTAACGTCTGTAATAGGCCTACGTAACTAAATAATTGTCTAAGAACGTTGTCTATTTTTTCATTTAAAAAATAATGAGAACATAATGCATATTTAATAAAAATGCAAAATGAAACTGAATATCATACAAAATACTGAACAACACAAGCATTGGCATTATTACAATGCATAATCATGGAAACACAACATTCTACATGGTTAGTTGTATTTGTTATAATTTAATATGCAACTGATTCGATATCATTATGCCATACGGATATTATGTGTTGATTTGCTACAACACGTATTTGTCAACAGAGCTTCACAGACAATGCAGTGGCACCCATAAAACAAAGCTTTGAAACACAATGAGATAAGATAAGAGTTAGCTAAACTCATACATTATATCATATATTTTTTAATAATGCTTAATATGAGAAGCGCAAGCAGACATGATCTCTCAAGATGAGGTTTGCAGATTGGGAATTAACTTAAAGGGGGACAGTCTCTCCATTTAATGAAATTTGTTTCAGCCAAAAAAATCCATTTTTAGTGTTGCAGCAATCTCTAACAAGGATAAGTCTCTCAATCCTCATGTGCTCATCAACCGTGATGTAATTGCATTCACATGTATTGACATAGTTGACGAAGAAAAGTGTGGAAATGTGTGTGTGGTAAAAACAATGCAACACCAGTATCAGTGCAGAAACACACAGCTACAATGATAAGAAGTATGATGATGATCCCTTTGTCTTGGTGCATGCAGTATTAAGACATAGGAAAGGACACAGCTACTCCCAGTGCACCAATGGAGGCTTCATATAGCTCGCTTAAAACTTCCATGGGTGCACTACATCATGTTGAGTTTATACAGTAGCTGTGTTCCGCGTAATGCAGTGATTACCCCCAGAACACAGCACACACACATGCATTTTTAAACGTGTAGCCAGGGGCAAGTTCCTTTAGGTTTAGCTAGACCTAATCTACAGTTCAACTGGTCCAATGCTAAGTGACAGAGTAACATCCCCGCTAACTTTAACTTCATACATTATCCCACCCCCACCATAGAGGCTCAGTCCTCTTCACAGCAGACCCGGGTTCGAATACGGCCCCGGGTCGTTCTCTGCATGTCTTCCCCCTCTCTGCCCCATTTCATCTCCACACTGGCAATAAAGCATTGAAAATGCCAAAAAAAACTCTTCAAAATAAAACAAAACAATAACAACAACAAAAAAGATTTAGACAACATTAGAACGAGCAGTGGAGGACATCAGCTTGTCATTTGACACGCCGGTGTTACAGGTCCATGTATGGCCGTGTCCCTGCTGGTCAGGACAGTTGACAGTGTGTTTGCTGGGCAGAGAGCAGGAGGCTCAGGGTTTAGTGGGGGAGCGGGTCGGGAACACTCCTGAAGCCTCCAGCATGGTCTTTCTCCGGGCCGTCTCCTTGGCCACATTGTGGTTGAGTCTCCTCAGACGCTCCTGGGGACAGAATATCTAGATTATGTTGTTGCTTCTATGTTGTTTGACTGTTTGTTAGCTTGTGTCCCCTTTTGTGATTAAACTTTATAATAGTAGTTTTAGAAGTTGTAGCTGCAGTATTGGTAGTAGCAATAGTGGGACTTATATAGCTATTGTGGTGAGACCATGAGCTTCCCATTCGTTTCTCTCCTGCAGATCAACCTGACCTTTCTCCAATCCCTGTGGGGAGGAGCCCGGTCAAAAAATGCCCGGCCAATCAGATCCTGCATTCTTCTAATCCAACGTGCGTCCCTAAAAGTGGAAGGCAGCTTCTGATTGGTTTGTGTGGTCTTCAACCTAGCCTTCAGTCAGACCAGGCCCTCCCCACTTTCTGTCCGTTGTGGCTAGATTGGACGACTACATGAACCAATCAGGGGCTTCCTTTCACTAAGGGTCAACCGTTAGGTCTAAACTCGGACCCTGATTGGCCGCTCATATTTTGTTTCCTTAAGATTTGAGTAATGCCACACTGATCTGCACGAGAGAAACAAATGTGAAACTCAAAGATCCGGCTGGTCTCACCAGGCTATAACATATCTACAACAAGTAACAATTGTCATACTAATAGAAGTAAAGCTAACAGTAGTAATATTAATAGCACTAGTAGGGTCAGTATAAGCAACAGCATTGGCTGTATATAATATACAATAGAAAGCTGATTTAACTGAACTTCTTATCCACTAGTGGGCAGCAGAGCAGGCCAAGGCAAACAACAGGAGTTTTGTTTGTGTCCACCTGACAAATCTAATCTAATAGATCTAACCCTGCATTCCAATACCAATCCTTCCATACTATTTAGTATGCCATAAAAATATTAAGGATGTCCCAGTTCATACTCGTCAAATGCAGTATGGCAACAATACCAGGCTGTCCTAATACATCCAATTACATTTTGCAGTATGCTAACCGGCATGCAGTATTATATAGTACAGTAAAAATAAAAAGTAAGTGAAATGAAATGCAGGGTAAGTCTCATTTGACGGCATATTGATGGGAGCAGAGGTTGCAGGCTAAAAAAAACAAAGCAACTAGTTCAAGTTGCTTAAAAGTTCTACTAAACTGAAGAGGTGGTGATAATTCTCTCCGTGGGGTTTTTCGCCAAAAGTGACACCTTTCACATGACACATAGTTATTGTAATGCATTTTGATTAGCACAGCTTTTAAGAAATAGAAAAGAAAAGTGCCACTGACCTGGGCATTCTGCAGTATGTTGTTCACCAGCACAACTCTGCGTCTTGCATTCAGCAGCTTCTTTACATAAGGGTCCAGATCTAGAGCCACCTTCTGATGTTCATTTATCCTGCATAACTCTGCAAAGAATGCACATTACATGTCACATATAACCAAACATAGCCTATGTTACTTCATGTGCTCATACATTTATTCTTCATAAAATACTCTTTAAAACCAATGTAACAAAGAACCAAAACATTCATGGAACAGACATTATAGTGCATTACCTGTGGCAAGATTGTCTATATGTTCTCTTAATTCCACCTGGCTTTCTCTGAAAAGAATAAAAGAAGCATATCAATCCAGAGGAAGTATAGTGAATGTCAGCCTTTCAGTGAAAGAAAAACCCCACATCACACAGCTGAGAGCATTGTTTTTTCAGTTTTTTATTTAAGGGACAAAGATGAAGGACATATGTAGGAGAGGTAGGCCTATGTACAAAAAGTTGCTTCTCGATCTTGCCAATAGGATAATAAACACGACCGAGGTCGACATACTGTATTGTGTGAAGTCACGAGACAGACTGTCAGCCAGCTCGTAAGACTGAGAGAAGATGAAGGAATAACGTCAATCAGGATTGAGCGAGGAAACAAACCAACCTGACTGAGTGGACATGCAGGTCGAGCTGCTGGATCGCTGGTTTCAGGAGGTCGAGAAGCCCCTCGGCAATAGCATCTTTACCTGCAGAAGTCTCCACTACAGCCGCTGCAGCCATTTTAATAAACCATCAACACAAGACAGACAGGAAGTGACGTCTTCGTGACGTACGAGTCATAAGCGCCTCTCCATTTTCTTCCCCAGAATAGTCCGGTTAGATAGCAGCACCATTTTAGGGAGACGCGTCGAAAAAGACTACCTCCGGTGTTTTTTTTAAATTATTACTCTGAAAAAGACTGGAATTCAAATAGTTTGTTTTGCCTACGACGCTAGTGTTTTATTGTCTATACATTAATTTAAACTGAATAATACAGGGACACCACACACGAATACACCGTGTTGCTACAAGCTAGCTAGCTACTGAAGCTAACCCTAGCTAGCTGGAAGGCTTCTCTCGACCGACGCACCGTTAACTGTAAGTAAAAGTTGTAGGAAACAAATAATAATTGTATTCTGTTGAGTTTTAGTTGAGCTTGTCATATTAAAAGATTAAAAGTAGTTATCTAGAGTTGATATATTGGTCCGCTCATATAAGGCCTAGTTGAAGTGTACGTCCGCTAAGCTAACCTATTTAGTTAGCCAAGTTAACCAGTTTACAGAAATTCGGAATAAGATAATTTTCAAAAAGATGAATCAAGTATGTGATATTAACTCAACTATCACATATTTTTCTTGCCAACCTGAAACTCAAAATGCATCCAGCTTTCCAAACCCACGCTGTGTATTAAGGAATGATTCCATCATTTCAAATGCACTTTTGAGTGAAATGGCCATTCTCATATGTGTCTGATGTTTTTGAAACCCTAATTTACTTCCTGCAGCTGACCCTGTTTTATTTTCTGTCTGGTCTGTTTCCAGGAGCCTGCAAGAAAAGCCTGTCAAAATGAGTGCTCCCTCCTCCCAAAAGGTTGTCCTGAAAAGCACCACCAAAGTGTCCCTGAATGAGCGGTGAGGCGCCACGCACCCTGACAGCAGTTAGAGACGCCCGATGCAAAGGGCCAGCCTTGGGCTTGTGAAGGTTCTAGTGCTCCCAAAGGAAGGCTTCTGTTGGGAGACCGGACCTGACATGGATGCTATTCTGACTGTCCCCACTGTGTGCACTGCTCACTCAACTTTGGCGGTCCTGTTGACGTTTGTTGATGGCCTGGATGGGTTAAATGTGGCTGCCACATGGGACAAAGGGGGCTTGCCCAGGCCATGCCTATTATGTATCCCATGATTTTCTTGTGTGAGCAGTGCACACATGTAGACAAAGGGAAAGGGTAGTGGTCATACTTGGTAAGCCTTGGTAAGCCTATGCTGGACCAGACCACAGTCCACTCCTGCTCCCTGTTACTTACACAGCGCAGTATACATCCAGTATACACCTTTACAGGGGAGAGCAAGGCTTAAGCTAAACCAGGGACACAGGGCACCTCTCAATCCTCTCTGCCTCCCTCTCTCAAACCAGTGGAAGCACATGTTCCTCTATCCTCCTGTTCTGTCATGGTCTCTCTCTCGCTCTATAAATGATGAGGTACTCAGTCCTAGCTTGGACGTGACACAGAGCTCCAGTGGTTGAACCACCAGTCACGGTCCATGCTGTAAGTGGCTGGGTGTCCAAGCACTCCTCATGTCCCGGGCCTCTGCTGCTGCAGCATGATGACACCCCAGCCACTCAGTTGGAGGCCTGTAAGTGGCAAATTGTGCTCTTCTGGCACCTTCTCTCTGCTTTTCTCTCTTTGCTCTCTTAACTAGGGCTGGGTATCTTTACGCAAGATCCATTTTAAGGTGATGACATTACAAATTAAATTTGAAAACAATTGTTTTATTTATAGCTCCTTGTAATTTTTACATATCAATAAATCAAAATTTAAATAATATGAAATGTTACTAACTGCCTACAGATTAGCAAAAATGAAAGATCTCCTGAATTATGCAGCTCCAACAAAATATACGAGCAAAATGGAGAGTTTACAGTGATCGGTGCAAATAGTTTTCAGTGCAAAATGAAAAGGTGACAGTCAGTATGAGAGGCTCACTGATGCATACTGTGTATGGATGGCTCCACACAGCCAATCACCAGCACTTTTACATCTTGGCACATCAAGCAATGCTGCATGCTTATTGGCTCACTGACGGTGATAAAATAATCCCCTAAAGTTTTAAAATGTGGTATTGAATGACGAGGCATTTTTCCATACTCGATGGAATGGTATGGAGACATTTCAGTCAGTATGAAAAAGTATAGAACTAGATAGCCAGCCCTACTCTTAATTTTCCTTCCTTTGTCTTAGTTTGCCTTTTCTTCCTGTGCTTGTTTGAGAACACATACTAAATTCAATGAAATCATTCTGGAATATCATATGATTGAGAGAGAAAATGAGTGCCACCAAGTGGAATGCTAAAGTCTAACATGACAAAAGAGCCGCCACAGTCTTGTGCGTGGGTGCATCCATGGTATGAGAAATGACTTGATGTGGAACCCTGCTCCCTCCTCTATATCCCCTCTCCCCTTCTTTTACTTCCTCCCTCTTTTTCCCTCCCACTTCTAAAGCTTCACTAACATGCTGAAGAACAAGGCGCCCGCTGCGGTGAGCATTCGAGCCACCATGCAGCAGCAGCATTTGGCCAGTGCCCGTAACCGCCGCCTGGCCCAGCAGATGGAGAACCGTCCCTCAGTACAAGCTGCTCTCAGTCACAAGCAGGTGAGCTCAAAGGGCAGACAACCCCTTTTACCACGCACAAACCATGTTCTAAACTAGAGACTGACCTGCATCAATATGTTTGGTTATTTCTATATTCTATTTTTTTCGGTGTTTTGATTTTACGGCCCCCATATTGATATAGTTATAATAGCTCTCATCAGTTCTCTGTTAAAGCTCCTGGTTTTGGAAGTAAGTCGTGTTTTGCCAAGTTGGTAAGGACTCATATCTGACACAATTTAGTTTCAAAGTCGTGTCTCTGCTCAATGTTTGTTGGTTTTGACTGTGTGTAATAATGCTTCAGGTAAAAAATCATGTCATTACCATATCATAGCTTGACATTAGGGCTGAAACGTGTCAATGCTGGGAGGTGCTACTGTAGCGCTGTGTCTTTAGCACATTGAGTTAATGGGGATTCAGACCAAAGCAGTCAACAATAGGACCATGTTCTATTTTTTTTATTTTTTATTTTTTTAAAAATATGACCCTCGGAAGAACATTAGGTAAGTTTTTGCTAAATTGACATGTTTATCAGAAGCAAAACGCACAACAGTTTGTAAGGATTTTAAAAGCTCTTTGGTCACAACAATTGGAGGTAGACTAAAGTTAACTAAAAGTTGAACCTGGGGTAACTTTTTTTTTTTTTTCTTTTTTTATACCAGACGACCCAAAGTTGTTAAGCTGTAGACTTGAGTAGAGAGACATGCCCCATTTGAAATAAATGAGCGGGCTGCATTTCCCTCCCCCCTTCCTTTTGTCATAATTGTGTGAATCCCTTGTGTCAGAGCCTGAAGCAGCGCCTGGGGAAGGGCAACATCCAGGCCAGGCTGGGCCGACCCATCGGGGCTCTGATGCGTGGAGGAGCGGTTGGAGGCAGAGGAGGCATGAGAGGGATGACCAGAGGAGGCTTCAGAGGACGTGCCAGAGGAGGAACTATGAGGGGGGCTCTGTCCCTCAGGGGTGGGTTACACAGCCTCTCACTGCTTAATATGGCTCTTAGCTGGGGCTGGGCTACACATTCAGGGCCTGTCCTGTTTGCCCTTGGTTTGCTTTGAGTGCTGTTGCTTTGTGTTACACAGGAAAGCGAATGTCTCCGGGTGTGCCCATGCGAGGCCGTGGGGCAGCTGGCCGTGTGGCCATGCGTAGAGGAGGCCGTCAACGTGGAGGACCTGCTGGCAGAGGAGGACCTGTGCCCAGAGGAGCAGCACGCGGAGGAGTAGCCAGAGGTGACAATTGTTTATTTTCTCTATTATTTAAGATTGAAAGAATTGTACCCTTTACTTGAATTAACATGAATAGTGACTTATTCCAACCCATTTTTAGTTGATTATTTTCCTGTTGATCAGCTCTACTGTTACGCCCCTTTATGCTGTGTTTTTGTATTGTAATTTTTGCTTATTTATCTTCAGATGTATTTGCACGTGTGTGTGTGTTTAACCTCCTTACTAACTTGCTGTTGTGTGTTTTGGTGGACAGGCCGTGGTGGACTGCGGGGGCGTGGTGGTATTGTCGGTCGAGGAGGTTTTGCTGGTCGAGGTGGGCGTGGTCGCGGGCTTGGTCGGGGCCGAGGTGTAACTCGAGTCAACATGACCCGGGAACAACTGGACAACCAGCTGGACGCCTACATGTCAAAGACCAAAGGCCACCTGGACGCTGAGCTGGACGCATACATGGCCCAGGCTGACCCCGACAGCATGGAGTGACCTCTGAAAGACTCTGAAGCAAAAAGCACATGTCGAGGCACTGCACAACTGGACAGCTCAAACTCGTACATACAGTGTAGTGTGTTTTACACCAGATTGAAGGTGTTCATAATGTAGAATAGAGCGGTGACCAGTCCAGGACTCTTAGCTTTGGCACAGAAGGAAACCCAAGGTGTCCCCTGAATGTGCTTCGACCACTACTCAATTCTGCACCAACCTGCTTCTGCAAAACCCTTTTTAATTCTGGAAATGACTGTGTGAAGGGACCCTTTTAAACATTAACGAACCCTTTTGTCTCTATACTTGTATGGTTTTTGTTTTCATTTAGTTTTTTTATATGTGACTTTAAAAACACGTCATACAGATCTGTAATGGTTTAAAACGGTCCAGGACCTTCTGTGGAAACCCATTTTGAATTATATATATATATATGTTTTGTGTGTGTGGGTTTTTTTTTTTTTTGATTAACTTAAATTTTGCATTGGGTTTTAGCGTTGATGTGCTCCAGATCTTTTGGGGATCGACTTGTTGGCTTACCTTGGAAACATTGCGTTCCAAAACTTTTCTAAATTATTTGTCAAAAGAATGTAAGCAAAGAAGTTCTGCCAAGTATCCATCTTTTGTATTTAAAAAAAAATGTAATGCTTTGAAGTATTTTGTTCCTCCATATCTTCCATCTGTCAGCACTCATCAGTGGAGTGCTGGCATACTTTACATTACCCAAAGTAAAATAGGTTTTAATTAAAATGGAAATGTGATCTCACTTATTGTGTCTGAATTTGAAACGAGTTGACCACAGAACAAATTGACGTGGGTTAAAAAATTTGTATCTGAGACGAGATAATTAAAGAAGCCTGTCATACAGATTGATGTGGATAGATTATGCTTTCAATTTAGGCCCAAAAAATAAACATGTCTTCTTGAGGCCCATCATCATAATTATCAGTTGTATTTTGATTATGGGCATTTTTGTTGTCATTTGAGAGGGTTGGAGAAAACCAAAGTATCTGGTAATTTTTTATTTGATTTTTAGCATTTGTGTTAAAGTTGCCAGAGTTGGTTGACCCTAGGTTGGGAAACTGATATAAATCACGTCTTCAAAAGGAAGAAGCCATGATGAGTCTTTTGGGCTGAATTAAATTTTCAGACTTCATTTTAATCTATAAAATAACCCTAACCCAATAACATTTTATGTTTGCGTTTTTTCACAAGTACAGAATGGGGAATTAGTAGCCTGGCATTCCCAGACCTGCCACTAGGCGCTGGCAAATTAAATGTGCTGCGCGTGTTGGTCTGGACCCGCTCCGTTGAAGCTTTATCAAGAAAGCCAGAAATCTGGCTATGGTTTCAATTTGTTCTATCTAATATGGGCGCGCCAGAGCCCCTTATATGGTACTCAGGGGAGGACGTAACCGGATGACGACAGTGACGTTGAAGCCGTGATAGTCGGTGATAGTAAACATCAAAGATGGCTGCGGATATGTTGTGTGAGTTTGAGACTGCTTTGGCCTCGACCCTTAACGATTTGGAAGACGGCACTCAAATCTTTTATTAGCAAGTAAGTGGGATGTTCTATTTTGCCGACCGACAACGGCAAACGTTTAATTTAACAGTTTAACAGCTGTTCGCTAAACGAAAGGAGCTTACGTCGCCTTGTGCATCGCTCTGATTGGTTGTAGTGCTATCCAACTGCGTGCAGTGGCATTTGAAATAGAGCTGTTAAGCGGAAGTGGCGGAATTACGGGGCATGGGACCTCTCGGCTGCAAAAAAATGAATGGGAGTCTATGGAAAGTAATGTACTATTTTCTGGTCCCAGTCATTAAATGCCTTGGATTACATATATGTTTTGTATGGGTCTAAATGATAATTTTTAATGTGAAGAGTTTGACGGTATGTTGTATGATTATTCGTCTAACGGCTTTTGAAAAAATGTTACGAGAACAACTACAAGTTTTGTCGCCTCTGCGACGTCACCTCAACACATTCCCTCCACTTCTCGACGGACAGTGCTAATGCTAATGGCTGGCGTGGACAACGCCAACAATCTCCCCACTCGAGAAATTTAAACTCTCCACATGTCCACTTGTGTTGTGGTTTTCGCCACGCTGAAGACTTTTGTCTTGTCATTGAAAGAAGGCGGTAAAGTGCATTAAATACACAGCCATGTTTCTGAGCTAAGCGGTGCGAGTGGTGGTGACGTATATCATAAGTGTCAAGAGCAGCGAAGAGCTGTAGTCCACAAAAGCGCTCTGCACAAAACCTGACCGTATCCAGCTTCTACTCGCTAAATTGTTCCATTCTTTGCACGAAAAAATACCATCTAAATCCATACAAAACATATGTGTAATCGAAGGCATTTCATGACTGGGACCAGAAAATAATAAATTTCTTTCCATTGACTACCGTTGTAATTTTTCGAGCCGAGAGGTCCCATATCCCGGAAGTAAGGAACTTCCGCTTAACAGCTCTATGCACGAGTAGGAGCTGCCCCTTGAGTTGGAAATTACTATTGATCGTGGCCAGACCCTCTATCGCTCAAGATATCAGGGTCTGGATTTCCAGGCTAGGGAATTAGTGGAATGAGACACTTTTTTTTATCTTTAAAATAACCTCCACATGTACACTGTAGAGAGGACATTTTTTTTGGTTAATCCTGGGTGGGGGGTGTACATCCGATGCTTGCTTAGTTCATTTTATTTTAAAGCATATATTTGATACAAAGGAAGATTGCTTCATCATTAAGGATCTATATTTAAATATATAGTTTTATATAGAGATATATGAAATAGGTGTATTCCCTACATGTGAGAGATTATTTGAAGATTATTTAGAGGGTTGTCTATGGTAACTAGTGATGTTAACTTTTAGAAATAAGTTTTTTCTAACACTATAAGGACTTTTACTTGTTGGCATAATTCTATTCAATACATGTAAAAGGTCGATTTCTAATTGTGTTCTTGTTTCTTTAAAGGGACACTGTGTGTAATGTGACATCATCAAGAAAGTTCTAGAATGCAACGCTTCCTGGGTAACCCCACCCCTTTTGAATAATAACAGAAGCTGCAGTGGCCTTCAAGGACAAGAACAATTCTATTTTAAGCAATGCACCTGATGACATTCCAAAAACATGGATTCCTACATACGACTTGCCCGTTCAATGGACAAAATGTAACACTAATATTTGTAATTCTCAGCTCAGGAGGATAATTCCGATTATTGGCAGAGGTGATTTTACACCAATGAGGACATATTTATGAATGAGGATATTGATTTGAGCTAATGAATTACTTAAAATGTTACACAGTGTCCCTTTAAAGGTACGTTTACATTCTACTGCTCCAACATTCTCGAGGCTAAAGTGGTCATACTCTTGTACTTTCTGCAGAGTTGACTGGCTTTCTCCATCAGGTGTGTATCAAGATATTTTCCAGAAATATTAGAATAATGGTCCGGGTTTGGTTTGGTGGTTGTTTGTTGCAGTTGGTTACATCAACATATATAATTGTAGTTTTTCAGCAACAGAGAAGAGTGCTGGTTGACAACTCAAAACGAACATATGCTTTTTGTATTGTAAAGTGCAGAAATAAAATCTCTGGTTGTGACACACTCATTATATACAGTTATACCATTAAATAGCTAATGGTTATATATTATACCTTTGTAATTATCAAGCCTTTTATTAATATGATCAGATGCTGAAGAAAGTCTCAAAAAAGCATACATCATCAGTAATCACCATAGATAGATAAAAGGTAATCACACATTTTGGGTTTTGGTTACTCATAGATGTTTAAATAGGCTAACTATTTTTGCTGCATATGAATATCTTGAATATAAAGATCGGGACTTATAGCACAAACAACCATATAATTAATGTTTAAGCAAAAACTTATTACATAGGCCTACTGCCCTTAATAACACCCTCTGGCAGCATCTGAAGTCCTCCTGCATCCACACTATTCGCGCTTTACTTTTAGTATTACCATGTAAACATCTCGTCAATTTTTAAATTACTTCGTGATTTTCTCCTCTTATGACATCTATTGCAGCATGTCCGTCCTGGGAGAGGGATCCCTTACGTTGTCGACTCTCCCTGAGATTTCTTCAAATGTTTTTTTCTTGATCCCGGTAAAGGGTTTTTTACTGGGAGTTTTTTCTCAGCCGAGCTAAGGGTGTAAGGGATAGTGTCATATTGTGGTTGCGTTCCGAATCGCATACTTTCTACTATATAGTATGTAGAAAAAAGATTTAGGATGTCCCGATTCTTGTGGCCAGATTTAGGATGGTTAGAAGTACCCGGATGTCCTACTTCATGCGGCCAAGATTGTTAGTGTTGAAAAGTGCATCCTATTTGGGCGATTCTGACCCACAATCCAGTGCGCACGTGAAGTGACGTAACATCGACGAAGCCTCCATATGAAAACAAACGGGGATGCGACGGATATAAAAGCAAGAGGCAAGATCAAGGCGCAATGTTATGATGAAATAAGAGAGAAAAGTATGTCCCAATAGTATGCCTACTGCATCCTAACTAGATTATTTTTTATCGTCGGATGTAGTATGTAGAATAGAAAAAAGAAAGAGTATGCGATTCGGAACGCAACCTTCATCATATTGTATCATGTTGTATGGAATGTAAAGCCCACTGGGGCAAATGTCTATTTGTGATATTGGGCTATACAAATAAAACTGATTTGATTTGATGATTTGAAAGGTAGGCTACTTGAAAACTTTTGAAGTTAGGAATTCCGAGTTACTTTGAACGCGCAATTGTCTATCGTAAAGCGGTTTAGACTGTCGTAACGAACACTATAAATAGTGAAGCGGCACAGCTAATCCATCTCTTGCTTCTTGTAAATTCACAGAAGGACGTCCGCACAGTAGGTAAATATATACACAACTGAGTTATGTACTGGACTTTCAACAGAAAGACACGACACTTAGTTCAACACACGGTCGATGTCGTTATGTAAATATAGTTTTTAATTTGCAGTTGAAACTCGACATTTTGGGCACCACGTTGTCCTCGTCAGCATGGTAGCCTGATAGCTTCAAACTAGCTTTATGCTACAATGGCTAATGGCGTCTTTTAAAGTAACCTGTATGCACAGTCTTGAGTGACTTACTTTATGATGACACGTATTAGTTGTACTTTTATCAACGTAACCACCACCGCAGTAGCAGAGTGCAAGTCAAAGTTCCCCCTCAACAAACAACTTTTTAGGGATTTAGGTTATGCTTGGGCGGAGCATTGATAACTGACGGGTTAGCAACAAGGTACAATTGAGTGCAATGCATAGAAAACCGACTTCAATGCAACACCGGTTAACTTAACATTTCCTAATCTTGATAACGAACAACAATTTATTAGCGGCACAGTGGGCTCTGTTCTGGCGCATTTTCATTAATTGTTTTACTATATTCATTTGGCCCAGATGAGTTGATGAAATGACAAGTTTGGAATTACTTTTCCAGACGTTACCTCGCTTATATATGGGCATTTGACACATCAAATACTTTCTTTGGGTTTAAGTATGTATCAAATAAGGTTGTATTACCATCTTAGACAAAAATAAATGCATGATTGATTCGTGAAATTGAATGTTCCCGTAAGTGGTAGGCCTACATAACAAATAATCCAAAATGGCAATCAACGCCTCATTACTTTAAACCTAAACTCAAAACGCATCTTATGAAAATTTAAATATGGAGTTATTCAAGATTTAAAGGAGTTTTAATTAATTTTCAGTCTGGTCCATATATGTGTATTGGTGATGGTCACTTTACGCTCCGCCACAGTGCACACTAGTGTGTGGTTTGTCCTGTGCAGTGGACTGATCCAGACAGCAGTGGCTAGACAACATCAGGTTTTGCTTTCATCGCAGCACTGTCAGTTGCTGAATGGTGTCAATGAGGCCTGGCACATTGACCCTCTGTCTGCTGCTTTAAAGATGGTTGAAATACCTTGATAGTTTAATTCAACTTAATAGATTTGCTGATTGCTTCAAATTTAAAATTTTCCCTTATAAACCAACCTCTCTTTTGCAGAATATGGCCTGTTTGCTGAAGGTGATGGAGAGACGTTCTCCTGCTGATTGTCCCTCTGGAACATGAGGTTAGTTTGTGTCCTTGGTACATAGTTGGTTTCAGAGCAAACTATGGAATATGAAAAGCAGAAGCCATAACTGTTTCCTCATACAAAGTGAGGACCTATGGGCAGAAGTTGCTCAATTGCAATGTTGAAGGGTCTTTATCTGTATAGCACTGCCCATGGGCTCTCTAGGTGATGGGTTTATCAGCTTCAGTTAGAGGTTCAGTCACAATATGGTGTGTTGTATGTGTATATATATATATATATATATATATATATATATATATATATATATATATATATATATATATATATATATATATATATATATATATATATATATATATATATATATATATATATATATATATATATATATATATATATATATATATATATATATATATATATATATATATATATGTGTATATGTATATGTATATATATATATATATATGTGTATATGTATATGTATATATATATATATATATATATATATATATGTATATATGTATATATATGTATATATGTATATATATATGTATATATGTATATATATGTATATATGTATATATATATATATATATATATGTATATATGTATATATATATATATATATATATATATATGTATATATGTATATATATATATATATGTATATATATATGTATATATATATATGTATATATGTATATATGTATATATATGTATATATGTATATATGTATATATATGTATGTATGTATGTATGTATGTATGTGTATATATATATATATATATTATATTATAATTTGTTGTCTGCCACCTAAATTGGTCATTGTAGTGTATTATATCCTCCTGCTATTTAGTCCCAAGGACAAACTCAGTCTACAGCGTGTGCACCTGACTATGGCTTATGATTTCCTTTTATGTGGACATTGTTATGTAGTGTGCTTGTTTTGCACAGTATACTATGTTCTTTGGTCCTTTCTTGTGGGCCATAGAGTTATACAGTGCATAGAGCAATCAATTCTCTTGCAACCCACTGCTGTGCATTCTGCAGCAGTGTTACTTATGGGAACTTACAGCTGTGTCATATGACAAGTTGAAAATGTGTTTTACTGTTGTGAATCTAAAAAAACATTGTGTTTGGCAGGTGGTGAAGAAGACCTCGGGACACCTTGGTGAGTTGTATTACATAACTAATCTACTGTTGACTTGGTGTTATGATGATAGCAAAATATGTTCAACTGCTCTGAAGTGTGATTGACAGCTACATATCTGAATGGCATTCTGTCATCATGGCACAGTGTTGTAATGTTATGGAAAGTGTCTGACCTTCGTCCTGTTTCTCTGCTGCAGGTCCCCTCACTGTCCAGGTCTTCAAAGAGCTTCAACAGCATTATGTAAGTACATAACTATTCCCAATGATATCGACCCTGAGTTGCAAAGCAACAGGTGGTTACTTTAAGTGGATTAATGTGATACTAAGAGAAATAATATCTCTAGAAGTAGAAACCTATCGGAGGAGAGGTAGACTGACAGCACTGTACGGTATCTGCAGCCTGCTGTGTCTCAGCTGGTTTGTTCATAAGTCAGTGCTAGACAAACTCAACATAGGCATCGTTGGTCTCCATGCTGCCTGTGCATGGAGTCCTGGTATATTTGTTGAAACAAACATCCTCTTCAGAAACAATCCTCTCATTCATAGCTTAGACTGGAACTGTTAATTGTTTATGGTGTTATTGAACTGCTAGTCATTGTAGAAAATATTTTTGATATTAAGAGGACCTAACTTTCACAGTAAAGCAGTTCAACTGCTTGTATTGCTGCGCTGTTTCAACCTGATTTTAAACTTTCCTTTCTTCATCCAGGTTTGCAGCAGGATGACCTCATCTTCCCAGACTCCAGCAGGGATTGGCTGTTTTAAAGGTGAGTGTTTGAATAACAGAAGTGATTTGAAGTTGAGGTCTATCCCGACGGGCCTTTAACTGTAGGGCCATGTCGTTGGAAATACCTCACAGAGTAAACCTGTGGTTTCGCTTTACTCACATGTTCCCTGCAATGAGCGTTGTGGGATATTACTGCAGAACACATGAGCAGTAGAGTTACTGTATTGACCTTTGGTAGTAGAAGGAAGCCAGTGCCCCCTTGGGTATAATGCTGCCAATTGCATTCAGTACTAATGTTTGTAATACTGTAGAGTGATCTTGCTAAAGTTCATCTAAAAATGATTTGATCACCAAGTATGCTAACAAGGTTGAGCTTGTTAACTGAAATATGTTGCTTTACTAAAGGTTGTCATTTGTCTATAGGTCAAAGATGGCTGACATGAGGAACTCATGAGCTGGTGATGAGCAGTAAGTGTCTTCGTCTTCCTTGATGTCCCTATCTGACCGTAGCACTGTACGGTATCTGCAGCCTGCTGTGTCTCAGCTGGTTTGTTCATAAGTCAGTGCTAGACAAACTCAACATAGGCATCGTTGGTCTCCATGCTGCCTGTGCATGGAGTCCTGGTATATTTGTTGAAACAAACATCCTCTTCAGAAACAATCCTCTCATTCATAGCTTAGACTGGAACTGTTAATTGTTTATGGTGTTAATTGAAAGCTATTAGTCATTGTAGAAAATATTTTTGACATTAGGACCTAACTTTCACAGTAAGTTCACCTGCTTGTACTTCTGTGCTGTTTCAACCTGATTTTAAACGCTTTCCTTTCTTCATCCAGGTTTGTGCTGCTGCAGCAGGATGACCTCATCTTCCCAGACTCCAGCAGGGATTGGCTGTTTTAAAGGTGAGTGTTTGAATAACAGAAGTGATTTGAAGTTGAGGTCTATCCCGACGGGCCTTTAACTGTAGGGCCATGTCGTTGGAAATACCTCACAGAGTAAACCTGTGGTTTCGCTTTACTCACATGTTCCCTGCAATGAGCGTTGTGGGATATTACTGCAGAACACATGAGCAGTAGTCACTGTATTTGTGACAGTTTCAGTAATAAGCAGCCAAGTGTGCCTGTTATCCAATGTATTTGAAGGACTGTCCTTGATGCCTCTTCTCTATATATTACCAAGGCACAATTTAATGTTTAACTATTCCATGTTTAAACTGAATCATATTAACGGGGAGACAGGTCACTTGAGCCTTAGTAATTGAGATTAAGATAGTGAATCAGGGGTTGACACTAAGGTTTCAAATGCACTTGCCCATAGGGCAAGTACAGGTAATGTTTTACTTGCCCGAATGTTGTGTTCACTTGCCCAAAAAAAACTAAAAAACTGTTAAACAATGATATATACATATAGGCTAATTGAATTATACATTTTAGCGATCTCTTATCTCTTAAATGCAAACACTGCTTACTAGTCTCATCCTGACCACATAAAACGAACAACAATTCATATAAGCCTAGATATCATGACATCACACACTACACCAAGCGCTTGGTCCTGCTGAAGCATCGTGAAAGGGCCTCTTTTTGCCATGCACCTTGCCCAGGGGCTCAGAAAACTCAGTCTAGCTCAGAGTCAAGCTGAATGTTAGCTTCCACAGAACAATTTTACTTATTTAAAACGGTCACATTGTGCCAAAAAGTGATTGTGTGCCATAAAATTATTAAAGTCCACCATGTTAAAGCTATTGCCCAGTTACACTGTAAGTAAGGAGGGGGATCATTCATTTCTATTCATATTGATACCATTATAAAGACTCCACAATCCAAATCTTTATCAATACCTTTCTATTATTTTGTTTAAAGAGAACTGCTTTAATTGCTTACAAGATGAGCAGAGATCTGGATAGGACTTTAAGCAGGTCATAGTTCCATATTTAGGCCTACTATTTAGTTTATATTGCTGGGAAAACAAGTTTTTTTACCCAAACTGTAGGCTATTATTCAAGCTTCCCGCGAAAAACTCAAATTTCTTATTTTCTTGATGGTACATTTGAACACATCATGATGTAATTTTATTGACCTTTGCCTAATAATCATTTTACTGAGCCGACCTGAACACATCACATTTGAACCGTTTGCGATTTTTTTTTTTTTTTTTTTTTTTTTTTTTTTTTTTTTTAGCTAACTAGGTCTTATCCTGCCGATTTTAATATGGATTTAAAAACTATCCGTTTTTTTAACTGCGGGACTTGTCACTTGCTACAGTCTCTCGTCTGTTGATCACCGCTGCATTGAATGAATGATGAGACGGTGCGGAGCTCGTCTGCAGCGGCTCAGCAGACAAGAGTTTTTTTTTTTTTTTTTTTTTTGAGACGGAGCGGGTGGAAGGAGTTTCTTCAAGACAGTCGAAGGTAGAACACTTTTACAGTCCATGATGCGGTCCAGTGATGGAATAATACGCTGAAGTAGGCCTAATTAGATGAAGATGACCCGACTCGATATTTAAAATTATATAATGTGACCTAGCCTACTGGACTCCATAGCGGTATCGATAAGCTCAAACATTAATAATTTCTGGGTTTTGAATATAGCGGAACCAGGTCCGTAGGATAGAGCCGGCTTTCGGAACGTAGACAGCGAAACTGCGCGCACACAGGCTGTGTGTGTGTGTGTGTGTGAGAGAGAGATAGAGAGATCGAGTGCGAAAGAGCGACCGTGATGCTGCTGGCTGCCGCGCACAGCTGCTCAATTGCGAATATAGCCGATCTATTTTGTGTGACTTAGCGGAAAAAAAATGTTTTGCAGACTGTAAAACACATGAATACACAGCCTATACTACAGACAAACCCTCTAAAATCCACTTGTCCGCCCGGGCAACCAAGAAGCAATCTCAACTTGCCCAAACATTATTTTCAGTTGCCCCGGGCAAGCGGGCAACCACTGGTGAATGATTTAGTAAACTAATAAATGTATCTAATTGTTTCAGAATTCCCAAACCATCCTGGAGATTTTGCAAGAATGTCTGCAGCATTTCACAGTAAGAAATGTTCATTTGCCCATCCATTTCAATGTTAAAATGTTGGTCATATACCAAGGCTTTCGGGCTCTCTGTTCCTGATTTGCTGTGGAATTGACCAGAAATAAAAAAACATCCCAGTGGGCTTCTACAGCAGCTTGCTGCTGAGAGAACCTGTTGGGAACATGCTAGTGTATAGTGCCATCTGTAAATGATACTGTGATACTATTAGTGATGGAGTGGTCATACTTCTGTTAGGTGTAAACATTCAACCTTTGTTTCCTTCATTACAGGAGCAGCTAATTGATGCCGAGCCATCGGTGACCAGCTGAGAACACAACTGTTAGCACTTTGGAAAAATGTTCACTTACTAAAAAAAATATGCAGCTGTGAGCTTTGGAAAAGGGGTTGGATAGGAATATGGGTAGGATTTAAATAAGTGTATACTTCTTCCTGCTCCTTTTTGGGCATGTCACATAAATACAGATAATTTTTTTTCTTTTTGTGAAGTCTTTTAAACATAAATTTTGTTTGTTGTTTTTTGTGCTTTTCATTTAGTTTTGTATTGTTTTTGATATGTCTGAAATAAAAAAAATGACATTTTGCTTTGAATGTTTCTCTCCAATGTGCTCTACTAAATAAAATATTTAACTTCAACACTCTTCTCTTGACTGCATCTCTTCACATATAAAGAAACATTTATTCAACATCTTAAAGTC
The DNA here is from genome assembly GCA_949357725.1 of Hyperoplus immaculatus. Classification (NCBI taxonomy): domain Eukaryota; kingdom Metazoa; phylum Chordata; class Actinopteri; order Uranoscopiformes; family Ammodytidae; genus Hyperoplus; species Hyperoplus immaculatus. Next base: position 19,864,667 of record OX442367.1, on the reverse strand, counting down.
ATATGGTAGAGACTTAGGGGCCACTCACACTAGGGCCAGGGCCCCATGCCAAAGCTCATTTGCATACTAAAGTCTAGAACGTTTGGCTGGTGTGACCACGCCAACTTGTATTCCAGCACGGAACAGCCCCTTGGCCACGGCACACTTGGGAGAGGTGTGCCGTGGCCAAAGTACAGATGCTAATGAGATGACACGCGCACAAGCAAGCGCACAGGCGGCGTTCCTGACGTGAATTTATTAAGGATGCATTGTCCGTTAACGTCCGCTGCCTTACTAGTCGGCACCAGAATTGCCCACCACTTGGACTTGTAGCTATAATGTGTGAGAATTAACGTGTGTGCCTAGGTGTGGGCTAATAAAAGAGGGAGAGAGCTAATTAGGTCGGCTCAGAAAGCACAGCAAAAAGGTTTTCGTGTTTACTCACGTTCGTCAGATGATTTTTTTTCTTTTTCCTCCCGTCAGCTGTCATAACTGCATTTACGCATGGCGGTGGAGACGCACCCAAAACAACACACCGCGGCCCGGTGATAAGGAAACAGTAGCCTACACTAAGGTTTAACAAGAAACTTTATAAAGACACTTAAAAAAACGATCTCTGCCCATACAAAAAGTTCTGACTTGGATTTGATGGAGCGATCGATGTGTATAAAACCATCCGGTACGTATGGTCTGATGACGGGCCGTTATATTAATAATAAACAGCGTGCTGCACAAATATGTCCACCGCGACCTATTACGTCAAGGCTACATTTAAAAAAAACAATAGCTTAAGGATTCTCGTTGCTCTAATGTGAAAGTGGAATATTTGATGCAAATTTAGCCGGATGAAAATATTCACAAACAGTCGTATAGCCTACAAGTAGACTAAGCTCCAAATCCCAAACGCGCACGGTGACGTAGGCAAGGTGCAAGTGTGCCCAGGCCACGAGCAGTGTGAGCACGGGCCTGCGGGGGGAGTGGGGAGGGGGGGGAATCGTGCTGAGCACGGAACAGGCAAACGGCACTAGTGTGAGTGCGCCCTTAGTTGGCCAGTTCACTGCTAGAACTAGTTTTTGCCTCAAGGCATGTCTACTGTTAACTAAGGGAATCCTGGCAGAGCACCACTGTCATCTTCCTGTAGTTTATTGACTGAAGCAGTGATATGGCATCATTTGGGACTAAGGCTACCATACACTATGACTTTCATAAAACTTGCGTCTAAAGACAATTATAAGGCCCTCCACAACCTCGCTCCTCCGTACATACAGGTGAAACTCCAAATTAGAATATCGTGCTAAAGTTCATTTCAGTAATTTACAACTTTAAAGGTGAAAATAATGACTTGTACAGACTCATTACATGCAAAGTGAGATGTGAATCCTTTGTGATTATTATGGCTTGCAGTTTATAAAAACCCTAAATTCAAAATCTTAGAATATTACATAAATCAGTAAAGGTTTTTAAATAAAGAAATGTCTGCCCTCTAGAATGTATAATCATGCATATGTACTAAGTACTTGGTTTGGGCCCCTTTTGCATGAATTCTTGCCTCAAGGAGTGGCATGGATGCTATCAGCCTGTGGCACTGCTGAGGTGTTATGGAAGCCCAGGTTGCTTTGATAGTGGCCTTCAGCTCCTCTGTGTTGTTGGGTCTGGTATCTCATCTGCTTCTTGACAATACTCCATAGTTTCTCTATTGGCTTCAGGTCAGGAGAGTTGTCTGGCCATTCATGCACAGTTATACCATGGTCAGTCTACCAGTTCCCAGTAGTTTATGGTACTGTGGGCAGATGCCAAGTCTAGCTGGAAATGGAAATTGTCATCACCATAAAGCTTGTCAACAGACAGAAGCATGAAGTGCTCTAAAATCTTCTGGTAGATGTCTGTGGTGACTTTGGACTTGATAACACAGTGGACTAACAGCAGCAGATTACATGATACCTCAAATCATCACTGATCCAAATTAAATGTTGCGTTTCATTTGGAAATCAAGGTCCCACAGTCTAGAGGAAGAGTGGAGTGGCACACAATCAAAGGGGCTTGAAGACCACTGTCAAGTTTCAACAGTCAGTGATGATTTGAGGCACCATGTAATCTGATGGTGTTGGTCCACTGTGTTATCAAGTCATGCTCCTGTCTGCTGACAAGCTTTATGGAGATGCTGAATTACTTTTTCCAGCAAGACTTGACACCTGTCCAGAGTGCCAAAACCACTCTGGTTGACTGACCATGGTATTACTGTGTTGATTGGCCAGACAATTCTCCTGACCTGAACCCAATAGAGAAACTATGGAGTACTGTCAAGAGGCAGATGAGACACACCAGACCCAACAATACAGACGAGCTGAATGCCTCTAACAAAGCAAACTGGGCTTCCATAACACCTCAGCAGTGCCACAGGCTGATAGCATCCAGGCCACGCCGCATTTAGGCATTAATTCGTGCAAAAGGGGCCCAAACCAAGTACTTAGTACACATGCATGATTATACTTTCTAGAGGGCCGACATTTCTGTATTTAAAATCCTTTTTTTATTGATTTTATGTAATATTCTAATTTTCTGAGATTTTGAATTTGGGGTTTTCATAAGCTGTAAGCCATAATAATCACAATTATAACAAATAAAGGATTGAGATATCTCATTTTGAACATAATGAGTCTATATAATATATTAGTTTCACCATTTAGGTTGAATTACTGAAATAAATTAACTTTTGCACGATATTCTAATTTTTCGAGTTTCACCTGTATGAGCTCCTGCACACCCACTTGCACTCTTACAAACTGCCTGCCTGGTTACCATGGGGTCCAGAGCCTTCGGCCGATCTGGACCGCCCTCCCACCAGATATACACCCTTTCCAATTTCAAGTCTCATCTCATATTTTTAAACTGGCATACACCGTCTTATTGTCTATCACCCATTTCATCCCACTTGTGTAATTTGGTCTTGTTCTATTTCACTCTGCCTTGTAAGGTGACCTTGGGTTCTCTGAAAGGAGCCTATAAATAAAATGTATTACGACTAGATTCCTCACGATGATTCCCCATCCTGCTCTTGGGTGGGAGCATCATGTTATGACAAAGTGGGTGACTGTTCACAGAAGGGAGCAACGTGATCTCGTCCTATCCAAATCAGCTTCCACTGCAGGCAATGAAAGTAAATGCCCTGAGTGTTACACATTCAAAAGCTGCTCTTTTGTCACATCTTGAATCATTAGATCCATATAGGCCTATATAGTCAAACTCTTGCCAGACGGACCAGAGCTCTCAGGAATGAATGCAGAACATGGCTTTGCACAAAGTTGCACTTGTTGCAATAGGGTTTTCCAACATGTATATACTGTATGATTTATGTACCATAGAAGTGTACCCCTGTCTCCCCTTATTGATAGTTATCAACTTTAAACACACTACTGTAGATCTAAATGGGATACATGAATTTGTCCCTTTTTATACGATTCTGCTTTTGGTTTGTCTGATGCTGATGGGGAACTCTTTCCAAGAAGAAGCACTACATAAGAAAGTGATCATTGAATTTGTTCACGGACTTGGGACCAGCAGTGCTCACTTGACATGATATGTCCATGGCAAAAACCTGTGTAAACGAGCTTGTCACAAAGGAAGTGTGGCGTATAGTTCTCAATAACATGAATACTTCTGCATCGTTCATTAAAGTTACTATTGTAGCTGCACATTTCCTCCACAAGGGCGCAGTACATTTACAGTAGAGGAATGCCCTCCTGGCTCATGTTGATATTTCATTTTGTCCTTTCAAGGAGATGTCTTGAAAAAGAAAGGACCTTTGGGATTTAATGGAATTTTTTTGCAACACATTTGTTTGTATATATTTTGAAATGCTACTCTTCTGTCACGAATATGCTCATTCTGTCTGACAAAGCATGACCCTGCAGAGTTCACAGCCTGTTTATATGTTGGTGTTTGCACGTTACAGCACCCACCTCCAGCTCTTCCAATGGTCACAGTTGTTTTGCATCTCTTTGTGTTGCTCTTTCTCTTTTTATGGGGGAACATTCTCCTCATGGGGGAATGACATAAGGAAGTGGGTGACAGTTCACAGAAGGGAACAGTGGGATCTCATCTTATCCCAGACCAGCTTCCACTGCATGCAATGGGGGAAGTAGAAGTTTAATGTCTTGAGTGTCACACACAATCATTAGATCCATATAGGTCTATAGCAAAACTCTATGGAGTCTTATAAATAAACGTGTGTGTGTGGACAAAAGCTCTCAGGAATAAATGAGGAACATTTACCAAATCTTTTGTTGCAAACAGGTTTTCCTCATGAACTCTTTCAAATACTCTCACTTCTTTCTTAGATCCTGGGGGTAACAATGAGCTGCTATAGGCCTTAATAAAACCAGTCCTGCCACTTTCTAGGGCTGTGTCTTGGGTTTTCTATGCCTGGCTCCCAGATTAGCCGTGAAAGATCAGGTTATAAAGCAAGATCCACTTCATGGCTCTCGCAGTGTCAGTTGATATTGTGCTTCAGTGGTGCATTTTTCTTTTAATTGAGTAAGCACAAACCGTTGACATACAGAGAGTCTGGATCTTTCTGTCTACTGAAACGACCCCTTCCTCTTTGCCATCCACCCATGAGCAGGGTGGATGGCATATCAATCTTCAACACCAACAGCATTTTCATATAGGCAACTATAATACTCGTCATTTCGTCAAATGCTGTTCCCAAATTCATGAATCACCTGTAATGACATTAAGTCCTAGAGGTGCTCATAAAGTTTTTTTTTTGTTTTCCATGACAACTGAGAATACTGGACCTGTTTCTGTGGAGTAGTTGGCCCAGTCAAAGGCCCAACAACACGCCAATTATAGGAGCTTGTGTTGAGATTGTTGAGTCAACAACAGTCAGCTGCTGTTAGCCATATGTCAACTGTCAAGCTCAACACTTGTATCATTTTACCAGTGAAGTTTTTTTTTTAACACGTTTGTTGTCTTCTGTGGATATCGAGTAGCCTAAACCCAAATAAAACATCTTTTTTTAAAGCAGTGAGTTGGCAGTGAATTATTTTCCAGAAACAATCCAGTATGAACATTCATAAATCTATTTAGTAAACATTTAGTTTGGGCTTTTCCTACAAAATGCATTATGCAGTCATATTGCAAATTAACACTCTTTAGATTAGAACATAGAGTTGGCTTGTGGTAAAATGGAGATAGCTAATTAGTCAATAACATGTAGGTTATCTATAGGTAGGCAAATATTCAGTAACATGTGTAGCCTTTTACTGAGGCGTTGTCTGAGGCTGTCCTAATATTAATGATATTAGTAATATCATTAATCTCTCAGCTGAGAATAACAGCATGCAAGTTAGAGGTGTCATGAACCACAATGTCTCTGCTTCAAGTCAGACTAGAGCCCTTTCCCCCAATTCCTCTACCTCTTCTGTCATATCTCCATAAGGCATAAATGCCCAACTAAACATGTAGCCTATTATAAGCTTACTTACTCATTAGAATTTAGTGTAGGCTATTAGGCTAGCTATATATTGACTCTACGTCACCCCTCAATTGGTCTCTCGAGGATAAATAAAAGTTAAATGAAATATTATTAGTATATACTTAAACATTTTCGTAGTTATCAAAATCCAATTTATTATTTTCTATAGCCTATATAATATAATAATTAGAATTGGTATGTTTAGTAGTTTTTTTTATAGGCCTAGGCCTATGTGTAGTAGGCTAAACGCTCTGCCCCACATTAAGCTCCTAAACTAATGATAGCTTGTGCATATTCGGGATCCTATAATGAAACTTTTCATTGTGCAATGCCCTCTTTTATATACAGTCAATGTGGCAATGACTCATTCATTAGTCAAGGGGCAATTCCTACATTTAGGCTTATAATCGTTGCCACTCTGTTTACAACAAATGTACTAGTTTCTGTATTCTGTATCCACCTTCAACTTCCTGTACACTCATGAGCTGGACACGCTCTACATTCTCCCAGCCATGCGGTGTCCACGCGTCGCTTTCGGCCGCTGATTGGCTAGCTCCGACAAAAACAAAGCTTTTCCACCAATAGGAGCGGTGTGCACGCGCTGAGCCATGCTGTACATTCCGACTCCTCATGCGCCGCGGAGGCTGGTCATATAAAAGCCAGAAGCGCTCCCTTTGTTTACAGCAGAGTGAATGAGTAAAAGCTGGTCGCTCCGCACATGAACGATCGCTCCCAAGCATCTTAATCGAACAGTTTTATCATTGTGTGGGATATTCTAAATTGAGCAGTCATGGTGGCTATGGCAAAGAGGTTGAAAACCTTCCAAATTGTCTTTGCGGATCCCAGCAAGACGTTTTACTGCGGCGGGGACAAGGTCTCGGGCCGTGTACAGGTGGAAGTGAACGAGATGACGCGTGTGTCCGCAGTGAAGGTTTTGGGTTTGGGCAACGCTAAAGTGGAGTACGCTAAAGGCAAGCAGAAGTGCAGAGAGGCGGCCGAGTACCTCCGATACGAAGAGGTGCTGTGCCTGGACCAGCAGCCTACAGGTACGGACATTTATCAGCCTCTGCATTCACACACTGTATGCTACCAATGGCAACTTTGTTCTCTTTAGCGAAAAAGCTTTGACGCATGTGTCAGTGTATCTTTAATGGATTGCTATCGACTCGAAGCACTTTCTTCGCTGTTAAACTTTTTAGCCAACACTCCTTGTTGTTCTGTTTTTTTTACTGACTGGCTATGGCTCCACCCATAGACAGTATATGGTCCGCCCAAAAAACGGAACGCTCCTTTTTTCCAACAGACTAGAGGGATTTTCCCAAAGATGACTCCATAGGCCTAACTAATTGTTCCCCATGTTGAATTAAACGGCTGACAATGTCATCCAGCCACACTTCAGAGAACTGTAGTCAAGCCAATTAAAGGCAACTTTTGACCTTTATGCATTGCATGTAATTGATGAACAGCTTAAAGAATTGCATATATTTTTCCATTTCAGACTCTGATGGCTCAGTCGTCTTGAGGCCTGGCAACAAATATGAGTACACCTTTGGATTTGAGCTCCCTCAGCAAGGGTAAGGCAGCATTTATCCATTCAAATAATAATATGACCTCTTTGGGATTTTTGTGCCTGGCTCTTCATGCAGTTCACTTGTATTTTATAGGAAGCTTTTGGTTTTTAATGTTCTTCTTCACACATATTTTTTCCAGGCAGCTGGTGTCGTCATACAAGGGGAAGTTTGGCTATGTGCAGTACTATGTCAAGGCCATGCTGGAGAGGCCACAGACGCCCACCCTAGAGTGCAAGAAACCCTTTGAGGTGGAGGAGCCTCTGGATGTCAACACTCCAGACCTGCTGGTGAGTTTGCTGACACTGAACAAGAAGTATTTACAAACACACGCACATTATTAAGTCATAGTGCTACATGCAGGTCGATAGAGTAACATTTTCACCCTATAGATATCAACATGAAACTTTGCCAGAGAACTTTGTATTACAATTTGTTATACAATTTTTAAATAAATATGTACACTTGGCAATATCTACGTAATTATGCATCAATTTGCATCTCTTTAAAAACTAAAACCCAGATGTTGGATATAGGCAGAATTCAAATTTATATTTTTTAATTGCATCATTTAAAGAAGAAAATGTGTCCTAAATCAGACACTTCACAACATATGAACAAATCCGTCTGTAATAAGTAGGATGCTAAGAATTTGTATGGAAGGTTACGTTGATGTCAGTGTTTTAGAAGAACGGACCAGGTTTTATTCAAATAAACACCTTAATGAACATTTTGGACCTTTTGATTTATACTAGTATAGTATGATAGAAGACATACACACACAAAAAATACCAATTTTTCTGCCTGCCAGTGTCTCCCCTTTTAGTTTGTCCTGTAGTCTGCTAGATTTGTGAGTGTAACCCCTCCTTTGTGTTTCCCTAGTCTCCCACAGGTGGCATGAAAGAGAAGAAGGTCACCTGCATGTTCATCCCTGACGGCCAGGTGTCGCTCAACGCTAAGATTGACCGGCGGGGCTTCTGTGAGGGCGAGGACATCTGCATCAACGCCAAGTTTGAGAACACCTGCTCTCGCATCGTGGTGCCCAAAGCCGCCATCATCGCCAAACACACATACCAGGCCAACGGGCGCACCAAGGTGGACCGCAAGAAGCTGTCCTCAGTCAGGGGCAACCACATCATCTCTGGCATGTGTGACGCCTGGCAGGGCAAGACCATCAGGGTACCCAAGCTCAAACCCTCCATCCTGAGCTGTAACTTCATCAAAATGGAGTACGCTCTTGTGGTAAGCCTATAGCCAAACATTTTGTGTGACTGTTAAAGGAATAGTTCAGTGTTTTTGAAGTGGGGTTGTATGAGGTTATTATGCATAGTTACCTTATGGAGATGGCATAGTAATACATGGGCGAACTACACTTGGTAAAACACCGCAAAGAGAAAAGGCTGTCCACTCATGCTGTACAAATTTCTTTTTTTTAAATCAGTGTTTAACATATCATTGATGATCCTCCTCTCTTCCTCCTCCAGATCTACATCCACATCCCCGGCAGTGAGAAGCTGATCCTGGAGCTGCCTCTGGTCATAGGGACGGCCGGGCTGGGAAGCCGTAGCAACAGTGTGAGCAGTCAGGACGGTTCTATCACCAGCTCCTCTCAGAGCTGGCTGTCCCTCCGCATGTCTGAGCCCCCAAGTTACTGTGACATCTCCAGGGACTGCAGGCTGGAGCAGCCCCTCACCCCACTGCTGGACGACGTGGAGGAAGACGACAGCCCCATCTTCATGAACACTCCCGTCTTTGACTTCCCCCCGTCACCTCCCGCGTACAACGAGGTCAGTTTGAATCAGTGACCCGATACACTTCTGGTCAGGCTACTCAAAAATCCACTTTTCTTTTTTGTTATCTTTTATTTAACTTATAGATGGATAGATAATACCGTACCAATCTTCTAGTGATGGGTTTTTTTTTTTTGTTTTAAGCCATTTCCTTGTAATTGCTTTTCTAATCAAACCTATAATTTTTTATTTCACAGACTGAGGAGGAGTTCAATGGCTTGGCTCGCATGATGCCGGTGTGCTGAAGTTGCAGCAGGATTGTAGAAACTGTGGGTCCAGCTCTCAGGGAGAGTTGATATAAAGGCAGTTTGAACAGGAGGAGCAGAAGGTCCAAAAGCCTAGAGGAGATGTGTTGGAGATAAGCCAGGGCCCGGACGGACGGACGGACGGACGGACAGAAAGAAAGAAAGAAAGACGCTCAGCTGTGTGTGTGTCACTGCACTTCTTCACCTCCACTCATTCTTGAGTCTTCCTCTTCAGGTTCCTGGGGCCTTTTGCGGGGGTGTCAGGCCTTTTGGTGGTGCACTGCATTCCTCAATAAGCTGTCCCTTCCAGAGGCATATCAGGGCCTCACTGTCCATTTATACAGCCACTTTATGACTTTGTTATGGGGCCAAGCATTGTATGATTCAGCCCCCCTCAAGTCTGTCTGCTGGAACATTTTTTTACCTTTTTTTTGGGACTCATCTTTTTCCTCGCGATGCTCTTTTCATTCCAGTCAAACCCTGTATTTCAAAAGGGATTTGGTCAAGAGGAGAACCACCCGTTTGTTTTAGTCCAGTCACTTTGTGTTCATGTAAATAATGTGTCAGGGATATCGTCGCCTCTGAGATTGACATCATGTAGAATTATCCTCCATCAATGCTGCAAGCCATGTTTTCTTATGTACCAGTTTTTGAAAAACTTGGTTTTATTCCTGTATATTATTGCACTTTTTTGATTGATGTATTTTACTTTGCTTTGCTACTGCCTTCAACCAGTATGTTTTTGTTTGAACAATATTTGTGCTGTGGAGTGGGATTTTTTATTCTGTAGATAAACTTGCTGAAACCCCACATTTTGATTTTACAAATTCCAGATTATTGATTGGCTGTCATTGTGCCAAACATGATCTATAAGACAAACATTTCGCTATCATGGAACACGCCTTGTGTGAGGCGAATCACTGTTCTATCGTTGTCTTTATTAGACAACTTCTCATTTGAGGTCTCCACTGTGGTGGTTTTACAACTTCTGTTTGTTTAGGGCACAACGAAAAATCATTGTTAAAAAGACTGATTTGTGAGAAAGTATGTTTGCAATGCATCCTTGATACTTATGAAAAGTATTTTTGTATGAAACCCTATGGGTTGTTTTTTATTAAAGAAATGTTGAAAATATTGGACCTGTCTGCTTTTTTCTTTTGTATCTAGTATAGGTCAGCCACCAAGGTATACTCTCACTGAATAAATAAGCTTTCCTCCCAGGAAAATAGGATCCCTGGAACACTGTTTGAAGTCAGAAAGCTAGTTTATAAGTTCTTGTTTCACTGTTGTTGTTGACAGCAGCAGGAACCACAGTTTTGTTAAACATATTCTAGTCTTGCGTTTGGTTCCAAGTGGCAGTGAATTATGATGATAGCATTATTCAATAGTAAGAATTACATGTAGTGAAAATATGTTTCGAAAACTTAACTGCAGGCTCTGAAAAAAAAAAATCCCCCCTTTCTTAAAACTGCATGGTGCACCTTTGACAAGTTCATCAGAGGATTTTGGATGGAAGGCCTGGGCCCATCACTAAAAAGCTCTATTCAGTGCAGGATGGTAGTGCTTTACAATGAAGATCTGGAAAGGCCAATCATCTAAGAGGCACAACAACCTTTTTGCTATGGCCTGCCATGTGGGTCCTCCTGTCTCCTTCAATCTGGATCCTGGCCCCAAATGACATTTAGTCGCCAGAAGAACACTAATACTATGGACTGGTGGTCACTTATTGATGTCAGAGAGAGTTATCTAGCAGTCCATTGTTTGAGTCACTCAAGCTCAGTCAAGTTCAGTGTTTTTTTTATGGATTGCTCTCTTGCTGTCTGTCTATTGAGGGAGTGGCAACTGTGTTAAAATGGCAACCAAACATGTCTCACCCACCTCTACTGCTCATCTCTACACATGCGGAACTTGCAGGTTGATCTTGCGTATAGGTAATGGAAAATGTAACCGGCTCACTATAGGTTCATGCTAGGAATGTTGTGCTGCAGAAACATGTCATGTGATATTCTATATAGTCGGTGTGTATACTTCTCCTTAGACACTTTTCATTGTGGTTTATTTTCTGCAATAGAAAGCAGTTAAAAATGTGTGTTCAGAAGTAAGGAAATTCAATTCATCTGCTGTACACTTAGCCCAGCAGTGTTTAGGCTGGACAAAATGACTTGCAGTTACTGGCTTTGTTATTGAGACATTCATTAGAATAGAACTGTCCTTCAGGATCTGTATGGCATTATGATCAAAGAACAATGAAGATCTGGAAAGGCCAATCATCTAAGGCACAACAACCTTTTTGCTATGGCCTACCATGTAGTACTATATTACAGTTTTTGCCTAATGCTTACACACTGATAGTGGTTGCTAGGCCCAAAGCATCACAACCTCTAACTTTAGTGGCCATGCCCTAAACACAAGCACCAACCCCACAAACACAAAATATGCTTTGCACTGTGTTTGAAATTCTCCAAAACACTTCTTGCAAAACACTACACACAGTTTTTTACACAAGACACATTGTTCAAAAATGAAATCTCCTGCAATCATTGGGAAAACACATTTATGTAAAATACTAAACACATCCAAACTTGGAAAAGCACACAGACTCACACACATGAAATGTACAAAATAAAGCTAATTGAATACCAATCAGTGTGAGCCTTAGCATTACAAATAGACTTCAGGTGAGCTCAGCTTCTTTGTGAGACAGTAAGAGTCAGGGGAAGAGGACAAGAGAGAGCGGTAGGAGGACGAGGACAAAGAAGGCAACAGACGGAGACAGGGTCACTATAGTGGACCATGTTATAGATCATGGCCTATCAATGTAGGAGCCTGGGCAGAAAGTCCAGCCCAACAACACAATAGCTCCATAATTAGGTCATTTAGACTGGATATCAGGAATATTTTTTGCTGTTGGCTCTCAAAGGATGAAATTGCATGGGGTGTCGATGAGGCGATGTGGCCAGACGCAAGCGTGAGCGGTATCCAAAGGGTTCATAATCCACCTGCCCCATTCCTTACAACACTGTTTTTTTTCATTTTCTCGTAATTGTTTCAGAGTTTACAGTATAGTAGTGATACACTGAATTGCTTCTTGAACTGCATCCTACCTATTGGTTGTTTTGTTTGCCAAAACCATGACATCGCAAAATACACTTTTTTTTCCAGAAGCTTTTTTATTTTTATTTTCATATGTCTAGATGAGCTGTAGTGAATCAATCTTTCACAAAAAAAAATCAGTATGAGACTTCTAAAATCAAAAACCATCCAAAGTACTGAATACAGCTGTGTTTTGCATAAAGCACATCTGTGTGTTGTTGCTGTTTGGAAAGAGTAATTCAAAGGTGCACGTGTGTATTGTTTTGATGCTAAAACCAGTTTTGAGATGGGATTGTTAGGTTTTGTTTCAAGAGTTTCATTTTGCCGTATAAGTTAGAAGTTTATCTCCCTGTGCTTTGTCTCATTCGGGCCTGTGTGTTAAGTTTTGACACAGTGGGCCAAAGTCTGCAACATGTGTGTAAGCAATCGGCAAAAACTGGCCAAAAATTAGCCAATTATTATTTCTATAATTGTTTTTATTATTCATATGACTCTACATACTGTAGAATAGTTGAGTTTTTTTTAGTGAGTACGTATCTCTTATTGGGATTTTGACCCAACTATACAGGGGTGAAGTTTGACTCACAAATAAAAAGGCCAATAATAGCGCAGATGCAATCTTATCTTAAATGCCGATGGATTAACCAAAATAAAATTCACAGACAGTGAACAAAAACAATGAATAGGAGTTTCTATCTTGTGGACCGCACTGATAATGGTGATGACTAATGTAAAAAATAAAGCCACATTTCATTTCTTATCTTGGACTTGTTTAATGTTTGAGTAGATAAGGGTCTTGTTGTTAGCTGCGAGTTTGCAGAATGCTGGATGCGTAGGTGAGTTGGTGAGTGAGAATTCACCCATGTTGCTGCAGCTGTGTGGGGGCAATGTCTTCAAAAGTTAAGCCTAAAATGGTCCAATATTCCAACCATTTTGTATGTGCTGCTCACGTTTTACTTTGTGGATATGAAGACAAAATGCTTGTCTCTTTAGTGTAGAAAAACTCATGTCTCTTTTTTCAACACAAGTAGACAGCCGGTTTTACGGTCACAACACAGTCAGTCAGTGAGGCAGGGCATCAACTGTTGAGCCAGGGCCTTCAAAACATCTCCTCCTCTCTGTGTGCTGCTGACGTCTGCTCACTGCTGAACACCACAGATAAGGAGACTGTTTATCTGTTTAGTTTCTGTTTCTTCACAAGCCATGACCTGAACCCCATGGGTAGGATTTTACATGACAACATCACATTTCATTTAAGTGGCCCTTTTTATTGAATTATTTATTTCAGGTTTATTGAACTGAGACAATGTGCAATATTAATGTGTCCCTGGACTGATGGTAAGAGATCACGCTGAAAAGATAAAAGATTAAGTTTTAAATAAAACATAGAGATGTACCCCAATAGATTAAAAATTGAACATGCTTATAATCATAAAAACGATATCAGTTTTTCAAGATCAACACGAGCACGTACATACACAGGCAAGCCAAGTACATTTGCTTAAAGTAAGCCAAACTAAAACGTGCCACATGTAAATGCTAAAAATATAGGATGATTTTCTTTTAAATCATCATATTCTTATATTAGCTCAGTCGGAAAAAATGTGTTTTTGTTTTTAGCCTGTGGAGGAAGACGTGTAGACTTTCAAGCTGTCTTGATGTCAGTGTAAATGATACACTCACACTGGTAAGGTTCTCATATTACTGTGTTGTTGGTGTGTTGTTTGTATCATCAGCATACATTGTAATCCTTGTGTTTTTATCCCTCAAAGAAGCAGAACATTTCAAACCTTCAACAGTTAGAATTGACAATATTTCAAGCCCACATTTATTAATAACGTTGATTTTTTCTCCTTTCCTGCATGGAGTTCACACTGGCACTTTTTCTCTTCATCATGCCCCCATACTACTCATACAATGACTTGTCTAAAACCTGTTGTGTATCTAAAACACAACAGTTCCAATACAGACACATGTAGTATTATTTATTGCTGTTCCAACTTCCTGGTCTTTTTGCACTGCAGTGAAACGCTGTGGTGGAAATCCACTTCTCCAATTTTGGTGGACGTGCTCTCTGTCTCATTTGCAGTTCCTGGCACCACTTTCTATTCTGTTCCACTGACTTTATTCTCCTTTCTTTGTGATAAAGCTGGCTATGCTGCCTGTTGTTGGGACTCTTGTATGTTTCTTTTCCTTGAACCTGGGTCATAACAAAACACACATTACACCTGCTTTTATATGCTGATTTTAATGTTTCACTTACTTTTAATATACGTGTATTTGCTTTTGCTTTTGTGTGTTGGCCTTATTGCTTCATCTGCTTGTGCACTAATGTTATTGTTAACTGTCTTTGAATACCTTGAAAAGTGCTACATAAAATAAATGTATTATTATTATTATTATTATTATTATTATTATTATTATTATTATTATTATTATTATTATTATTATTATAACAGGGAACGTATTCTTGTTGCTAAACACTGGTGGTGGGGAGGATCACACTCAGTGACACATTTAACAGCGGTGTAAAGTTACAATGGCCATGTAGAAGCAAACATACCTTACTTTAATGCTGACAGCAACAAACAGTATACGTACTGTATGTTCCCTCTTACTGTTGTCGAGGCTGTCACTTTTATGAAGAATGTACATAGGAGCAGGAACAGGTGTGTAAATGTGGGTTGTACTGTATGCTTGTCGGAAGCTTTCAAGTGTTATTGCCACCAGGAAGTGTGGATGGGTGTGTGTGTGAGGTAAGTCACATGAGAGCAAGTCTTAACATTATGGAATGCCCACCATGTCCCTGGAAAATACTGTACACACCTGTTTACCAAGAAGGAGTAACAGCTGTTCCTCTAATACATAATCATTGTGTGCAAAACAATG
Organism: Hyperoplus immaculatus; assembly: GCA_949357725.1. Lineage (NCBI taxonomy): Eukaryota > Metazoa > Chordata > Actinopteri > Uranoscopiformes > Ammodytidae > Hyperoplus > Hyperoplus immaculatus. Next base: position 19,849,627 of record OX442367.1, on the reverse strand, counting down.
TTACATCACTGACACAACAGGTCAGCTTAAAAAAAAGTATGCAAGTCCATAAATGGTACGGTGGGTGGTAGGATGGCCTAGAGAAAAGGGTTCCGACTAGTAACCTTGAGGTCTCAAATTCGATCTCCAGGTGTTGTTTTGTAACATTAGTGGTGGGTGGTATTACATCTACTAACTAATTACATTAACTTAACTAACAGTTTTTTTCGATTGCTTAAGCACGATTTTGAAAACAGGGCCCGATTTCTCAAAACACTACACACAATTAGCACACCAAACACCCAATTAGCAAAACACCTCTGACCCTTTGAAAAATGAAACACTCTTTTCAAAACTACACACTATTTTATAAAAACCATATTTTGTCACCATATGAAACACACACGCTTCATATTACTTAATTCTGTCTGAACCAGTTACACACTGCTGTTGCTAACCTTAAACACTTTTAGTAATTCTACTTCTCAGTGATTTGAGTAATGTACATGAAGTACACAGAGAAAGTGCAAATATACATTAAGTTCACCAAACACTTGACAAGACCAATGCTGCAGACTGAGGAAAATATGATTTATTTCTCTCCATACACCCAAATCAGTCAACATGGAAAATCACAACAAAATATGTCTGCAGTAGTCTGCATAACACTGTTATCCCAGCAAACAACAACACACATACAATGCTGTATCCATAGACAGACGTCCGAGATCAAAACGAGGAACATCCCCCGAAAAGGGAAGCAGAAACAGATAGGGGCAGTAAAGTCAGCTATTTTAATAAGTTAACAATATATGATTAGCCTATATATAAATATATTTATTCATTTACAGTGACGAGCATACACAATAAAGACAATCACAGGGATAACATAAACAGAGAACAGAAATAAAATAGGATAAACTATATTAATTTAAATAAAGTAGGCCTATACAAAATACAAAACAAGAGCAAAAATAAAATACTAAATGAACAATGAATTCAGCTAAAACAGTTACAGTCAGATGTGTAAAATTCAGAAATCATAGATTCAAATAAACCAAGAGTAGGAAGAGCAGTCATTTTTAAATTGCTCTGCAGAGCGTTCCATGAATTAGGGGCACTACATGAAAAAGCAGTTATTCCTAAACTGGAGTTAGCTCGGGGCAATTTAGGAGGAGTAGTCGAGCATGGTACATATGAAGGGTGGATGTTTCCCATGAAGGCATTAAATAGCCTATAAATAAAAACCAGTGTATATAATATCTCATTAAAAGAGAAGGACAACATGAGTGTTCATGTAAAAATATGTTTTATTTCTCTAATTTAAAACACAAGCTTGTTAGGCAATTGCCTCTTAAAAGAGGGCGGGATTTTTTAAAAGCAAAGTCTTCTTGGTTGTCCAATGTTCTATACTAGGGGGGGAATACCAAGTTCAGTCTAGTCTCGAGTTGGCTCCTCAGACAGACAGTAAATCAATGCGTGCCTTGCAGCGCGGTACATTTAAAAACACATTCAATACAAAACCACAGCAATCAAAAGTATTAAATTAAGGGAAAATCAAACAACAACAGCAAACAATAATACTCAAATGCATAAAATAAAGTTAACCATCCTTACAATCGCATTTTACTCCGAAGAGAAATTCAAGCGAGGCGAGTTTGGCAATGTGGTGCAGCCTTAATTTGTGAAAGACAGACACAACCAATGACAACAAGTCGGAATGGTGGTTGTCGATGCCAAACTGTGTCTCCTCAATATGTTCCCCAAGCAGAAACACATCCTCCGTTTCAATCTCCTCCCGGACGAAGTGTGTGACTCGGACGTCTGGTTATTATATCATATCAGAATCTTCTATGACTGTTAAGCCCACTATGAATATTAAAACACGTCGAAACTTGTGCCCTGTATCTTAGCTACATGTATGATCTTTGCAGCAAAGAAAACCGCGTGAAAATCAGTTTGGTATTTAATGAGATATGATTAATTACATGCGCTGACAGTTCATTCCACCTGTCAAACAGACTACACTGAGTGGAACGTGTGACCGGTCCAAGATGGCGCCCGCATTTCTCGCGCTCAACGCCCAATGCGGCGTCTATCCTTTATAATGTCTATGGCTGTATCCAGTACAGGTTACAAATGACAGATAATACTGTAAATAAAATAAAAAAATCTGATAAAGGAAACAGAAAATACAGTTTAGAAAATACTAGACATTATCTATTCGCCTAGCTGGATCTGTCCAGAGAATTTCATCCACATCCTTCCACCACCATGCAGAGAAAAACTGGATAAGGAGAGTATGGTGGAAGGTATAGAACTGTGAACTGTGGATGGTGTTGAAACCAGTTCTGGACCAGAGCAGCACGGTGGAATGATACATTGTCTCAAATGACAATGTATTGCGTCTGGTGCATTTGGTTACATGCTATGACTATGTTTTGCAATCAGTCTAAAAATGTGAGTACGTGAGGTGTTGTAAGAGCTAATTGGCATGACGGAGGAGAATCCCCTCTCCTCTGTGGATTCCCCCTCTCACCCTCACTCTCACTGTTATTCTGACTCCTTCCATTTTGGTTACTGTAAAGGCAGGTGAACCTAGCTGCTGCATTTTTATAGTGCTTGAACCTGATTGGAGTGTCTACAATAAAGCAATCATGTGTTTGCGCATTTGGTGGTTGTGTTTACTGACTGGCTCATGTGTTTGGTATTTTGACAGTCAGTGCTTTGGAATTGCAATGAGGTGACATCATGATATACTTCTGTGTTTAATGTATTTAAGTGTGTTTAGTGTTTTGCAAATCACTGTGGGTATTGTTTTGCAAAAAGTGTGAGGCTGACTTTATGCTTATAGCGGTGCACATCTGGGCCAATGGTTTGCTTCTCGAGTTTAAGGTTTTGATAATTGTGTAATACTTTTGATTTCAGTGTTCGCGCGATCGTAAAAAACTGTAACTTAAATATTGGAGGCAAAATCTGTTTGCATTGACTTCTATTTTTATAGAAGATTATTTAAACATAGACATGAATCACTCCACACACTTGTCTCTAAAATCATTGTCGGATTCTACTGAAAGGCTGAACAGCATTATTTTAAAGGAACAGTTCAAATTTTTTTATTTTTAGCTTTTTGCTTCACTCTCCGGCTTAAGAAAAGGTGACAGAAACCATTCCTCTATCTGTGCGTGCATTTTTTAATTTAGAAATGGTTAAAGTTTGCTCATCCAGGTTAGCTTAGCTCGAACACTGGTAGTCAAGGGGAGCAGGTCAAAAGATAAACTTTACAACGTCTCTAAACGCTCCTGTGTGCTTGTGCATTTAGGGTAGGACAAAATCGCTTTTTTTGTTCAATAAAGCATTCTCCAGAATTGCTTACTCCACCTTTTAATGCTGTCTACACTTTTTTGTATTTTTCCCTTCCAATGATAAGTCTGTGGTATTGCTTTACTTTCTTCTCTAATCGTTTCATTCTCTATTTTTTCTTTCTTCATGTAAATAAATCCAATGAAACAGGCGGCAAGCATTGTGTGTGTGTGTAACCACAGCCTGGTAGCCTATATCTTATTCCTCTGTGCCATAGAGCTCCAAAATCTAGAATAGCTCTTCTCTCGACACACAGCAGTTAAGGATGTGTAGACCACAACTGAATAGGGACTTGAAGCAGCGGTGTTTATAGGGACGGCTACGGCGTCGGGAAAGATTCCAACGGGCTCCACTATCGCCTAGCAACACTTAGAACGGCTACTTGCTGCAGTTGGTGTAGCGCTCACAACGTCAAAACCCCGTTCTGCCGTTGTAAACAGACGGACTACGGCTCCGACTCCGACTCCCTCTTACTACAGCGATAGGAGGTGATGACATAAATTCTCGAATGCTCAAAATTCTACTCGACCGCCGTAGCCGTCCTCTCAACCGTCGTTGCTTAAAGTCCCTAATAATAGAGCGCAGCCCTTTGCTTTAAAGGTGGAATCAATGATTCTGGATAACGCTTGTTGTCAAAATCACTTTTTATATACGTAGGCCTATATATTCACAGAATCGTCACAGAATCGCTTACTCCACCTTTAAAGGGGTTCCTACTTTGTCTTTCATTTGAACAAACCTCCCTTCCCATATTGGATAGTTGAACAGTAGAAAGTGACTACCATGGTTACGGTTACATCAAAGCTAACATAGGCCTATATACAGTCACCATGCAGGGAAAGTAACTCGTATGTATGGCACAGGTCATAGCGTGTGCACAGCAAGAATACACCTCGTACTTTCCTCATGACTTCATTCCTGTGTATCGGCCTGAGCTTGAAATAAAGCTGACACCTGGCATGTACTCTCCTTTTTGAGGTGTGTGTGGGTAACCCCATCATCATCATCATTACAGTCATGCCATGATCAGGGCCGACGGACTGCGGGAGAAAGTGCGACAGTCACGGGGGGGCCCAAGGCAGAGGGGGGCCCATCAAAAAAAAAAAAAAATCTTTTTTTTTTTTTTTTTTAAGATGAATGTGGGGCCCCGATCTTCGAAGGCCCTGAACAATGCCATTCCAAAAAAAGAAATAATCGACTGGCTCATGATAGGCCCCTGACCCTTGCAAGGAGATCAGGGGCCTGTGCATGACTAAGGCATGTGTGCGGGAGAGTAAGCAGGAGCAAGCCGACATTGAATTGAACTGGTGGCGAAAATAAACGCAGCGATGTTTCTATGGGGATATTTAGCTGTACAGATATAAGTGCTGGCAAAGCTAGAACAGTTTAAGACTCCACATCACTGTGGCAACACAACCTATCTATCCGCTCAGACAGCGCAGAGAAAAGTCTGATAAATACATGAGAGTGATGGCCCAGGCAAGTTTCAGTAAGTTTAAAGAAGTGCCACACTGTTACTGTCTTTGAAATGCATTTAGACATTTTAAGGGGAAAACACATTGTATTTATTATTTCAACTATTGAGTTATTTGTAGAACAGCATGCTAGTGTAGGACAAGAAGATTGATTTTCGGAATTTTCAATGCTGCTTTATTTTTATGTTTTAAATTGGGAAAGACATGTTCCAAAACGACCAATAACCTTTGTATTTAAAAATAAATCAAGCAAGTAGGCTAATAATAACCATTAATGAATTATAGGCTATCGCATCACAGTAGGCCTATTGTCCACAATAATCACAGCCCCCCATCAACTTTAAAAAGTTGAATTTGCACTTCTTGTGCATACACAAGTGTATGGTCTATTATTTGTATTTAGTGTGTCTGCATAGCATTGCACCAAAACAGTAGAAGTTTTCTTTAATTGTGTTTTGTACTGTCCGTAAAATTTTACCTGCACATAGCAAACAAAATTGCACAACTTTAAGGTCTGTTGTATTTTTGTATTCAAATAAACAGTTGTTTATTTCTATAGTGCGCATTGGCATCTTTGAGCAAAATACCCCCAACATTTGTGACCTCCTGTGACCCTGGCCAGTGACCACCTTGACTAAGACATTTTCTGGGGGAAACACTGGTAAAAGTAATGATTTGGTCATTCCTCAAATAAAAGTATTGTGGAGTTGTCTGGCTCAGAGAGCCATGTGTAATGTAAGACCGCCTTTCAGGGGGCCCATCAGGACTTTTTGTATAGGGGCCCAGAATTTGGTGCTACACCCCTGGCCATGATACCAGCTTGTTGCATGCCCCCTGGACCTGTCTTCTGTAACACGGCCTGTGATTGGCTGAGAGGGCTGGAGCACTCACTTCCTCATTGGCTGAAGCAGTTTGCTCACGAGGCTGGGCATCGGAGAGCCGCGTGCTCACACATCTCAAACTGCTTCCGTCTCAGTTTTCCCTGCTGCGTGTCTCCTCAGTTTGGGTGGGGATGTGATACAGGAAGTTTCATTACACTAACACAGCACAAGTGTGGTCATGAGCCTGCTATGATTCAGACACATACCTCTGATAAAACACACACAATTTCACAGTTATTCTGTACAAGAGGAAGCTCTGGGAAAAAGAGAGCTGACTAATGGTTTTGTACTCTGTAATAACCCAGTTAAGAGAGACTAGAGCTAGATTGATGTCCTATTGTTCAAAACTAGGGCCTGTGCTATTTCTATATATCGTTAGGGGAGTCAGTCACAAGAAACGGATTAATGAAGAAATGTGAGTCGTCCTGACCTTAGGGTTAAGAACACTCCACTCCCTGTTCTGGAGCTACTTACTGTGTTGACCCGCCCTGCCAGGAACACACCACTCCTCCACTGAACTACTGTTGTCTCATGTCGAATACAATCCCATTCTCCCATATTGACTCTGCTGCCACATGGCCATGCTATGCTAACAGAGAAGCGTTTCCTCAGACACTGTCAAGCTGCTAAATGTTAATAGTTTAGCATTTTAAAATCTCCATCTGGATCATGTTATGTGTTCTCAGTGTCTCTGTTGTTGGATGATCCTTTTTTATTTAGCAATGTGGCCAAAATATCCCAAGCTCATGTTTTCAATGAATGACATGTGACAATCCGCTACCTGCCTATACTGCGTGTGTGCTGAAAAAAAATCCAGTATTAATAGACAGCCTAGGTTCTGTAAACGGGCATATTGCTAGCTAGGTGAGCCCCCTTTGTTTACATGCCAGTTTACAGAGCCTATAGGCTGTGTATTAACAGCAGATTATTCTTTTCAGCACACACACAGTATGGACAGGTAGCGGATCACGAGGAGGTATTCTATGATTTTGACAACAGGTGTTCTCCTGAATCGCTGACTCCACCTTAAATAAATGTGGAACCCGTTGAAAAAATGACAGACTGTTTATGTCATTAAGGTATAAGCTTAAATCTCTTGTGTTGATCAGAATGTATCTCTTTGAGTTGGCTCAATTCATAATCTTTGTGTTACTTCAATGTAGGTTTATTAACTTGGATAACTTTCTAACTAACCAATACAATGTTGTGAAACCTGTTGCCAAAATAAATGTTAATTAAGTCAATTACATTATTTTTTGATAGGACATAAACGTCTTGATCATGTATTCTAAACATAACTCTGACTTTAATGCCAGTCACTGGGCAGTGAGAGCAGGGAAACAGAAAGTAAAAGAAACATAATACATGGAGAAACCTATACACAGACATGGGAAACATTCCATTCCTTTGTGTGTCACATCATGTCAATTTGTCAGAAGTTTGACATGTTTCCCCACTCTCTCTGCTCTTACATTCATCTTCTAAGAACTCCACTCTGTATTGTGAAAACCTTGCCGAACACTGATTGGCTGAAGTTCCTCGCCATGCGCTCTGTGATTGGCTGAACACTTTGTCCATGCACGGGGCATGTGGGCAGAGCATGTCACCATCCTCTGGGGGAAGTCAGTATTTATAGTGCTGCTGATACACACAGTTGGATTGAGACATTACAGATTCTCTGCTGCTGAGGCTACTGTCATTTTGGAATTTTGGTGTGATTTCAGCTAAAGGCTGAGTCACAGTACATACCTGTCTCTCTAAATAAATATGTCTCCTCCAGTCTTTGCATTCTAACCAAAAAAGTTGCTTTGTGAAAAAGAAGAGTTTACTAGACTGTGCCCCTAAACCCTCATCCTAACACTAGTGCACTAAAAGGTCCATAAAGACATGGATGAGAGTTTGGTGTGGATTAATTTGACTGGCCTACACTTGATAGAACACCTTTGGGATGAATTACAGCGTAGACTGAGATCCAAGCCTTCTCGCCCAACATCAGTGTGTGACCTCACAGCGCTTCATGAAGAATGGTCAAAGATTCCCATAAACAGACTCCTAAACCTTGTGGAAAGCCTTCCCAGAAGAGGTGAAGCTGTTATAGCTGCAAAGGGTGGACCGACATCATATTAAACTCTATGGATTAAGAATGGGATGTCACTTAAATTCATATGTGAGTCAAGGCAGGTGACCTGATACGTTTGGCAATATAGTATACTGTATATACTGCCATAAAGGTTATAGGCAAAGACACAGGGCCACAAGATGATGTCACTTTACTGTTAGTATTGTATACATACAGTATTGAAAAAAACACCCTGCACTATAAGCAGATGATGAACCTGATGCCTAATATGATTCAAAACAGTAAGTTACCAATGAAGCCCCCCCAAAGCATTATTATTAGTATATATAAAGGTTGTTGTTACTCTAAGGCACACCAGTCTGCACTGTGGGCTGTTTGCAGAACAGTGTGAGCAGGGCCCAGACTGAAAAACACCCATCCAGCTGCCAACTGGAAGCCCAACCTTCACACACACACACACACACACACACACACACACACACACACACACACACACACACACACACACACACACACACACACACACACACACACACACACACAAGTGAATAGGGAAATAAGGAAACAAGAACTGTGCCGATCTTGGGAGCTGTGGACGTGTGAGGGCCTGTGAGAGAACCAGAAAGAGAGAGAGGGAGAGAGAGATAGAGAGATAGAGTGGAAGAAGTAAACTGACTGTGTGGAATGTCTGCCTCGCCTTCAGCAAACCAACTGCAAAAACAAGGAGGATCTCCCATTGACCTGGATCTAGCTGTTTATGAAGCAATGAGTAGCATGTCACGTATGAAATAAAGCTCCTGTTTCATAGATCAGAATCAGGTTCATTGCCATGTACTGTAGGCTTTTCACATACAATGTTGCTTGGTATTTACTTTGGTATTTGGTGCAAAATGGTCATACAGTGATACACATAGAGATAATAAAAAAAAAGTATTCAGTAATAATCTTGGATATAAAATAGAAATTCTGAATAAATAGTTAATATGAGATGTGTGGTACACTGAGGATGGAGTGTGCAAAACTTGTATTCATGATTTGTGTTGAGGTGAGAAACTGCACCTGAATGCGATTAGTGTGTTAATCATTGATTTTCTTGGAAAGTCAACCGTCAAAGTCAAAACATGGTCTCTGTTCTTTCAAGGACATGTGCGTTGGACAATCAACATAATAACCTCAAATGGATTTGACACTTCAGAGGGTGATGATTGCTGTATGTGTGTGTGTGTGTATGTGTGTGTGTGTGTGTGTGTGTGTGTGTGTGTGTGGTGTCTCTGGGGCTTAATCAGCAGTAGAGAACCCTGTTAGTGGGTCAGGCCACTACACCACAAGCGCCCTCCATAAGCATTTAGTTTTGCATGCAGCTCTCTATACTTGCCATGCTCTCAGCTGTGTGGCTGTGCCCTTGAGAGGCAGACAGACCTGTGGGTAAACACAAAGGACTTTATGTTCCAAACATTTCACAGAGTGCGAGGCCCGCCCACTGTCTCATATACTATACTGTAGCACGGTTATAGCCACAACTCGCCTGTTACGTGATATCCTTTGTGTTGCATAATGTCTTTCAGTTCCTCACTCACACACACACACACACGCCCGCATGCACACGCACGCACACACACACACACACACACACACACACACACACACACACACACACACACACACACACACACACACACACACACACACACACACACACACACACACACACACACATAAATGCAGTATTCATATATCAAAGTGCAAGATAAGATTTGACTTTAATGTCAGCCTGCTCAATGAGCACCTGTGTATTCAAATTCAAAAGGAACAGATCAGGGCTTTGTTGTAATTACTGCTACTCGGGAAATCTAGGATTTCAAGATTGTATTTCTTGGTATTTATCTAATCGCAAAAAATATTCAAATTAATATGAGAGTTGTCCTTGAGGACACACAGACGAGGGATTATGATTTGATACAGCGTTCAAAAGATCAGCTATGCTCTTCACATGATTCCAAAGACAACACATGCACACTCCCAGGACATACAGTATGAAGATCATTGAGTGGAGAGTTGGAGCTCCATAGAGAAGGAGAAGGTGTAGCACAGAACTGTATCGTTTGAACTTGGATCTGTGGACTTGTTAGAAGCCATGTGTCTCATGTCATCCTACTGAGGGCCGTATCTTCTGTTTGGAACTGTTTTATTTATTGGTTTTTATATTGTATCTTTATTTTTGTTTTGACTTTCTGTTTTTATTTGTTTATCTTAACCTTCATTTTACCCTTTGTTTTTATCTTTGTACCATTTTTCATTCTGCATATTTTTTGCTGACTTGGAGAATGGAGAGCTTCACTCCTTTTGTGGACAAGATGATATCAGCTCTGTTTAAATCCCTTTCTGTTGACTGCATGCATGCGTGTGTGTGTGTGTGTGTGTGTGTGTGTGTGTGTGTGTGTGTGTGTGTGTGTGTGTGTGTGTGTGTGTGTGTGGATCAAGCCACCATAAGTTTGCTGAGGCAGCAATGACATTTGCTAAATTCATAATATTTTGCACAGTATTGCTGTGTCAGTAAAATTAAGGTTGGAACATTGGTCAACCGGCCACCTTGCACGGGGGGGCCGGTCCAGTTAGACCTTGTGTGGAGGGATAAGTCGGCATAAATGTAGAAATAAAAGATAGGTGGATGGATGGATGGATGGGAAATGGAAAAAAACACAAGAGCAACACTTAATAGACCAAGGGTGAACTATCCCATGGCAAATAAGCACACTCTGTGTGATACAGTTAAAATACTCCAGTAAAAGCCTGTAATTGGACATTGAATTGTGAGTATTTTATATCGATTGCCATTTCCAAAAAGTCCTTACTGTCAAACTCTGCCCAGATGAAACTAAAAGTCAAGTTGTTGGACACTTTTGAACAGAATGTCTGTGACATATGAGACATACATACTTTGCTACCACTGTCACTATGAACAAAACCTATATAGGGTTTATTCTTAGACTGAGTTCCTTGAAAAGTGCATTTTCTACCTTTAACAAAAACTGCTCCTGTTTAGCAATACAAATCCATGTTTTTCAAATTTCCCAATCAACTATCCGCTTCAATAACAATGACGAAAAGTGTGTTAAAGGTCTGCGGAGTGTTTACTGTTATGTGACTCCAGTGTGTGTGGTTGACATGAACTTGAAGCTCAAGTGACCAAAACCTATGGCCATAAGAGCGAAGACATAGGCCTACAGCTGGATGTTTAGTCAACACTGTTTATATCAGCCTGTCCACAAAACACATGAGATCATGGAAGGAAAGTTACAGTAGGATGTGGATCACAAAAAGCCATATAAATACAACATCATATATAAATAGGTATACTGTTATCCACAGTATACCTACCATTAAAAAGAAATGGAAAAGAAAAAAAACATATACGATCTTATTAATAAACAAAAGGTCACAATCGTGATATTTATCAGGAATTTCAACGTTTTGGAGGGTGGGACCTTTTAAGCCTTTCTCTTGTTCTATGAGTTTGGTGCGAAACCAACTTGGATAACATGTATCTCTGCCCAACTCTGCCCCCTAGTGGTGGGTGAACTTCAAAGGGATTTTGAAGTTCACTTATAGCTTGAAAAAACTGTGTAAAGGCAAAAAAAGTTCTATGCAACGTTTCAACCTGAACATGAATACTTATATGTCATTATAAATTAACTGTTGTGTTATTTAACGGAGAAGTGTGTTCCAGTTGTCCAGTGTTTAAAGGGGGTAGTTCAGTATTTTTGAAGTGGGGTTGTATGAGGTACTTGGGCATAGTTAGTGTGTTACCTTATGGAGATGGTGATCAGTGAAGTCATTTGAAGGAGTTTATGGGAGATATCGTTGTAGCAGAAGTCATCCTTGTACTGTTGCAGAGGGGGATAAACATATTATAATTATTATTTTTTACTTAGATGAACTTAAAAAAAAAAGTAAAGAAAAAATATGCATTGTCTGTTTCACTTGGCCTTCCCTGTTGTTGGCTTTCTTAAATATTGCCATAAAGGACTTCTGGATTACTTTCCAGCAGCCTGTGATTATTGAAATAAAAATAAGCATAGAATACAAAGTTAATATTTGTGTAGAAAATGAAAGAAACGCTAACATTGCTTCATTGTTTTGGATGAAGGTTGGTTGACCCCCAGCAGCATCCAGAGCTCAATAAGAAAAATGATAAAATAAAGAGCTGATTGAGAGTGACACCAGATAATATGAATGACTTCACACTTGGGAGCAAATTGTTTCAACCTTTATTAAACATAGCTTGCAAGAGATAAATATTACAAAGTTATTTTCCTCCAAAATTAGCTTATTTTTTCAATCAATGCATAATTGTCAATCAACTGGCAGTATTCAAACAGCTTTATTTTCTTTTGACTTTTTTTTGAAGATCTTTAAATATCAAGTATGTGCAAAAGGTCAGGATTGATGTAAGCAAAAAAAACAAAAAAAACAATATGGACTTCAGTTAAGTCTCCGGTTTGATTTCATCATCTGTGTGTGTCCGCTTCCCCTCCGGATGTTTTGATCCAACATTGTCAACACTTTGCAAAAAAGAAAATCAGTTATCGTTGAAAATTTATAAAAACTAATTTTTGCAAATTAAATGTTTCCCTGCATTTAGCAAAACACCAACTAACAAGAGGATAAAGCCAAAGAGTAGAGAAGAGCTGCAGCGGTATGTGTTATATGCTGTCGGTAAGGGAAAAGTGATCACTGATTCAGGGTCAGCTCTCCTCAGGTTAAAAACTAATATTTTATAGGCAACACATACAGATCATGTAAGTGTTTATTAACCCAGGGTTTGTGCTGCCCACCACACTGAAAGATGAAAGCAACGTTAACATGTTTCCCTTGTTAAATGTGAAGAGAGCTAGAATGTATTTCCAAATCAAGACACAGCCCGTATGACAACAAGGACACTGAAAAAGCATGGGATTTTGAAATATAGAGCTGTTTCTATTTACTTTTTGAAATTTCATATTTTAATGCCGTGGGCAACAACAAAAGGATCAAGCATACCCACTGTCCCAAGTGCAAAAAATAAATCAAAGTCCCTTCCTATAGAATTCCAAAATGGCTGCTGTGTGAATATGTTGGACATAAGACAGTGAGTCAGCAGTAATATAAATGAGTTAACATGTAAAGACAGCAGGCTCTAGTGAAAAGGCTAAGCACGTCAGCCTAAACATGTGTCCATGTAATCCAACACTATATATGTAGGCTAAGTGCTTTTTTATTTAGAACAAGATCAGGAAAATTATACGGTAAGACGTTTTTAAGTTTAAAATGCCCTAATATTTTTTTTTAAAGTGTTGTAATGTGTCTGAACCAATGAACACTTTCCCACAAACTCTTAACTAGTCTACACAACCAAAGCCCAATGCATTCTGGGAGAGAGAGAGAGAAGGGGGGAGAAAATAATCCCAAACATTTTGCACATTTGTTACACAATAATACACAGTGATCACAAAACGAAATGACAAGCTTCACAATATTCATGGCTTTTTGTTTGCTTTTTCTACACAATATACAACCATTTAATTTTTTTTTCAGTACAAGGGAGAAAAAAAAAGCTTATGTACAATAAGTCATTATTACTTCAAACCTAGCAAATATCGTGTCATTTATTTCATAGTCAATACATTTCTTTATTTTTATTTTATTTCTTTTAAATGCAAATAGAAATAAAATATAAAGAGAAACAGACAACAGAAAAATAACGATTTTTGAAATCTAAAAATTTAAATTGGAAAAAAATAACCTGCAGTCCAAATACAAAGGTGTGTGTGGATGCATCTGCAAGAGAGAGAGGGAGAGAGAGAGAGGAGCTTTTTTGTCTTCTTTTTCATTTCAACGTGGCAGCAGGAGAGGCATGACTAAACATTGCTCCAATTAAAGTGTGATGAGTGGCAGTAAAAAAAAGATATCTATATCCAATTTCAACTGTTTCACCCAAGATGTTTTTTCCATCTCTGAATCTAGTCCTAGGTCGTTTCATTGTCTTCCATTTTGTCTGTGTGTGTGTGTGTGAGGCGCTGACCAGCAGGTGTGGATCCATCAAACTCAACAGTTCATCTGACAGCTTGGCTGGAAATAACACATGAGCTGGAGCTTCAATTGAATTCAGTTTAATAATATTATAGTGAAAGTGAACAGTTTAAAGAGACATTTTTTTGTTTACAAAGTATATATTCCTGTCCTGTCTTGGGGGTTTGTCCTAAATGTTCTTAGCTTGAGAAGAACTGAAGGTCTTAAGCTAGCCTGTAGGCTACTTAAATAACCTACTTCTGATGCATTTGCTAACAATAAAGCCCTTTTTCATTGGGCTTTAAAAAAAGGCTCAAACTAGAACATGATCTGCTATTGTATTAGCTTACTTGATATAGGAAAACTTGTTTCCCAGAACTTCCTGGTCCAAATTTTGAGTTTAGATTTTGACCCGCAATGTGAAAAGCTGTTTGAACTGTAGTTTAGACCATGGACAGATACCCCCAAGTATCAGGTTATATAGCTTACAGAAGCCTCCATCACATATCACACTGAGCAATGAAAAGGCGATGTGAGCTGGCTTAGCTAATTAGCTGGTAGGCTAATTCAACATAAATCACCACTTCCAATTAAGTGCTTTAGTTCCTTTTCCAATTGAATTCTTATCCAGAAATCCAACTACGACAAAGTTGAGAAGGTTAAGTAGCATGTGTAATGTTTTTACTTATTCACCATCAGAGTTCAGCACGTTAGTATGCTTACAATTAATTTTATTCATTTTGCAGATACTTGATCAAAAACGTGTGTGTGTGTGTGCAAAAAGTTGTACAGATGACTGAAACTGAGTTCTGACTGACCTCAAATGACTGTTCCAATCACACACACAAAGTGCAGGATCCAGAAGGTGTATGATGAAGCCAGCTGCTAGTGTCAATGGCTGAACCTGTTTCACACTACACATTACAACCTGGAAACACTTCATGTGCACCTGCCTGAAAGATGGTGGGACAGTGCTATTGGGACTTTCCATTAAGCGTTGTCCTACAAATACGGTCACTTCAACAGTCTTTTGCATGGTATTTCTGTTCCTGGATAAGACATCAGATTTCAGAGATTAAGAAGCGACAGTTGAAAATATCTTAGTTGTAAAGACTGAAATGTGTCGGTTTCTCCTCATGTCAGAGTGAGCTCACAGCCTCCCATGTTAATAATACTGCACATTAACTCAACACTGCTTGAGATTGTGTGAGCTAACTGCTAACTGGGAGGGAACCGTTGGCCATTTGACGTCCCTAGAACTGTCAGGTGACTTCTCTTTGTGACACTGCATTGGAACAGAGAATAACTGGAGTGAATAGTTGAGTTATTGCTGGCTTTGAATGGGACCATACTGATGCTGCTATACACAGGCTGGGGCTCTTAGCTCCTGCACACAGGGCACCAGTGATCGGCAAAAGGTGAAACTTGAAGTCCAACATTTGACAGAGATCAACATTGGCAAAGTAAATTAAGATGAAACCATTCATAACAACCATAACACACACACACACACACACCTTCCTGCAATCCACAATATTACCGCCGTCTCCTCTGACTCTCAGACCCTCTCAATTGTAACATTCTTTTCCTCTTTTTAAAAACAAACAAATGTTTTTTTTTTTCCAAATTGGAAATATGCAAAGTGCTCCTCTGGATTGAGGCAACTTGTGTGTGCAGAGAATGCACACAATGATTGATCCATGTCTCTCCCATTAAAAGATATACTCCACATCCTCTGAAGCTAGGTACCTATACATAATCCATACAGATAGTTTTAATAGTTTCTGTTTTTAGCTATGTTGATTATTATCGTCTCCGGGGGGCTTTTTACCTCTCAGGTACGCCACCCATTCATCAGGAGACGCCGCAAAAAAACAAAGAAATAAACAAACAAAAAAAAGAAAAGGGGCAACAATCAGTAAACAATCTCAAATAGAAGAAGAAGAAGAAGAAGAAGAGGAACCCAGGTTTCTAGGTTTAATAGG
Source organism: Hyperoplus immaculatus (assembly GCA_949357725.1). Taxonomy (NCBI): domain Eukaryota; kingdom Metazoa; phylum Chordata; class Actinopteri; order Uranoscopiformes; family Ammodytidae; genus Hyperoplus; species Hyperoplus immaculatus. The sequence continues at coordinate 19,833,816 of OX442367.1, read as the reverse complement.
TACATCATCTGTGGCTGGGAAACACAAAATGTGCTTCCAACCTTCAGACTGTTGAAGTTCTTTTCACTTTCTCATAGAAGATGTGATGCTGAGGAGCTGCTGGGCAGATAGGGTTCAGTCTGTGCATACTGGAGAAGCAAAGGGATAAGGGGGCGTGGCCATGGAGGGTAGTGACATGACATGGAAACCAGGAGGGAATATCAACCTGCCTCCTCTCATCATGTGTAGATCACTGCTGCAGTGGGCTCAGTCCTGATTAGAACCACTACAGTATGGTATGGCCCGCGTACATCCATGTGGGGACTGATGAAATGTGTAACAGGCGAGGCTGATGACCTTTGAATGGGGAACAGTGGGAGCCGACCAGCAAAGCAAAAGGTTCCCCAGACTGTGAGCACATAGGATCCTCTGTTATTGACATGGGAAACCTTCTAGTCAGCCGTTCCACTCCCTCAGCTCTGGTGGTAGCAGGATGGGGTGCTGCCCTGAACACTGTGAAAACAACTCTTGAAACTTGAAAACTGACCCTTTGGTCAAAAATGACACATTCTCCATTTTCACAACTAGCTCCTAGCTCCTCTTTTCAAGAGCAGCAGAGCACTGACTAACTTAACATTGTCTGTTTTTCTCATCAACATGTTCCACTTTGTTACTTCAAGTTAGCGAGCTAACACTTTTTACAAAGCTTCAAAGTTGTTAAAACTTTATGTTGCATAGCAACCAGAATGCACCCTGTTGATCTTCTGTTACTAGCAATAATCACATGTAAGCTTTATAATTGAGTTGAGAAAATAATCCTATTATGATTGTGGCCTAAAGTGGCCCTACAATGATTCACTATCACTCCCTACAGTAAAGGAGGGACAGCAGAGAAAGAAACAATGGACCAAACACTTATAAAAGAAAAAAAGCATAATGAGTAATAGTAACTGAAGCAAAACTGGTAGTTGCAGGTATAATAACAGTGCTACCAACAGCGATAATAATAATGAGAATTATAATTGTTAACGCGCTTACGAAGAAGAAGATTTTTTTTACTATAATAAGAACATTTTGAGATGCACTGACAGTTTAGTGTCTTTGTCCGACTCGGTGGGAGATTTGATGGGTTGGTTTTAAGGTAGGCACACGGACAGGCACTGCATGCGATGGGGGGGAGTGCTTCAGTATGGGGGTAGGAGGGAGGGGGGCTGGGCTCATTTCTGTCCACTGATGGACTGCGATATGGATCGAGGTGGGATCATGTCCAACAGGTACTCTCTCTGCCGGTCTGCTAGGCTGGAGCTCTTATGGGCGCCAACTGCAGCTTGGTTCAGATAGGCAATGTTTAACCCTGTGGGCACAAGACACACACACACACACACACACACGTCAAGACCATACGCTAAGCTTTTTACTACAGCTCCTAAGATAATATATTTACTTATTCTATTAGACACAGTTATCTTGTTAAGTCATTGAGTACTCTTGTTGGATGGGTCTAATCCCTGGTGAACACAGTGGCTAGCGTACCTGGGATGTTGTAGATCTGGCGGCGGCTGTCGTGCTGCATTCTATTGCTGCTGCTGCCCCCTCCTCCGCTGCCACAGTGCTTGGAGCTAGTCATGCCCATGAGGCTGCTGGCCACGGACAGCTGGGAGGCCTGGGCGAAGTTAGACAGCACCCCTCGCGCTGAGTTAGACAGACCTCTCTGCATGGAGGCCTGGGGCTGTGGAGCCTGTACAGGAGTCAGTACAGATATCACATTCACACCACCATCACTGGTTACACACTGCTGCTTTAATCGACAACATCAAATACACCGATTTTCTGCTTAAACCGCAAAATAAGAAAATATTATTATTTATTTCTTTAACCCATTGATGACAGCTGCTGCGCGATGCCACATTGGCTCTCCTGCCTGATGCTGCATCGCGCAGCATTATTACTTTATCTAATTTTCATGGCATTCCCAGCATAGAATGCACTGTCATTGGTTCAAATACACATGAGGTGGGTTTTGTTGATTTTTTTAAGACCACGTGACCACCCAAAAGTTGTGTGGTTTGCCGAAAATCACGTCAATCAAAAAAATAAAAAATAAAAAAATAAAACAAAATAATAATAAAAATACGCCAGCTATGTCGGCGACAGAACAGTTAGTGGCGTTTGGTGCGCAGAATCAAGGTCTACTATAGACTACTGACGAAAATCACACAACACATTGCATCTATTTATTAACAATATTTAATAATTTTCTAATTCATCTAATTTTGACGATTTTTAGAAATATTTGTTGGTTTGTAAGCGCTAAGGGAGCATGTTTAAATAAAACCTGTGAACCTTAACTTTTAAATGTATTTTATTTCATGTTTCTATGTGCTACACAGGCTTAGATATTAAGGTTTTGGTAGACTTGACAATTCCTACTATTTTTTCAGAAAACCCTCAGGCATTAAGGACATGCATCCTAGATTGCCATAGTCATCAATGGGTTAAGATAATCTTTTGGCATTTTTGCTTTTATTTGACAGTTTGGAGTGGCAGAGATAAAGAGGTTTATGTTTTTGTTGCAATTAATGCAATGCTGGGCAATTAGGCAAGTAGGAGAGACAGGTGTACCTGGCGGAGGGCGTGATGGCGGATCATGGAGTCAGTCTTGGAGGCGTTGGGGCCGGTAGGGGCCGAGCTGGGAGAGAGAGCGGCCTGCTGCTGCAGCCTCTGTTCAATCTCCTGACAGGGACACACACACACACACAAGCACATTCAGGATTCACATACATTACTGATTACTACATTCATGGTCGAACATTCATTGATTATAACTAAAGCACTATCAGACAACCAGGCTAGCAGACAGAAATACACTAGACTTTTGCACTAAAAACACCAGGGCATGTATATGTGCATCTGACAAAGTCCCATTTCTTTTGGTCAGATAAACCATGCTTAAAACTACCCGGATGGGTGGAGATTTTAGTGTTGAAATCAGCATGCTATTTTGGCGATTCTGACCCACAATCCAGTGCCCACCGGAAGTGATGTCACATCGATGGAGCCTCCATATAAAAACAACCAGGTAAAATCAAGGCGCTATGTTATGATGAAATAAATAAGTAAATGTATGTCCCAATTGTATGCCTACTGCATGCCAACTAGATTATAAATCAGCTGTAGTATTTAGAATAGAAAAAAATAAAGAGTATGCGATTTGGAACACAGGGCGGAACTTGTCCTCCACTGAGGCTGGTACATAAAGAGTAGAGAGTAGAGAGTGCTGACCTGCTCCTGCTGCAGGGCCTTGACGAAGGCGTTCTTCAGCCTGTTGGTGTGCTCAGCCTTCAGAGCCTTCTTCTGATTGGAGGTCATACATTGCTCACACAGGATGCGCCCACTCTTCTCCTGCTTCCAGTGGGGGGTGAAGTCAGTTCTGCACTGGGCACAGAAGAAGGGCTCCATGCGGGACAGCGATCCTCTCAGTTTACCTGGAGGAAAGAGAGACCGGGTCAGATCACAGTGATAATCTCAAGCCCCACGTGTTCAATCAGTGTCAACGCATTTTTGTTTTCTTCTAATTGTGTCGCTGACTTTATGGATCAGTTTAATGTAACAGGATTTGAAGATATCAGACTGAATCAGAGAAGGCAAAGTGAGAGGATGTGTCTTACCCTGACTGTCTAGCACGCTCTGCACCACCTCCTCCAGGCCCACCATGTAGATGAACTCGCTGTTGGCGGCAGAGGGCAGGAAGTGGAGCAAGGGAGCGGGGGGTTTGGGTGGAGGGATCTCCAGCAGGGTCTTTTCCAGCTGTTTCCTCAGGGCCAGCTTGGCTGCAGCCTGGCTGCTGGCCTGGTCAGCCATGGAGCTGACCCCTCCTCCTCCTCCGCTGGCCGAGCTGGACATGGTGGAGGGGCTGACGGCCGAGGCTCCGCCATGGCCTCCACCGGCCCCGGCTGCTGCTGCTGCCGCCTGCATGTGGGCCAGGTTCATGTACATGGCACTGGAGCCAGAGCGCTGGGAGGCGGCCACCTGCTGGCTGGCCTGTAGGGAGCCACACATCATCCACTGCTTAGCCGAGAATCACAAAAGTCACATGTCGTCAGAAACACTGCTACTGAATAACAAAAACACATTTGCTGCCTGGCCTTTGAGTCATTATTGTAGAAACTGGCTAGACACTGCAGGTGAATAGGGTCAACATGTTAACTCTTAGATATCGTCATGAAACTTTTTGCCAGTTGATTATTGAAAAATCAAAAACAAAAACAACAATAGACAAATGCGAGTGGTGTTGTTCACTGCAATTTCAGTCATTTCTGCAGTAACAAAAAGTGATGGGATTTTGACATCTTTTCTTGTAGAACAGAGCCTGAAGTACTGCTTTGACTTATGTTCACACTGTGGTGGCAGTAAAACATGCTGCGATTCAGACTGAACATGCTGCTACAGTGTACAGTGTATCAGAGCTTCATACCTGTTGGTAGCTGACAGCGTTGGCCATGCTGGAGCTGGAGCGGGACATGCCAGGTTTGTTGGAGAGCCTCTGGCCCTGCAGCTGGGAGGGGTTGGGGGCTATCACCCGCTGGGACATCAGCATGGGAGGCAGGTTGGCATTGGCTGCTGACCTGATGACCGTATGACCCTACACACAAAAAGGACAACAGTTTCATTCAAATGCGCAAAGTTCAGGACAACAGCAGCTTGTTCAACATTTATGGTTTTCTCAAAAGTGGTCCCCCTAATGCCTTGCTTCCACTTGACGAGGCACAGTTTGGTATGGACCGGTCACTCCAGATCTGGCTTAGCGTTTCCACTGCCGACAGCACCCTTGTGGTAGGAGGGGTTTATGCCAGACGGCGATAGACTCGCTCAGAGCATAATATAACGTTTATGGGTCAGAGCTGTTGAACGACACTTGCCCTTATAAACGGTCTATGCTCTGGCTGCGACAGCTAGAAAACTATGGTGACATCATAGCAAAGGGACACAGTAAAGAAATGCGTGCAGTGCCAAACCGAACCGTACCGCTCAGTGGAAACAAGGCTAAACAACTATTACTACTACCGCTGCTTCTACTAATAATAATAAAACCATAAAGAAGACTTGGAATCTAATGTGTTTGGATATCGAATTCACAAGCAATATTGATTCATTTATGATTTTTATGTATGAAGTGTATATTATTTCTGCCAGATTAGATCATACCAGTAGCTAATTAATGTTCAATTAATATAAGGCCTAATTAAACTGTACTCTGAATATTTAATGGATCCCTTGAAGTGCCAAAATAGATATTTTTTTGAAAATGTTTTTTTTTCCAGCGCTTTGAGGGCTTAGATACTCTGTCATACTTTCTGATAATAAAAAAAGAAAGACTTCTCTGTAACAACATTCCACACTGGTGAGTGGATAGATCCGTTTTGCAGAGTGATGAGTCATCATAGTGCCTTGAGCCCTTTGTTCCTGAGACGTGGCTTTATATCATGGTAACCCTGGATTAGTAATGAAGCCACAAAGATCCTCTTCATTCTCATTGGGCTCATTTGGTTTTCCTAACAGAGCTTGAGGATTGATTTGTTAAGCTTGGATAACGTTATCTTGAATAACATAATATCATATGAAGTTAGTTTTTAGGTGTGTGGTCAAAGGATGGACATGGGTAGCCCCCTGCTTCGATATGTGGCTCATGGAGTTCTCCAGTACTCTATATATGGAGAAAATCCGCTATGAGATTTCAGGGAGAGCAGAACAATTTAAACAGATATGGCAGTCTTTCCTGGACTATATAGCAGCGCTGTATTGACCTTCATGACACCTTATGTTGTGAGCTTGATTCAGCAGATTAAACTACATGATGTCATTACAGTAAAGTCTGTTTGGTAGGTGGGCAGGTTTAGTGAGCATTGCAACTAACGATTATTTTGATAATCGATTAATCTGACGATTATTTTCTTGATTAATCGATTATTAATCGATTAGTGTTTTGGTCTGTAAAACGTCAGAAAATGGTGAAAAATGTTGATACATTTTCCAAAGCCCATGTTGACGTCCTAAAATGTATCGTTATGTCCAAAACAAACAGATATTTCAGTTTACTGTCATAAGAAGATTAAAGAAACTAGAAAATATTCACATTTGAGAAGCTGAAATCAGAGAATTTGGAATTTTTTTATTAAAACTTACTCAAAACGATTATCGAAATAGTTGGCGATTATTTTAGTAATCGATTAATAATCGATTCGTCGATTATTCGTTGCAGCTCTAGTGAGCATCCATATTAAAGAATGAGTTCTCTCATGGTGTGCACAGATACTGTATAGGCTATAGTGTTTAGACAGGTGTTATACACAGTATGGCCAACAGAGGGCAGCAGCTGCTTGGTTAGTAAACTGACAACATAGACACACAGACACACACACACACAGACACACACACACACACACACACACACAGATCTGCTGAATATTTAATCCCATCTCAACATGTAATGGAGGAGCAGGGCTATGTCATGCAGAACAAAGGCTTCCAGCAGGAGGCTGTCTCATAATCAGAGCAGGACCTTCCATGGACCCTCTCATTCTCTCAACTGAACCCAGGTCCTAGTGTCAGTCTACTACAGCCAGCAGCTATTTCTAATTTGACCTGATCCCTTACATCACATGTTGAATCTCACATAGCAGACGCATGTCTCTGCACAAATTATTCACAATCAAAGATGGTTGGATTTTTTTTGGGGGGGATGTGAATCCTTTGGAATCCCACCATTTGTTTCGATCCCGATTCTTGGGGCCATGATTGAATTCATGAAGATTCTAGATTCAAAATAGATTTTCTTGATTCGGTTCAAAGGAGGACTTCAGGATCTACTCCAGTCCACTATGTGCTAAAAGGCGATGTGGCAAATTATGGCATAAAAGCAAAGTCCATGTCTTATCTTCATTTGATGTCTATTTTAATGTCGAGCTTGTAATGCATGTGATTCAAAGGCAAGTCAACATTACAAGCAGAATATATTCTATATAATAATTTTTTTAAAAAATTGGATTCAAAATCGCATAAGAAATGAATTGTGATTTTTACATGATTAGCTTTTTTTCCCAACATCCCTAGAAATCATTCACTCCTGGAAAACGCTGCTGTGCTTTTGTAGTTCTTCCAAATGGAATTTTAGGGTTGTAGTGAAGATGATACCAAGAAAAATCACTGTCAAGTCCTAAAGCCATGCTCAAACTAAGTCCTTTAATGATCTTAAACTGTACGAAGTTGACACACAGATCAGCTACAGATCTAACAAAGAATGGTCCTGTGTGTGGGTCAAGCTCCATATACACTGGATCCTCCATTTCCCACAATGCAATGGGATAGCATCTTTACTTTAGATACGCCCTGCTTGGAAAACACCCAGGCTGTGTTCGGAATGCCATACCTCAGTCCTACTCATACTCATTTTGACTTCAATTTGAGTATGTGACGGTTGGGTATGCGAGTTTGGGTATGTGAGAAATTCCCGGATGAGTACTAACTTCCGGGAAGATTTTGGGTATGAATCGATTGTATACTTTTCCTACTCAACCGCCCCACAATGCATTGGGTCAATTCTACCCGCCCAGGAAAATGAAATATTTTCGAGCAAGTTGCTAGGCAACAACATTGTTTGGGGTTCCGCGATCTGACAGCTGTACGTGCAGTCATTCATAAACTCTTACAATAGATAAGAGATGAAGATAAATACCTAACAACATTAGAGTCACTAAGTGAAATGAGTGAAGTGAGTCTGATAGTGGAGAGAGATCAGGACAGATTGCTGTTCCACACACCGCGGCTCGTCCAGCTCAACTCACAGACAGCTGAGTGCTGATGAGCCGGACAGAGAGCGTCGGAGGGATCCTCCGCCTCAAAACATAATTATAAAACAAAAGGTCTAAAACACAAATGATGAACACAGGACTGTAAAAATCTAGTTCAATATCTAACCTGTAGAGGGCGGTTATACGCTTAACTGTGTCTAAACTGCCTGAATCTTATAAGAAGAAGAAGAAATTCTTCATTGCTTGAGTATACTTCAACTGAAAACGTTTCGACGCAGCTCGCATACACAATCGATCTTTGAGTAGAGAGTATGCAGTATATAGATGGTGAGTATGTAGGATGTAGGACGCTAGTATGGCGTTCCGAACACAGCCCCACTGTCACGAGTTACTTCCTCATAGATATTTGATTATATGAGTGTGACCAGTCAGAGCGACCAAACACCGAAAGACACTTGAGATGATCAAATAACCTGGAGGTCTGCCCTTCACTTTGCTGTCATGTTATGAAGGTGATAGTGCTGACTGTATCTCAAATATGCAATGTAAGGCTTTTTCGTAAACTTTTGAACATTTTATCCTATGTATTTATAGAATTGTCTCTCGTAATCTTCCTATTGTATAATCCTATGTTTATGTATCATTGTATCTTGTATATTTTTCGTAGTATTTTATTAGTCTACTTACCTGCCCAGGCACTACAGGTGAAAAATAGCATTTTGCCATAACCTGGTAACATGCATCTCTCCTTGCCCTCAACAAGCCGTAAATATATATTTTTGTACCTGTTCAAATAAAGTTACATTACTCCTGATTGCTAACCAATGTGTTAGCCTCTCCTTTGAAGATAGAGCCATAACATCCCTCACAAGTGAATTTTATGTATGAGAATAGGGGGTGCAGCTCAGTGGGTAGTTTTGTCGACACACAACCGCAGGGTCGGTGGTTCAAGTTCGAGGCCCAAGTGTCCCTGGGCAAGACACTGAACCCTAAATTGCTCCCGATAGATAGCTTGCACCCTGCGTGGTAGCTGCTGCTATCGGTGTATGAATGTGTGCTCCAGTTGTAAGTCGCTTTGGATAAAAAACGTCTGCTAAATGATATGTAATGTAATGTAAAGAATAGACAGACACACACACACAGACCTGTGCAGTGCGGAGGTTCTGGGGCTCGGGGCTGTGTAGACCGGGCCTGACGGGCAGCTTCCCCAGGCCAGGAGAGCTGTGCATGGCAGAGGGCTGCTGGACAGAGGACGCAGTGTTCTGGACCACCGGGACCTGCACATCAAACACTGGAGTATTACCAACACAGCTCACATGTCTCTCATACTAACCTGTATACATAATAATAACCCCTGCTATTTTACAGATGATGCCTCTACCTCACATCACATTTCAGTAGCAGAAGATAGAAAACACTCGCACAGTAAAAACCACAAGATTAAAGGTAGATTCAGTGATTCTAGAGAACGCTTATTCATCAATTTTTTTGTCTTCTCAATTTCCTGTCCTTACTATATGAGTGCACTGAAAGAAAAAAATCCAGTGTTAACACACAGCCTAGTCGCTGTAAACTGGTTTGTATACAAAAGGTATGTAAACAAAGGGGGCCCACCGTAGCTAGCAACATGCTAGTTTAAAGAGCCTAAGCTGTGTATTAACACTGGATTTTATTAAGCACACACACAGTATGGAAAGATACGGGAACGTGAGGTGATATTCACTGATTTAGAGTACTGGGGTGAATGGACTTAATACCATTCTACCACTGTATATTCCAGAACCAGGCAGAGACTCAACTGCACTGCTGCTACACCGTGCCCAGACTGTAATGCGTGGTGTGATTGTTGGTAGGGCTGGGCGATTTGACCTCAAATCAGTAAAAATCAAGTTCAACTTGCATTTCTTGCTAATCGAATATTTGAAAATATTTCCATGTGAAAATAACTTGAATCTCTTGTCAACAAATATTTTAAACACAAATGTCATATACTTTTTTTCTTTTTCTTTTTTTTCTTTTTTATAAATCAATGTTGATTAAGAGTAAACAAAGAGGGACTTGGACAGGACCCCAAATCAAAATGATCGACAAATGATCGCGCAAGTTAGAGTCGATTACAGGGTCTGAATGTTGTGTTTGGATGAAATGCCAAATGCCCAGCCCTTTAGTTGTGTGTATATGTGTAGGTGAATAAACAGGTAGGTTTATCATCAGCAGTAGCAGCAGCAAACACTGACCTTCTGCACCACGTTCTCCTTCTGCATCTGACTTTGCCGGAGCTTCTTGAGCAGCACCAGACGAGCCTCCTCCAGACGCAGCTCCTCTCTGAGAGCTTTGATCATCTGCTGCCTCTCCTCCCCACTCTTCCCCTGGACACGGTCACAACACATGGCATCCAGATGAAGGAACATTAAGGGACAACTCACTACACACCTTGGAGCTCAACATCCTACCACACATTAGCATCAATGTGTTAAAAGAAGTAAAAAGAGCTACATTTTGACCTGTGTGCTATCTAAAGTGTGTAGCTTTGGATGCTAATGTTTGAAACATGTCCGGAATTTTCTGTTGTAAGGTCTTTTTTGCGTGTCCTATAGAACAGGCCTGATGCAGTGCACTTTCACATTCTGTCTCTTCAAGTCATTTTCAATTAATAATTTTTTTTTTTTTACTTTGATTATTATTATTGTGTTTTCAATAAATATAATTTGACAGAACAAATGCACCTGTAAGTTATTTAGTATTAGTCACATAAACACATCAAAGACAATATGCAGACCTGCAAACTCATAGGAGGTGAAAAAGGTGACAAACACCCGTCCCTTCTAGGGGGGTCGGGTGTTTTTCGCTGTCCAAACGATTGGCTATTGTTAAATATCATTCACACAACCAGAGTTCTCCACTATTGCTCCAATGTCCAGCTGGGTGAAAATAATAGCCAGCTGAGATCCTGACCCTCCTAGAGGGGTCCGGGGGTATGCCCCCCCGGGAGATTTTTTTTAAACTTTTTAAAGTGAAATGCATGAATCTGGTGCACTTTGAGAAGGAAATTAAGAGGCTAAATCTGAGGAATTTTGTGTGAACAAATAATTTGGAGACACTGGGTCGGATGAATTAGAAGCTTCTTGGATTTTCCATTAAAATGTTCATTTAAAATAAAATATTATGCAGGGTCCTCTGGGTTGGGCTTGGTGCTCTTTTTCTTTTACGGGACATATTTCTCTGTAATATAATGAATACATTTAAATGCAGTGAGAGGAACGAAGCAGAAGAACTCTGTTGTCCAGCTATCTTTTTTTCCACAGACAAGGCTGAAATAGGTTATACAGTGCATGGGCATCTGAGCCCCATTTCCAAATGTTTTTAAATAAACTCAATACACACTGGACGTGAACGTGACGTGATCAGTTAAACTTGGATTACCTCCCAGATGAACTGATTAAATTATTGGGCTATTAACTAGGCTATCTAGATCAAAACATTGTATTCATTTTTTTGTATGATATAATAATATGATGTTAATATCAAACACACAAACTAAAAAATAAAAATAAAAATACATTGGGGGGGGGGGGGGGGGGCTGTCGGTCGGCTCTGATTGTGAGCGCACTGCAGACACTTCATTTCTGCAATGTGCGCTCATTAAACTGTCATCTTCACTTAAGAGTCCTGTGTGGGTCAACAGTGCAGTGCAAACTATGCAGCATAAAGTTATAACATTCGTCTACGACCGTGATGTTAAATCACCTTCACACAAAGTCTCCGCCCCAGCAAAGCAGCGAGTCGATCGCTGTGACGGTGAAAATCACCGGGACCCGGGAGACCCAGTGAGCGAGTGAGACGCCGCTCAGAAAAAACTCTGTGGTTTGATGGATGAAATCAGTCGGGGATATCCTGCCCGTTAACTTTGTCTACGGGAACGGCTTCCGCGATCTTATATGTCTCGAGTCTAACAGAGAGCCATGTCGGCAAACTGACAGCGCGACTAAATAAAGGGACTGTACAGTGAGCTGCGTCCCTCCGTATAGTTTCTGTTTCAGTAGGCTGTTACATTAACCTCTGAAGCATTGACAGTGTTAATCAAAGCCTCTACGTTTTTATTATCAAAAGGGCTTTGATTGAGACTTTTAGCCAATTCTAAAGTCTGAACACACAGCGGCAGCAGTGATGCTTTACTATGCCCGATCTTAACGCTGATTGGACAATACTCATGACGTCTACCAAAGATGTTTTATTGCCAAGATAACGATATTCCCTTGTCTCACACTACGGTAACTCGCCCACACAGTCCAGTCTGGGAAGCGCTGGCTGACTTCTCTGGCAGCTGCCGCTACCCCCCCCCCCCTTCCCAAAAACAAAAACTCTTCGGATCTATACGATTCACGTGGGTCATATATTTTGATTCTAAACGGCGATTTTCGCCGAAAAGCGACGAGTTTGCAGGTATGAATATGAAAAAAAATTAATTTTCTAACAATGTTTTTACCGATTATGATTTTCCATGTTGGTGTGCCATAGATGCCCCTTTTATAAGGAAGCCCTGTTGCACATGCTCTACTAGAGCGTTAATGTCTTACTGCATTCATTTTGCGTGATCGATCCTGGACTTTTGACAGATTCAGCTCTCACTATGACATGTGATCTAAGATTTCAAAGCCATGCATCATAGATTGAGTGTGTTGTGTTTCAAAGTGTCCTGACCTTGAAGAGGTCCAGGTTGGCGTGGTGCAGGCGCTCCTCGGGGCGAGGGCTGCTTCTGGGACTGGACGCCTCATTGTCTGACAGGATGATGACGTCTGGAGACGGGGTTCTTCTCTCATGGTCTGCCTCACTGTAAGAGACAAACAACACATCCTATCAACTCCTGGAACTATTCTCAAACTTCATGTTCATCGAATGTACCACTGTCTGAAAAGACTTGATGTGGATGTGAAGCTTTGAGAGTGCAGGCACTTCAAAGCACTTTCTTGGAGTTGGGTGTGAGGGGAACCATGGGTCTTTTGTAGAGCATTCAACATCTCTTCTTTTTGTTCCAGTTTAGTAACCTTCACACAGGAAATGGGAGAACGTTGGACCTGCTCTGACTAGCCAAGTGTCCATCCAAAAGAAAAGAAAACTTTGACGAAATATTTTCTGAAATTGGGCTTACCATTCAGTAGTGTGAAGTCAGTCATGTGCCATTATACCATTGTATTGGTTATCACAGGTGGAAGTAGTGCTAAGTTAGTTTGGTAATGGGGGCTTCTCCCCTGTCAATGTCATAAGGGGAGAGAAATCTGACTGGGGTTTTTGAACACATCTTTTCAGAAAGGTGGAGCTGGAGAAGAGAGACAGGCGGTTGTTCTTTACTCATACTTTAGGACCCTTTGGTCAAATCCATATTAATGTTGAAAACAAATGAAAAAGTGCATATTGCATAAAGGGTGACCTTTTACAGTGGAACGAAATGTAGATAACATGACATTTCTGTTTGTTTCATGTATTGGTCTGAGGGAAGGTTGCAGTCTCGTTATCTCTCCAACCAGTCCGATGTGTTCGTCTTTTCAAACCAAAATTGTTCCATAAGCATCTCTCCATTTGAAAAGGTACAGGCTAAATCAAATCTGAAAAATGTACTTCTTATATAACAATTTATATAGAGTAGACGCCGCTGGCTCGTCATCACATTTTGGAGTAGAGAGAAGATTGCAGTGCTTGATGCATTGTAGCACTGTCGAAAGGCTAACAATGATGCCTAGATGTGTCATGTAGCTGTTTCTACACAATTATTAACCCTAAATATTCTCATTACTTTCAAAATGATGGAATTATCAACCATCAGTTATGTATATCGGCATCAAAAGATGAGAACTGGGGAACAAAGTACAGGTAGATTTTTAACATATCTTCTAGTGTACTATACATATTACGCTAAGTAGAATTTTTAATATAGTTTTAGATTAACAATTTTGAAAGCTCTGGGTGTGGAGGGGCTGTCTTGGATGACACGTCTCTTTAGCATCGTTTGGAAGTCTGGGACAGTGCCGAAGGACTGGCAGCCTGGGGTGGTGGTCCCCTGTTCAAAAAGAGGGACCATAAAGTGTGTGCCAATAACAGGGGTACCACACTTTTCAGCCTCGCTGGTAAAGTCTTACTGCACTGTTTTTTTTTTTTTTTTTTTTTGGCATTTTTCATGCTTTATTGATAATGTTAAGAGACAGAGGTGAAATGGGGCAGAGAGGGGAGTGACATGCAGAGAACGACCGCGGGCGGGAATCGAACCCGGGTCTGCTGCTGGGCCCAGCCCGGGGGGGGACGCCCTACCAACTGAGCTAAGGGCGCCCCCTTTACTGCACTGTTGTGTTGAAAAGAGAGTTGGGCTGGAAGGAAAAGTTCTGGATCTAGCGGTCGATCTTCGTTCCCATCCTTCACCTATGGTCATGAAGGCTGGGTTATGACTGAAAGAACGAGGTAAGCAGCCTAAATGGGTTTTCTCAGGAGGATAGCTCGTGTCTCCCTTAGAGATACGTTGAGAAGCTCAGCCATGAGGAACTCGGGGCAGAGCAGCTACTCCTTTGTGTAGAAAGGAGCCCGCTTAAGAACAGATCCAAATTCTCTTTTGTACCACAAGCCATAAAAGCCTTAAATCAGTCAAAATAAGCTATGTCCAGCTGGCCTGGTCATGTCCAAAGGTGTATAGTACATTGTAGTGTGTAATGTATGTTCTTCATGTTATGTCTGTCGGTGTCTGATGTATGTATATATATTTTTGTCATTTGTCTGATGTCACGTCATGAAGTGCGACTGTGCCGCAAACCCAACTGCCCCATGGGGACAATAAAGTTTTCTACTACTGTTTACGTCTTTAGCTCTGGTAAGGTTGCCCCCTGGGCGCCTCCCTAGGGTGGTAATCAAGGCACGCACGTCCAGCTGGGAGGAGGAAGAGCCAGGACTAGGTGGAGAGATTATATGTCCATAATGTCCTGGGAATGCCTCTGCAACACATCGGGATTCCCCTGTCAGAGCTGGTTGATGTGGCCCCAGGAAAGGGAAGTTTGGGGTCCCCTGCTGGAGCTGCCGGCCTTGCGACCTGACCCCAGATAAGCGGTTGACGATGAGATGAGATTATTTTTTTGTTTGTTGCAAAAGTCAGCTGGAGTTTACACAGGACTGTGCTGCCACTACGCTCAGAGGCCACTGGAGATGATGCTGCCACACACTCTCTGCCCTCTGTGGTCACCGTACCCGACATTTAGCACATGCTGAATAAATACCTCGCGGTGAGCTCTGGTCTCCCTCTGCCAGTCTTACATCATTCAAGACATCCACCTCTGTGTCTAGACATTTTGTTTAATTTGAGGAATTCTGTTCAGTTTGTTGAGCTGACTGCATTACCAGCTGCTGCAGCCATCAGCCCTCAGAGTTCCTTTAGTTTGGAACACCACTGTACTTCTCCACAGGAACAACAGGAGCAATATTCATCAGAGAATTTGCATTTACCATATATGGTTAACTGCAGGGCGTGGTTACAAAACAAAGAAGATTGTCATTTATAAAAAGGGAAATATTCATACATTCAGGCTTTTACAAATTGGATACTTTTTTGGCGTATCCCATTTTTTTGTATGCACATTTACTTTTTCCTTGGCCCCCATAGACAGTTTTATAAATCAGGCTTGGGACCTGTCATTAGGAATTTTAGGGAAATACATGGAATGATGCAGACAGAGGATATCTGGAATTCTTCCATCTGATAAAATAAAAATCATGGTCTCTTTCAGACAGTAGAAACATCGTATAGCTTCAGTGACGCGCTGCAACGGCTAAGTGTACACCTCTACAGGTTTTGGGCAGTTTCTCCTGCTCTACCTCTTCTTGGCCCATTCTCCCATCACCAAGTTTCACCTATATACAGTATCTATAGATTTTCTTGTCATACAAAATGGACTGTGATGATATTAACAATAGCATTAGATTATTGTCAGCTCTGTTACTTTAACACAAATGGTCACAATGGCGGATCAGAACACACAGAGAAAGCGTTCTGCAGATAAGAACTGCCAATCTACTGACTTCATAAGGTCAATAACGTTTTCCTCCTGCAGCCTCCCATCTGCCGTGCCGCTCCTCACACAAACTACACAGGATATTTCCAAAAGGATTCCTACGTGAACACTTAGGCGGCATTGCATCACTCCACGTCAGTGGTAATCCCATCCCAGGACTTACCATTTGATTCACAGCAGAAAAGAGTTTCAGAGGAAACGGTAGTCATGTGATGGCAATCGGGATGGCCATTTAGAATTTTTTCTTTAACCGGTTAACCACCAGAATTAACGGTTATTAACCGGTTAACCGTTAACATTTAATGTAGCCTATTTATAGTGAAATACATGAAGCATTATAGCAGGGCTCCCGACCTTTTTTTGTTCCAAGGACCGGCATATTAATTTAAAAACAATTCAGGCACCAGTAGCCAATTTAAATGCCTACATTTTGACATTCACACGGCACCTTGTCTGTTGTGAGAAGAGGTCTAGTATGCAAATGTAGGAGCAGAAAGTGCAATAAGTGACTGAAAAGGGACATTTACACACACACACAGGCTTAGGGGATGGGTAGCCCACTGAAACCCGGTGCTAAGTAGTGCTGAGCACGGGGCAACATTTTGAAAGACCGTAATATTGATAAGCTCCGATGTTATCAGTACTGCATAATGATCCTTAACGCTTTTGCTTATGAAGGATTTTCGCTGTTGATCCTGGCACACAATCATGGCAGACCTGTGTCTGTGCAGGGGCACTCACTGCCTGGCTGTCTGTCACTCCCTCACACACTCACTGAGACGGTGATAGATGCAGGACAGCATCCACCTCAAGAAGGCTAATGCTAGCGCTATGTTCTTGTAAATGAGACCCTGGGTCTCAATGAGATTTTACCTATATAAATAAAGGTTAATAATTTTTTTTAAAAATGTTAAGCTAGCGGGAGCCCACGCTGTTAATTAAATTATACAAACATATGACACGGGAGCGTTGTGACCATAAGTTGTGACAGGGAGCGTACCATGGACCTATTATAAAGTTGAGAGTAGCCTACACTACTCCTTTCATTATTTACCGACAGTTGGCATTCTTACATCCGGTTTAGCGATATCAAAATAAGAGTCCGGATTTCAGAGAAATTAAGATTATTTAATTTTTTTTAACCGTTTAACCTTTAGTATTAACCGGTTAAAGATCTTCTTAACGGTTAACGGTTAACCAGTTAACCATGGACATCCCTAGATGGCAATGTTGTCTTTCTCTTATAGACCCAGCCAGTCTATTGCGGTTCTTATGTGTAAATAAGAAGAATATTGAATGTATTCTCACCATCTTCTCCCGGCGCTCATATCCACTGGCTCATCCATCATGTTCTCTTTGCCATTCTTGGGTCCACCATGTCCGCCGTGGCCCGCCAGCCGAAGACTCCCATTCAGCTTCTCCTCGTAGGCAGCGTTCATGAGGCTCTGGTGGTGGAGGCTGCTGGCTCCGGGGCCCTTCCCGTCTCCCAGGCCCCCCCCCATGTCCAGCGCCGCTAGGTCGGCTAGGTCCTTGCGTTTGAGCAGTGCCAGCATCTTGAGGCGCTCCATGGCCTCGTGGCCCTCCATCTTCAGCCGTTTGGCCAGAGCCTCCTCTCTCTCGTTGTTTGATTCTAAGCCTCGCTTCAACAGGTTGAGCCTCAGCGCCTCCTCAGACATGCGCTCCATCCTGGAGGGGAGACAGGGGGACAAACAAACAAGGGTTAGCACAGCCACATCACCAACTGTCAGCATATCAAAGCTCAAACACACAAACACACTTTGCGCTTAAGCACTGAATAGCTTTAAGTGCTGGTGTATTTAATCTGTTGAATTGGTTAAGAAGTCCCTGTGCCCCACACCTCTACCATTACCGTGTCTATTCACTTTCTGAACCAACAATGTGACATCAGTGATCACCCAGCACTAATTAATTAGTCAGCTATTCTTAACACAATCACTACTGTCAATTTTCATATGGAAGTGAAACACTTTGAATGTGTACCAGGAGAGACGGTTTGACAGTCTACCCCATCATTTTCATATTCAAATGATTATCAAGGCCAACCACCAAGTCTATGGCATCTGGTGGTTCACTCTGCCCTCCACTGTGGTCGTTAGGAAAAGCTAGAACCACACACAATTTTACGACGTGTTGCGAGAAATATGCATCTAATCTAGTTATTTCCATTATATTCTGGCCTTCTATTCAAAACAGCTATTAGCATTGTTAAAGTTACGATAAGTTCCATGTTCCAACCTATTTGCATGTTTTTATTATTTGGCAAGTTAATATCCAAGCACTCACACACCAGTTAATATCTGATCCAAACTGCAGTCCATGAAATCCATTCTGGTAGTTGCTGGCTTGCTGGATGGACTGTGCTAGCTAATAGTGTGTAATGAAGAAGGGAGCTTCCCATATCCAACACTCTCCCTAGTCAGATTAAGCTGTTTAACTAACCAATACAACAGGGATAATATAATGTGACAACAGGAGCACAAATGCAATTTGAGAAATGTTTGATGCGTATGTGAGTGTGTGTGTGTTACCATGTGACTCATACCAGTAGGGAAGACTTTTGTAGGGACAAGTCTTATGAGCACATAAGTAAGCTTAGTCATGTGACTGGTTCAGCGTGGGAGCAGTTAACCAATCAAGATGCTGAGAACAGAGCACAAGCTGGATGAGGACTTGACAACACAGGAACACTTTAGTAGACCTGACCATTATACAACTCTTACTGCAGATGTAGCAGTCAGTTGAATGAAGCTATTGGATTATATGAAGTGACTGTATCCTCTGGTCTCATCTGGACTCAGTGTTTCATAATTCACAACCACCGAGTATTGGCTTCTGCAACAACATAAGTGGCTCTAATACAATCAAGCCCAACAAGCGACAATATGAAGGAAAGGGATCAAGTCAAGTGTTATACTTACTAACATTTTTGTCAGACTTGACATGTGTGTACTATGCAGCTAAGCTAACAGTAATTTTACCAATGCTAGCCATGACACATGATGAACAATTAGCAGTTAAGCACAGCTGCTAAGGTATGAGTGCTCCTAACCAGTCAGGTGAGGTCCATCTTTTAAAACCTGAAAAGGTAACAACAATGTGCGGAGGTGCCTCACTTGCCCCTTGGTTTTCTCCAGAACCTTTTGATGTCTATGTCAAAGCTAAGAGATTCATCTCAATAAATAAGCCAGAAGAAATCTTATTCCCACAACAGCTCAAAGTTTATGTAATAGGTCATTCACGACCGAGGCTGTGCTTCTACTATAATAACTAGTGGTTGTATTGAACGGTACCCTAAAGACAATGAAAGCACTGCAAAGAAGGACGGGCACACTAAATAAATGGTGGGTCCAGGAACCTTAATAGGTTTAAAACTGAACCAAAGAGCAGTAAGATCAGGGCTGCCGTGATGCCATGGCAGCCATCATTACACATGACAATTTACAACTAAAAAGAGCCATGTCCTCAGAACCTTACTGTATATTTAAGTAGACATTTGGACACTCGGAAGGAATCCTCATAGAAACAAACCTTTTAACGGTTCCTTAGGAGAGAAACCAGCAGAGTGCCAGTGATTTGGTTCCTTTTTCAGTGAAGTGGTGGGGGGGTAAACTGAACTTGTTCTCTGTGTATCCTAAATATGGGATTTTTCATTTTTACCGCAACTTTTATTTTCTAGGTGTTTAACGACTTAATCTGCAGGATTCTCCTCCCATCATGACTGACGCTAAAATCATGTCAGTGGTCAGACCTAATGCAAATGGATGCCTTTTATTTCCAGCACTGCACCACGGCATCACCAACAACACCTGGGCCAACAACACTGAATTTGGCCCAAAAAAAGAAGTCATGTGCGCCGGGAGCGTCGTCTCATCAGTGACTGTAATTCAGACAGAGAATTTAATTGGCGCTGTTATCTACTTAATCAGCAGCCTATTTAGCAGATGATTCCTGCTGGTGTTGTTCTATCTCTATTGTACGGCGGTGGGGCTGTGTCTGTTTTTTTCATTCTGTTATCGGGTTCACATCTACAGTAGTCTTAATGATGGCACAACACACGAACCCTCCCAGATTCTTCTTCTACATCTAATTAATTTGTGACGCAGCTGAAGATAGAGGCCACATCGTCGTCGCCGCCTCCATTTGCTGAGAGAAGAAGAAGAAAAAAAAAAACACAAGCAACCTCTCGACCGAGCCTCCACCTTTAATGAGCCACAGAGTACAGCACTGAGAAAGGGGCTACTGATGAGCCAATCAGGGCCGGCCGTGTGCTGCGCGTCAGTAGCTAGCAACCACCACCAACCCCACGCCCCCCCCCCCCCCCAACCACACACACAGCCGCCGACTGCCTTTACATAATATAATGACTGTTTCAAGTCAGCTGCTGCCTGCTACACAAGCCACACATACACACTTTTACTCCCTCTTTCTCCTCAACCAAACCAGCCCACGCCCCGCCCCATAGTCCCGCCCACCCCCACCCCACCCCTCTGGCTTGTGGGCTCTCTGCCAGGGCCAATGCAATAAAGGCAAAAGAAAGGGAAAAAGAGACATGGCGAGAGAGAAAGAGGTAGAAAGACAGAAAAGGCTGTAGGGTTGATAGAGGACAAATGGAGATCCACCTTGAGCCAAAAAGACACTACTTTTTCTTACGACCCAGCACCAAGTTGGACAGGTATATGTCTTTGATAGAATATCTGACGACTCCTCACACTGGTAACACTTAAGCCAAGGAAGTGTGGAGTACCAGCTCAGCCATTAAAAAGCCGATAGAGGGTGTCCAGACATCCACGTACAGCACCACATTCCAACAGAAGGCAGGATTTTGTAACCCCCCTCTCCTGCTCCAGCTGTACAGTACCACAAAGAAAACCCCTCCCTGCTCCTCTACCCTCCCCCAACCCCCCTCCGCTTCCACTGTAAAAATAAACACATGCTTACTTTCAGGGGCCCCCTTAAATGTAGCCAGAGCTGAGGGCTTCATTTGTTCATATTACAGCAGCCAATCAGGAGTGGATATGGAGAATGTGTGTAGGCATGTGTGCATAGAAGCAGTGTGTGTGTGTGTGTGAGTGTGCGTGCATGGAGCTGTGTGTGTGTGTGTGTGTTCGTGGGGGTAATAAAGAAGTGACACAGCCAAGATACAGAGGGATTTTTTTTTTCTTCATCTTGCGCTATTCTCACACAAGTCTTTGTGTGTAGGCCCTGTGTGTGTGTATGTGTGTGCGTGTGTACAGGGCTAGGAAGGAGGCAGAGATGGCAGCTCTCTCCTGACATAATGCCAACTCTTAATTCCCTCCTCCCATCCCCCAACAATCACACACACACCATGTTCTTTATGCACAGAGCTGTCGATCAGACGGCTGCTGCTAAAATGTCCTCCTCAGAAATTAAAGCAGTGGCCTGTCGTCACGCTCACACTTCTTCTCCTGTCTGTCTGTCTGTCTGTCTGTCTGTCTGTCTGTCTGTCTGTCTGTCTGTCTGTCTGTCCCGCGTGGCTCATCACCAGGCCAACACCAATCGGGACCATCAAAGGCCATTTGAAACTGCATTGTGGAATCTGCTGCTCATTTCATGCATGATCTGCATCATGACAATTCATTTGGCTGATGCAATGCCACTCCTCCCAGTTCCGCCTTCTGTCTCTCCACCACCTCCACTTTCTCCCTTTGCTGGACTGTTTTTTAATTTTTTTTTTACACACGACCAAGGAAGCGTTCTGTCTCATTTTCTGAACGCTTTGATTCATTGGTGGATGTCAGGCTTATCGCTGAGGTGCAGGAGCCTGATGATGTGTCAGACCTGACTTCCAATCCCAACTCAAAGACAAAGAAAAAGGAAAAAAATGTGCAACTACTGATCCGGTGTTGCAAATCACCAACCGCCTCCATTTGTGCCATTAATCCTACCTTATCAAAATGGTGGCGATTGGTGTAAAATGGCGGCAGTGGCACAAAACTGACAAATCAATATCATGTACGGCACCGCATGCCGCCTCTTCACTTATTCCTTTGATCAGATGGTTATGGATTTAAATCGTTGTTGCCAATTTGACACTGTTTTCTCTCTTTCTCTGAAAGCACTTTGGAACTATGTTAAGAAAGGCAGGGCTGTCAATGCACAGGAAGGAGTGATTTAATGTGCTTTAGGTCGAGTAGATTGAATTAGAGTTTAGCCTAATGACTGTACCAGTACTAAACTGGGATTCAGAACAAACAACAGTAGGGAGCTATGTAGGTGGTGTGTTCATAAGATGTGGATGAGACAATGAAATACTATCCAGGAGTAACACATTCATGCATTTGAAGGCTTATCACTCAACAAAACAGTGCAAGGTTTGTAATTCTCAGACCGGATCCTACAACTACGAAAAGGTATTTATCTTTGGTCACGATGTGCGCCAGGTAACCAGTAGAAAGAAACACATTGTTTAAAGTCCCAACGAGGAACTTTTCAGTATTTTTTTTATCTTTCCTCTGATGATCATGAATTACCTGTAACAGCAAACAAGACCATCAGTGCAAAGAATGCTGTTTATATAGTTTTTATAAATGCATTATAAATGCATCCGGGTCGGACACCATTAATCGTGATCCATCCAGCCGTCTCTCATTCATTCGCTTTCAACATGGACATAGACCTTATCGCGAGACACTGGCACCCTGTCACTGGCCGGCACGCGCTGGAAAAGAGCTTTATGACAGCTGGCGTCGTGAAAAAATATCTACCGTCTATTGATAAATATCTATTGTCCAAAGAGAGCGCTAGTTTACAAAGTGTCTCGAGCGCCTTTAAGGTACATGGGAATTTTGTCTTGTATGTTTGTGATTGGCCAGTGCCAACGTCAAGTTGTGCTGCAGTAAAGGTTAAGCCTGATGCCTCTTTGTGTTGGCTGCGTCCACAGACTGCTATTCAGATGAATAGGAGGGCTGTGTTTTTTTTTCCATTCAGGGCTCAGGTTGGTCTGGACTCTACCTAACAATTCATAAGATATCTTCTGTTGCCAATCAAGAAGGAAAGGATGGAGGCCTTATCTAAAACACAACAAGCTTTAGTAATGTTTAACTGTTGCTGTACATGAAGCTTGCCGTTAGTTTCATGTCCTTTTTTCAGTTGCAGACAGAGACTAAACCAAAACACTTCAAGGATGAGGGTTGTCATTCATTGTCCAAAAGTCTCAACAAAGAGTTATCCAGCACACCTCTCTCTCTCTCTCTCAAGCATCCATATCTCTAGTCTCACTGTCTGCCCTGGCCGAGAGCAGTTTATAGAACCCATAAAATGGCCAAATCCAAGTCAACCCTAATGACATCACCAGGGTTATTTTTGTTGGACCCGATTTTCCCCCTCTCCTCTCTCCGCTGCCCTGTACTCACGTTGCACACACACAGCGCAAACTTCTGTTGAGGCTGTTGTTTAAGCGTTGGTTGCGCATGCAGCTTCCTGAGTGAGTGTACTTTCAAATGTTGTATTGTTACGTTCATTCCGCTGTTACCGACTTAAATAACTACTGAGCTAATGTTAAGCTAGGTTAGCTGACCATGTTGACACACACTCCTGAGTAGTGGAGTCGGAGCCCGCTCTACTGGATAAATAGCCAAGCAGCACATTATTAGTCCGTCAAACAAAGGCTTTGTATTACGAAAAAATAAAAGTGTTAACATATGCGTTTATTATCCAAAACATTTTGATCAATGATGATTATTCTGATAGGCTATAATCAACCAATTGAATCAACTAGCAGAGTAATCGGCGGTCAGGCTCTTATCAGCACTAGTATTACATTTTATCAATTGTCAGGTAATCTGAAGATAATTAGTTCGGAAAATACTGAAAAATACCTATTAGTAATTTCCCAGAATGCTACACTTGTTTGAACAGAGGCTTTGAGCCAAAATGGGTTCAACGTACTATCACACATTATATATAAAAAATGGGACCCTCTTCAAGGCAAGGAGCTCAACATCAAATGCCCTTATGTTGTTGGCACTGTGCATATTCCCATTGACATTGATTTACAACAAACTTATTTTTACACAGTAAACCTAGGGCTTTTTAACGCCCCTGTGAAAAAGGCCCCCTTTGTAATTTGTTATGCCTTCTTGAGGATTGGGGTCAGAACTCTGGTACAAACCTGGAAGTCTGGTGTCGAACATTTTCAAACAATACCCAGTCCTAATGCCTTAGTGCTTCTCATTATCAGTCAATGTATTAGAGACATTTCAGGGTTCGACATAACCAACGGCCCGCTGGCCCGGTGCCAGTAAAATCATATGCAGGGCAAGTTGATTGGCCAGTCACTGGCCCGCCCGGGCCAGTAACGGCCAATCACAGTTCAGTATCTTTTTGTAGACTACATCATGGTTCATTGAAATGCGCGCTGAGAGTTGTAATGAAAGCAGTGTTTATTTAAGACTCATTATAATATACATAATATAGCCTATCATATATTTTTTAATGAAAGGCCAGTGGACATACTATTCGTTGGCCTTTTGACAGGCGGAGCAACAAGCGGGCGCACTCTCGCTCCGTTGGCAGAGCTGTAGGCATACCCTCCGATCCGCTCCGCGAGCGGGACAATACCGAGAGAGCCAACTCAATATTAGGGATGTGAACGACTTATTAAGATCGCAAGTTGACAAATCAATCGACTTATGCTGGGCTTACACTAGAGGATTTTTAAAGGACTTTTAAAAGATTTTGAAAAGACTGAAACCCTCTCACATCTAAAGACTATCAACTCACACCTGAAGACAACTAGTCATTAGTTTTCAGTCACAGAGTGTGATTTTGAAAAGACAGGGGTCTCATATTGCAAGACTACAACTAGATTCCTTTTGAGATTAATATCATAACCGCAAACGCGATTGTGATTATTTAATTAAAAACAAGTTAATTCAATATTCCGAGCGGGGGACTTCCTTTAGTTATTTGACCAGCTTTATTTGCTGATCTCATACCCCAATAACTTTAACTCCTAACCCTGTATTTGAGGGTTGCGTGGCTGTCAGCCTGGTTCTCCACCGAGGCTTCTATGAAAAAGTATCCGAAATAAGTGCGTCACCAGGCGGACACAGGTCGCGACTAATGCCGCTCCTCCTGTGTCGTGCTTGGTGCATGCGAGAGTGTGACAGTGTTTATGTCATTTCGCTTGAGCCAACCCCCTAAGACTAGCGATAATATCAAACATGTTTGATAATCAAGACAGGAAGAAGACTGGCTGAAATCGGGTCGGAAGACCACCATACACCAAACGACTGAGATTACGTGCGCGCGCCACAACTCCTGCACGACTCCCGTGATTTCAGTCCGACATTGGAAGATTGTCTGCGACTGTCAAATCGTGTGAAAAGTCGTGTAGTGTAAGCCCAGCATTTCTTTGCCCCCTTTTTTTCTTCCCACAGAAGAGGTTGAGGTGCAGAAAATAAAAGTGAAAACTGCCCTTTTCCTTTAGCTGCCGCCGTAATGTTACAGTATTTGCATCAAAGTCGTAATGGTAATACAAATGAGAGGCTTAATTTAAACCCTGTGAATGCGTCGCTGGTGATTGTAATTGTGTCGGCTGTAGACAGAAACTAACGGGGGGAGTTTGTTTGCCGACATGGCTCTGTGTTTTAAGGCTCGAGACATACAATCAGATCGCAGAAGCCTTCCCCATTGACATCGCTAACGGGGAGAATATCCCCGGTTATTATTTTAGTAGTCAAACCGCGGAGTTCTTCCGCGCGGCGGCTCACTCGCTCACTGGCGAAATCTCACGGTGAAACGCTGCTTCGCTCGCACTAGGCATTGTGTGTTTCTAAGGTGATTTAACATCATAGTCTTAGACGAGCGTTTAACTTACGCTCAGGGGTGCACATAACTGGTACGCAAGTACGCATGCTTGCCTATAATCAGTGATGCGTAACGTCACTTGTGTCACTACCACGCTTTTGCGTAACTAACCGTGAGGTCATCAAAACAAAACTACACGTGTATCTTGTCACCACTCAATGGAGTAGACTGCTGTGGAAGATGTCAAAAAAACAAAATACATTGAGCAGCTACTTTGGCGTTTCGCCACCTGCAAAGAAAAGGCAAACTGAGCCGGAGCAGAAGAAAAGAGTTTTTTCCAAAAAGTGGCTCCAAGATGTGCCGTAGCTCGAAATTAATGATGAGTGCACTGAAATGTGGTGCAAAATATGCCGCTCACAACCACAGCAAGCAAACCGTACAGGTGCGTTTTAAATATGGTCAAAAAATGTCATAAAGCTAAAAATGCTCGCTCCCATGTCTTCTTATGCCGAGAATATTCCTTTACTGAAGCGGGTAGTAGGAGTAAATGTCGGGTGCGCATATCACTCACGTGAAGGGGGGACACGGATAATGCAGACCATCGCGCAAACCATCACCGAGGAGTTGCGACTCAAGTTGAAGTCGGCTGAATTTTGGGAACTGCTTTTTGACGGATCTGAGGACATCACAAAAACCGAGCAGGAGATCGTTTTGTCCATGTCCAGCAACAGAGAGTTTACGTCTGACTTTCTAGGGCTGATTGAACTGGGTGCCAAACTGCGCAGGCAATAACAGACGGGCTTGTGAAGCTTTTTTAGGATGCAGGCTTGGGTGACTGGATGACAAAGTTGGTCGCCATGTGCACGGACGGGGCTGCCGTCAACGTCGGTGTGTACAACGGAATTGTGCCAAATCTACGCCGGCTGGCTGCGGTTGGAGACTCCCTTGTCCACATTCTGTGCACTGCGCACACACTGGAGAACTGCGCTAAATCAGCTGATCGCAACGTTCCTTACTGTGAGACATTCAATCGCTGCGTGGTCAAGCTTCTGCAGTTTTATTTACAAAAAGGGTGAGCAAGTGCATCATCTACAACACAAGAAGCTAAAGCAGAGGACAGTGAAGGAGACACCGAGGAGGACAGTGAGGAAGACTGCACTTATTAAAACAAAGCTACATGTGGGGTGAGTACCAAACACCATCTCCTGGTACTCACCTGAGTAACTCACTAAAAAAAAGTTATGTGCACCCCTGCTTATGCTGCATATTTTGCACTGCTTATGTGAAGCTGACACTTCATGCAGAAGTGACGCTCCTGCAGCGCGCACACGACCAGACGTGAACTCGCATACTGTGACATCTCACATTAAAAAAAACGGCATAACCCCCTTATTTTCGGATATCTATTTTTAAAGTCGACTTGAACTCGAGTGGAAAACATTCACATCCCTACTGCATATGGAGAAAGTGATAAACACTGCCTACCACACCTCTTATTTTTCCCTATGTTTGATCATGACTTCTGCAGGTGAACTATTCATTAAACTGACCAAATTCAAGAATAAAAACACTCATCAAACTACTGGACTTTGAAATTCTGGCACACTCCTTTCACATACTTTCAGTTGGAGGCTTCAAATTCAATATATTTGCCAGGTTTTATATAATGTGTATGAGCAATATCAATATTTCATAGCATTAACTAAAAGAAAAATAACCAAATCTAAAGGGAACTTCTATACTGTATTATAATTATTGACACAAAATCACGAAAAAAAAGTGTCTGCAGGGCCAGTGAAAATATACAAAGGGCCAGTAAAACTCGGATTCACTGGCCCGACGGGCCAGTAGGGAAAAAAAGTTATGTTGAACCCTGCATTTACAGACAGTCTCAGCTCATCCTCAAATGGATTTGCTTGGGAAACACTGTTAAAATCCTGTATGTGCATAATGAGCATGCTGTGTCTTTATTCCTGCTCAGTTTCACCTCAGTTCTGTTATATCGATACAATCAGACTCAATCAACAAGGCAAGATTTAAAAGTCCGAATATAAAATGGAAACAAAATGGCTGCCAGGGACAAACCCAGCAAGATCCACTAAGATGCATGACGCCTGCAGTCCACATTAACAGCCAGCTTCCTATAGAGTAGCATGAGGGCAGCCTACAGCACTTCTGGCATATAGGTCATGTTAACTGTGGCAGTGCTGGGCTTTAGGCTGTGTACTATCAGGCTGTGCTGAGGTCACACAGGGTGAGCACAGCAGGAAACTCCGTACTCGTACACTGAACGCACACAGCATCCGGCCGTGCTCCAATGTCCACTGGAGTGTCTGTTCACCAGTCACATCTATTTCAAAGTTTTTTTCAGATATGTATTACAGCATAAGCACAGCCTCATTTAACAAATGCATGTTGGCTATATCTTGTTTCCCAGGCCAGTGTGGAGATAATATCTCTCCACCTAGTCCTGGGTCTTCCTCCTCCCAACTGGACGTGCCTGGAACACCTCCCTAGGGAGGCGCTCAAGGAGCATCCTTACCAGATGCCCCAACCACCTCAACTGGTTCTTTCTAACAAAGTAGTACTCTGAGTGTCTGAGGATGACTTAACTTCCCACCCTCATCTCTAAAGCCAGCCACCCCCTGAGAAAACTCATGTACAGTGCTTGTACCCACGATCTAGTTCTCTGGGTCATCACCCTGCCTTAGAATGTGTCAATGGGTCAAGTTGACCACACCTCTATGTACTTGCTTGCTACGTCATGACGTCAGTGTTTTTTTTGGCTGAGAATGGTGGTTGCAACAGAATCTGACTGTTGCAGCAGAGTCTGAATTGGTTCAAGTTAAAGGTCCCTAAATTCCACCAGCTGCATGTTTGGTCCTTCACTGTAATGCCTTCTTGAGGATTGGTGTCAAAACTCTGGTATGAACTTGGCACTGATGTCAAACTTCTCGTAGCTCCAGCAGTCTGGAGCCATCTGCAGCACAATACACAAGGCTTCAACTGTTACCGGATGCAACATACTCCATGTTGACGTTTTCATTTATTTTCCGAACTATGGTTTTTGTGCACCCAGGGAATATCACTAAAACTGGTGTTGGTATTTGTATTAATGTAAGAATTATAGAATTCTATAAGAATAATCATAAAATTAAAATTAAATTAATCATTCAAAATTATAATAATATATAAATACCAATAAATGTGGGCATTTAAAAAGGACTTCACAAGTTTCTTTTATACTTGAGCGACACAAGCTAATCCAGCAGAAATAGACCTGGTGCGTTAAGATAGCAGAGCTCAGAAAAGAGCAGCACACTGGGACTGTCATAGACCCGCTAACTTTGCAACATGTAAGCATGGTCTGAAAACTAGGTTTTAACACAGGGACCGTCTTCAAGGCAGAACCTCAAGACCCAGTGCAGGCAGCTGCAATGATTTGTACATCAGCTGTAATCTTGTGGAGTATGCGGTTCACAATCCTCACATGGAAATTAATGTAATGATGATACAACAATTAAATGTAATTAAATCAACTACGCAAGACAGAATGACAGAGGCAAATAGAAAGGCTGCATGTATGGCAAAGTGAGAGAGACAGTGTGAGCAGAAGAGAGCCGAGCATGGAACTAAACCAGTTATGGGGCCTTTTCATGGATATATTTCACTGACTTATCAGAGTGTATGAGCTAGCTACATGACAGACTGATAGCCAATACTGACAACAAGAGAATAACCTATGCCAACTGCCTTAAATAAATCGCTCCAACATAGGCAGAAGCAGGTAGAGACGAACCACCTTCCAGCAGCCTTCTACATGAGAGGGCCAGTAAATGAGGCATTCCATGGTCACAAGTCACAACCTTTGCGGGGTTTTCCACAGTGTTCTGAATCGGGAAAGAAAAACTATGACAAAATGATCAAACACGGTGTGTCGTACACGTTTAACCGTTTCATATGGGAGGGGGGCGTCTTTTTTTGACAGAGTAGGGGGGGCGAGAAGGAGAGCAGGGATCGATGAATAAGCCTGTGAGATATCGCTGCTTTGGATTGACGACTAAACAAAACCAATCAGAAGCTGCCTTCCACTATAATGGACAAACATGAGGTCAATTGGCCCGATCCTTTTTAGACCAGGCTCCTCCCCACTGAGATTGGCTGCTCTCACATGATCTAACAACACACCACTCACTGGAGCACATGGACGGCTCCACCTGCTTTTCCATTTCCTTGATGCTGCTGCACCTTTGGGAATAAGGACATGTGTATGTGTGGTTGAAACTACTTGTCACTTATAGGGCTGAGCGATTAATTGAATTTCAATTTCGGTTACAATTTTGGCTTCCCTCGATCATGAAAACAAGATAATCGTAATAAAACGGTTATTGTGCGGCACGCCGGGTCATGTGTGGTAAATGCAGCGCACCCTTCTGTCTCCACCTGCGCTCCCCCCCCCCCCGCCCCCGCCCGAACACTGTCGCTTTCAGCGATTCCAGTGCAATTGTTTATTCAGCATAAAGTTAAAACGCTCGTCCAGGATGTTACACCGAAACACAAAAGCCTTGTGTGATTGAAGCAGCGTTTCACTCTGTGAAACATGGTGTGAGTGAGACACTGTGATGGCGGTGGGTAACGGTGTCATTCACTGTGAGAACTTGCCGGTGTGAGCCGCCGCGCAGAAAAGCTCTGTGGCTTTACGGGTAAAATGATAGTCGGGGATTCCTGCACGTTAACGCTGTTGAGGGGAAAGGCTTCCGCTTTCTGATTGCATTTCTCGAGCCTAAATATATTGTGCCATGTCGGCAAACTATCTGCGCCACAAGAGCAAATATACAGTGAGACGCACCCCCTCCGTTAGTTTCAGTCTACAGACGAAAAGTTACAACCAGCACCTAAGCATGGACTTCGTTTTAATAAAGCGTCACATTTTTATTATCAGCGCTCTGATGCAAATTCTGAAGTCTGAACATTACGGTGTCAGCTGTGGTGTAGTTTTTTTTTACAGCAACTCAACGTGCACTGCAAAAAAAAAGAAAGCAATAAGTCGATCTTTTTGTAGATTCATAGCCTACCTCCTCTTATAAGTTGAAGTACAAATCAATGAATGGTTCACAATCACATCCCTAGTACAATATTAATTTTACTCTTAGATTCGAAGGTTTTACTGATTATTTATTTTGTGTGGCTTTTTAGTTGTAGGCTATGTTTGAGGAGCACAATTGGGAGTTTTGTTTATGTAATGTTGAAAGAATTGGCTGAATTTTCATTTTGGTGCATCCCTACAATGAATAATCGTCTTTAATAACCGTGATTACAATATCAATCAAAATAATCGTGATAATCATTTTTGCCATAATCGAGCAGCCCTAGTCACTTATCATCATACAGTCCTTCAGGATACTACCAGAGGCTCCTTTAGCCAGAGCTAGAGAAGATGGAGAAATGTCCGAGAACCAACCGCGCGCGCACACGCGCACACAGACACACAGACACACACACACACACACACACACTGTCTGGCTGTAAAGGATGGTGATGATGACAGGGCTGCTGGGAATACGACCAAAATCTGCATATGGCCAGTTTTTGACACTAATGAGGCCAATCAGAATGGCGCCCATAGCAACAGAGTTGTAATTGGTTTGTGTGGAGCAGCTCAGGAGTTGATGGTTTGTGGGATGCAGAGTCAGAGCCAATGGGAGTTTAGAGAGAAAGATGCCTCTGTTTTTTTTTGGTTTTCTTTTTGTTGGTTGAATTGATTGGAGCATTGAATGCGTACTTAAAGTCTCATCCAGCGGGCCAGGACCGCAGTGTGACAATTAGACACAAACGCTTTAACCTGCTGACTGCGGATAAACAGAGGGACGGAAGGCAATAACACACACACCTTCCACCTAGCACTCTAGACACAACGCCGCTCTTTAGACAACAGCTCATTGTGGCCGTTGCTATGACAACCAGTCGTCTATTTTTAAGCCGTGCCACTAATCAATTGGGTGTTCTGCTGTCGCCCCGAGGGTTGGGGGGGTGTGTGTGCGTGTGAGGGTGCTGATGATGGGAGGGGATGCGGGGCAGTGGTATAGGGGCAAAGGGGAGGGGGGGGGGGCAGTTGGAGACAAAGAACATTGGAAAAGGAGAGAGAGAAAAAGAAGAGGATTCATCTCATTCCAACACACGTCTCTCTCCATCCACATTATTGTCTGAAGGATTCCACACAGACCCAACCACTGCTGATCATTAGTCTGTTCATCATTTTGATCATTGATTCATCACTTTCTATCAAAATACCAATACTGTGAGGAGCACACAGTTATGTTATGGCATTTTAGTAAGGGTTTGAGGATAGTTGTTTAACCCTCAACCAATAACAGCAAGGGGGTTAAGCTAAGCCCCTAAAGAAAATGTCCCTTGTTTTTTTTCAACATGGATGCGTCTGTCCTCAGTGTAAACAAAGCTTAATAAAACAGGTAAACTGCGGCACAAACTACAGCCCCCAAAACGACTTAAAGATTAACCATTGAAATGTGGAAGTACAACAAGCCACTACTCATTTTCTCTGACTATAAGGGAAACTGTGGAACAGTAAGAACACTCGAGTATTCTACTGATTAGTAGGCTTGTGTTAGTTTCCGGTGTCACCGGTCCGGTATTAAACCGGATTAACTTCATGCCAAACAGCTAAAGCAGCATTTGTCATTATGTGAGATCTGCACGGTACAGGGCAACTGGGCATGGCGTGTGTGTGCACCCCCTTGATTGACACCTCACTTGCACCAATAGGAGCTTTCATGTCCTGTCCACAGCCTAGCCAATGACAGTTGGCTTTAGAAGGGCAGGTTTGCACAGTGTGAGTGCGTTCCCAAATCCCATGTAAACTGAAGTAACAATACTTTAGAATTTTTTTTTAATTTAACCTTTATTTATACAGGTATATCCCATTGAGACCGAAGACTCTTTTGCAAGGGAGACCTGTTCCCATTCCCACGTTACCATTCACACACACATTCATACACCGATAGCAGACTAACTATCGACATTCACACGAGGCAAGGTGGGTGAAGTGTCTACAACAACTGTGACACAGGTGGCAGGGCGGGGATCGAACCTCCAACCCTTTGATCATCAGCCGACCCGCTCTGCCAACTGAGCCACAGTCGCCCCAAGAAAAATCGCAATAAGACATTTCTCTTAAACCTCATAGCTTCTCTTTAGCAGGGCAATCATTTAAACAGCACCTTCAAAAGCTGGCAAACTTGGGTGTATCAAAATGTGGAAAATGTGTGCAGCAGTTTCTACAGAATTACAGTTCACATACAATAATGCAGTGAAAACAAGTCGACTGATTTACAGTTTGGTAACTTGATGAATGAAATGAACGTATGTGGTTAAAAAGTGATCTTATTATTATAAAATACACGAGTTGATCCTATAGCAGTCATATGGATTACTGCGATCCTTTGTGTTAAATTGAGGTCTCTGAAGCATTCACCCAGCGAACCACCCAAAAATATAAATGCAAGTGAGACATTTTCTCAGTTTTCTTTGTTGTTTTTTTTTGTATTTATTAGTTTATTTTTCTGCCCAGGGAACAGAGGAATAAGTGAAAAAAGGCAGTGAACCAGTCTGAGCCGGTTTGTAACCTCAGGGTATGGAATGATCTCTTAATATGTAGCCGTTAGTGGTCAAGACGTGGAACAGAAAGACAGACACACACACACACACACACACAGAGACAGAGACAGAGACAGAGAGAGAGAGAGAGAGAGAGAGAGAGAGAGAGAGAGAGAGAGAGAGAGAGAGAGAGAGAGAGAGAGAGAGAGAGAGAGAGAGAGAGAGAGAGAGAGAGAGAGGTGAGGAGGAGAGCGGCCCCGGTGTTTTCAGAGCAGAAAGGAGGAAAATCTCTTCCTTTAAGAGCTGGCACTTTGACAAGAAAAGACTGAGTGCACAACTTTCAGACCACAGGGTGGGGCAGACACTGTTTCACCAGCCGAAGCAGAGAGAAAAAAAAAAAAAAAAAAAAAAAAAAAAAAAAAGCAGCGGGAACATGAGACATTTAGTCCGAGCCAGAGGTAGCACACACGTCTTAAAATGGGGCTGAATATGGCAGCCAGGAGAAGTACCAAATACACAGTACACACAAGAAACAATAAAGCACAATTAGACCATCACACACATTAAATCACAACACTGATATTAACACTACTACAAGCACTACTCTACGCCACTCAAATCCCACAAAGCCAGCGGCGCACCTCTTTTAAATTCCCCCTCGAATCACAATGCATTCTGGGTATTTCAGGAGCAGCTACATCAGTTTTATTAATATATGCTATTTTTGGTACACCCCACCACATGACGAAGGCTAGGCAATGATCTGGATACAACCTTTCCCGATAGCAAATAGAAACCTAACAGATGTTTCATTAAAGTTTGATATAATGCCGACACACTGGGGGAGGGGTGACGCTAATGCACTTTAACTATTAGTTGTCACAATTAACTTTCACTCAGCAACAATCCTGGACCTGGAAGAAATAATTGGACATTTATCCTATTATCAAATCAACAGCAACTAATATGGACATTTTAATCATGAAAAAGTGTTGAGCTATATTGCCCAGCCCTACACATCACAGGGTTTTTTTTTTTAAACGGTAAATTGAGCAATGAATGACTGGGCAGAACATGGGCAGATGTGACTTGAAAAATTAGTTCCTTTTTTCCATTACATGTAACTTTATTCAAGTCATTTAAACTTAACCATGAAATGTTCTAAATCAGCTGGCGTGTCACTCTTACTTGGGTGAATTAAGAGCAGCTTTTCCATTGTGCTACTTTTATTTACATTTTATTATTCATTCATTCATTTATTCACTCAGGCACGTTTCATTTCAAGATAGAGATTCAGAGTTGGCCTCACTTTTTTCAGATGTGTAGGACTATTGGTGTTCAAATATCGTTAGTAGCAATTTTATTTTTTGTTTGTTGGCATTTTTGCTTTTATTTGACAGTTTGGAGATGAAATGAGGTAGAGAGGGGAATGACCCGCAAGAGAACGACCCGGGCCGGATTCGAACCAGGGTCTACTGCGATGAGGAATGAGCCTTATAGCTAGTAACAAGCTTAATACTTAAAGAGGACCTATGATGCTTTTTGACTTTTATGACCTATAAACGTTGTTATGATGATTCATAGTCATGCTTAACCATACTAAATTATCAAATAATGACTTACATGCATTTCGACATATTCCCTGCTGACCGTCTGGGGTGTCTGTGCAGAGCACTAAACACTATTCTAGCCAGCCGAGAAGTCACGTGTTCAAAGCGGTCTACCCTTTCATAATTTGTGACGTCGCATAAAACTTTGTGACGTCTCCACGCGGATGTTTCCATGTATGGTAATGCTGTCACTTCCCTGTTCCCGTCTGCCTCGCGCCCTTAAGGCCAGGACACACCAGCCCGATAATCGCCGTCGTCAAAAAAAATGGAGTCGGCCGTTTCAGGAAGCTCCAGCTTCCCGTCGCTGCTAAAGAACACACCGAGACGACTGTTTATTTTCCGTACGCTCGCGGGACGTAATGTCTCCACAACAGCAGGCGGCGCTAATCTGTATTGTGGCCCGAAAAAATACGAAAGCCGGAAATGATTGGACATCTCTCTAGAGCATAAACATAGATAGAAATACGTATTTATATTTATGGACCATAAGAGCACAATTTTTAGCAGAGAGTGTCGAGCATGGTGTCGAGCAGTCAACAAGGGTTGATGCATGTGAGTACTCTCAAAACGAAACGAACAAACACATTAAAACGATGGCTAGCTGTTGTTAGCTGTTTGTGCTACCCGCCTCACTTCCGGGCTTCACTGATTCGCTAGCCCTCCACCAATCAAATTGCTCCAAATGAAAGACGGTCGGCCGCCGATTGAACATGTTCAATCGGCGGCCGACAGGCTCAAAACAAGCCCGACGACCTCTACGTCGGCCGACGTCACGGCACACACCAAACAGATTCGTCTTTTTTTTTGACGACGGCGATTATCGGGCTGGTGTGTCCTGGCCTTTATAGGTCCATGCTCGCGCTTCCCGCCACTGAAAGTGTTCCGGAAGGAAGGTAACCAATCACAACGGAGTGGGGTTTGCAGGAGGGGGGGAGGGGAGCGGAGATGGCCGAAGCACAGGCGGAGGGAGCCGAAGCACACACACTCAAGTGTTGACAGGATGTGCTGGATCGCCAAAATAAGAGAAAGAGCTTCCCGAAAATCTACATAGTTTTTTGTGGTGTGATTCGTGTCAGGTTGCTCTATAGCAGTGTAAAACAAGAAATTAAGACCAGAAAAGTAGCATAATAGGTCCTCTTTAAGATACATGCTTTGAGACAAACTACCTCCTGTTTTTGGTGCATACTTTTGCTTCTAGTTGACTGCTTGTGCTAGATGTTCATGCCAAAATGTCAGTTTTTGATACCTGGTGCTGCAGACATATTGGGCTCTAGAGTCTGTATAAAGAAAGTCCTGAGCCTTAGTTAACAACACCCACTCCTTATGATAACATACTGGAAGCTGGTAACAAGCGGTGCAGCAAAAATAATGTTACCTCATGTCAAATAAACGTGATGACCTGAAGTAGTTTTTACAACTGAGAGAGAGAAGTGCCTCTAGGTGGGGAAACATACTATTAAGATGCTTTTGTAGACACTGTTGTGGAGAGAGATTATATTCTGGTAAGAAATATCTTAGAAGCCGCTGTGGTGCATCTGGTAAAAATGCGCAGAGGACGTATAGTCCAAATGGGGTTTAATGAAATAATGCAGAATAAACATCTGTGGTTCACAACTGTTGGTATGAGTGTGATTAGGTATATGAACGCACACAATACCGGAATAATCAACAGTTAAAACACACGGCCAACTCTCTCAGGCCGTCCGCGCAGAAGTCCGCTGTCACACTGTTCCCTCGGCAACTACATCACCCGCTCGCTCTCTAATTAGATGCACGAGAGGAGACGTCAGGTGTGCATGCACCGAAAGCATGACCATACGTTAACACTGGCCGCTCACGTGAACAGCTGTAGTGACTAACCAACGGCCCTTTACAACAGACACTATAACAGAATATATTGCAGTTTTAGGACGTGCATTCTTAACTAGTGGGTACAGGGTTAATATACGAAATGCAAAAAAAGCTAAAATAAATACAAAGTAATGAATTGAGTATCTGAAGGCAGTATCAACAAAGAGCTGCTAGTTTACTGGGTGCTCATCCATAACAGAACAGAGAAGACACAACAATCTCTAACTTCAGTCCAGGGCAGGCTGCCTTGTGCATTTACTCATTTGTGAGAACGGCTTTATCAAATTGACAGCGTGAATGACTGCATTGGTGTGTGTAGCAGTTAGATAGGAGATATTTTGACACCTGCCAGGCTCCATCATTTCAAGTACTTCCTGACACATCTATAAACTATTTTAAAGCCACTATGAATGACTTGTACATGTGTAAGAACGCTACGGAAGTGCTAAACATAGGTAGGGGCTAAAATAAAGTGCCATTGCTTGAGAAAGGGATTTCAAACTACCACTGTATATTTTGGTGTGCTCTATAGCTTGTTCTCCTTTTAAAAAAGAAAAATTTCTTCTTCAGCTTTTTTGCACTACATGTTTGACTCCAGTCAATATGCAGATTAATAACACCCACTGCACATACTCTGTATACCAACTGGCCTTTCTTCAGTATCTGAGACCCCGTTTCCACTTGGCATTAACATCTGACTTTTGTAATCGGATCACATGAATAAAGCTTTAACTACAGGTGAAAACACTCTCAAGACGCATTGAGATCGGATCACAAAAACCACATTCGGAGGTGGTTTACGTCCGTTGTGACCATTGTGTCTGCATTCATTTGGTAGTGGAAACACCAATGTGACTTTTGTCCACATTAGGGACTTCCTACTCAACTGCTGCCCCCTGCCTGAGCGGAAATATGTTGAAAATGCATCACTGGCGTTCATGCAGCTTTTATAGAAGCCTCATGAACGTTAGTTGCATCTGCCAGTATTGCAAATGACAAGCTTTCTGTCCTCTGTTTTCATTTCACTGCGTAAATCTGAAAACACGGAAATCGCTGCTATTGACTGGAAAGCTGCAAGGCAACGACTTCCTGTTCTTATCTGCTTAAGAATAAAAGTCAACTCACGTTTGGCTAGTAACAGGCTTCTAATGTGAAGGCGCACAGGATATATTCTGTTCGCATGCAGTATCTTAACTGCATATAAAGCCGTGTACTGGTGGTGGTGACAAGAGTGTAGCAGACGTTAGAAAAGCCGCCCGGCAAACACACATCTTTCACCAGCCAAAGAGGCTTAATAACTTACTCGCCTATAATTTTTATTTTTATATACTATCTATGATATTTCCCCCATTTGGCGAGTGTTAATGTAGAGCCCTCTAAGCAGTGTTGTGCATCGCTCCTCCTTGTCTAAATGAGACAGTAGCCTATCTCGTCAACCTAGACTGGTAATTATCTTCGCATGTAATGCACTTTAATAGCAAATGCGATTAAAACTGTGGCACTGTACAGCCCTGTATGTTTACTTGTTTGAACCCCACCGGTTAAAAACAGCAATGCAAACGGAAATGATGTACATGTTGATTTAAATACAGCGCGGGTAAATGGAATCGGATCACAAGTAGACAAAGAAGTCACATTTGAAAATACAAGTAAGAACACACGGACTGAGAGCTGGCCACTTGTAACCAGTAGGGATGGGCATTTTAAGTAATTCAATTGATCGATCGGGAAAATTAACGAGCAATTATCGATTAATCGTTATCTTTTATTACATATTAAAAAATGCCA
The DNA here is from genome assembly GCA_949357725.1 of Hyperoplus immaculatus. Taxonomy (NCBI): domain Eukaryota; kingdom Metazoa; phylum Chordata; class Actinopteri; order Uranoscopiformes; family Ammodytidae; genus Hyperoplus; species Hyperoplus immaculatus. Next base: position 19,795,329 of record OX442367.1, on the reverse strand, counting down.
ACAGAACATCCAAAATACAGCGTTTTTACCATAGACTGTATACAAGAGGTTTTTACTCAATTACATCTTTATTCCAAGATCTTCTAGGCAAACAAATCTATTAAGACAAGGCAACTTTTAAAAATAAAATAATAAAATGCGACGCTGGTTAAAGCCCGAGGCTATGAGCCAACAAGGAGCCAATGCTACGATACCTTTTAAAGTTTTAACAATATGCGCCTCCTAAGATGCTGCCAAAGACTGCATAAGGGCACGGCACGTTTCTCTGAGTGGTTAAGGACCTAACGTTACTTCATCTAATAAACAAAATGTGCAAATGAGTTCCCTGATGAAGGCGAAGTAGGAAAGCATAGACGCTAAAGTTAGACGCTAATGCTAGCGGTGCTAACGTGACACGTTAAACGGGGTCGGATGTAGGCTTCAATGTACAAGTGGTACATAATTCGGTTTGTTTAAGTGTTGTACTTATACAAGGTTTCACAATGCTTAATGAACTTAGTTATTTTCGGTTCTAAAGCTGTCCGGTCCGATGCCAAACTTCGCCTTAACTTCTTCCTGTTTAAGTTTTGCCATCTACGGCAGCTCGCAGGCTGCTGCCTGAGCCTGTTCTGTTGTCTCCTACTACTAGTTAAGTATCTCCCCCTGCTGGTAGGATGTTTAATTGCTGCCCATTCAGTCTTTGGTGCTGCCACATAGTGAACCTCATTGCTGTGCTGCCGGACTCACACTGCGCAACACAACGGCTATATGATCGATAACAATTTCACGTGATCGACAATATTCTTAACGAGCAATGATCGATTAATCGATTAATTATGCCCATCCCTAGTAACCAGATTCAAAAAGTCAGATGTTAATCCCAGGTGGAAACAGGGTCTTAGTCCTGTAATACTGATGAACAAAGAGATCATCCATCAGTATGTCATTTGGAAAGATTCCATTGTGTAACACACTGCAGAAGAAATGCTTCATATGCTTCACATGCTGATCCTGGCTGTGTGTGTGTGTGTGTGTGTGTGTGTGTGTGTGTGTGTGTGTGTGTGTGTGTACAGTAAGCATTAGAACAATTGCATTCACACAAGTTGACTGCATGGGGTGACCTTGTGCAAGCACCTGGCTAAATGCAGCACAGCAATGCAGCAATGATCTGCAGCACACGGCTTATTCACTGGCTGGATTAGTCACAACTGCACTGTCTACCACTGAGTGAGTGCTGTGCTGCTGGGCCATTTCTCTAAACGACTAATGACAAAACCTAGAAGTGGATCTTGCCCCATTCCCCTTTCATTTGACAACAGTGAGCACCCTTCCACCACTCACAGCTTTATTGGTTCATTCACACTACGTCATTAGTGCCACGTTGCAGGTATGAACCACACCCACCCACTCTGAAATATTTGATTCAAATGAAGAACTGACGATGCAGATGTGTCACACTGATGGGATACAGGCACTCAATCAAACTTTACGGTGACATGGCAGGATTTCAGGTGAATGCGTATGGAAATGACTTTCAAGTTTTATAAATGTATTATGATGACATGATCTCATATTAAATCGTCATGGGCATGAGGATAAAAAAAAAGAACATAAGAATAATAAAAGGAAACCATTAGCTATTTACCTTGGTGGCAAGAACTGATATAGGGTTTGCGCACGTACCAAATTTTTTGGTAGAAATCTACCTAAATGAACCCAAATTGGGATAAGCCTCTTTTAGTAGCCCAATTAAAATGACGCCATGCTTTCAGACATTCTGTGTGTTACCATTAAGTGTTTCCGCCAGGATTTTTTTAGATACCCCGTAATATTGTGTAACTTTTAAAACTAGAATGAATCAATCTGGGGTACTTTGAGGCTAAATGTGATTACTAGTGCTGTCTAGTACTATTTTCTGGAATAATTTGTAGACAATTGGTTTGTGACATGAAAGCTATTGAAGTAAATTTTATTGTTTTTCATTAAAATATTTTTGGAAATAAATAAATTACACATTTACCCAGGGGGCAAAGTGATTTTATGGACATGGAGCATTGTAAAAGGTTGTTCACCAAAAATGACATCTAGGACCTTCCATGATCATAACCTGGGTGGACAACCTTTTCAACAAGCTGCTGGAAAGCTGGCCGACATAGCAAATCAGAACCACTGTTTAAGTGAATGGGGGTGAATGGGGATGAATGGGGATGGGCTAATGGGGAATTTTTTAAGCTTCTAGATATCATTATGAGACTTTGCCAGTTGATTACTGACATTAAAACAAACACTTTTTGTATTACAGTATTTTCCAAAATGTTTAAATGAATATGAAAAATCATCAATACTAATAATCATCTAGATGTTGGAAGAAAACCAAGTCAATTTGTTTTTAAATTTTGAAAACAAAACAAGTGTCCAACTGCCTGAAGCCTTTCCTAATCACAGTTCAAATTTGATCAATAACCCATAGAAAATACATTTTTTACACAGTTACATTTCATGTGCTATGGACCAAAAGTGTCCTTTTGAGTCTCCAGCTGGTATTTTAGGAAACGGCTAGACATTCCCTTGGAAAAAAACAGGGTAAAAAATTAATTTTCTATGGGTCAATGGGTTATTAATCAAATTTGAACTGTGATTAGGAAAGGCTTCAGGCAGTTGGACACTTGTTTTGTTTTTAAAATTTAAAAATAAATTGACTTTGTTTTTGTCCAACATCTAGATTTTGGGGCTTTGCAGATATGCAAATGTAGCATCATTAGTAAGATATTGATGATTTTTCATATCTATTCAAACCTTTTGGAAAATACTGTAATACAAAAAGTTGTTGTTTTAATGTCAGTAATCAACTTGCAAAGTTTCATAATGATATATATAAGTTTAAAAAATTCCCTATTAGCCCACCCACATTCGCTTAAACAGTGGTTTTGATTTGCTCTATGTCGGCCCGCTGTAGCTTTCCAGCAGCTTGTTGACAAGGTTGTCCACCCAGGTTGGGATCCTGGAAGGTCCTGGATATCATTGCTGGTGAACAACCTTTTAAAACGCTCCATGTCTGTTTTTTTAAAAAAAGGGGTTTTGCCCCCTAGGTAATTATCATGCTTATCAATCAAAATAAGTATGAAAACATGAATGCAAATTGAGTTAACCGTCCTCCTGCTGCGTCTTCGCTGATGAATGTCTGTTGAATATCTGTTGAATATCCAACTCAAGACTAACTTCACCGCCAGACAGTTTCTTTCAGCGGCTCTGCCTCACACAACCTCGGTCCTTCGCTGTTGGGAGATGCGCACAAGCAGCGGCCAGTATATGAGACAGGAGAGGGTGCTTGTACCGGGCGCGTACACAGTGGAGGAGGGAGGGGCTGCTTGACTGGTTGAAGGTAAGATACTTCGCTGAAGCATAGGCAACGGCTCACTACTCCAAACACAGCCTTTAAGATCTGAGGGTGCCAGTCTCACATATAAGTGAAATTGAAAGACTATTGTTATGGTCCGTGAGTGATGTTACAATCAGTAAATCCGTTCAGATGTTTTCCTCACCTCCGCACTCATAGAAAAATGACTCCAGTGATGAAATAAATCCGTGTCATCATAACCATTTAAAATGTTGAAGTCAAGTATTATTATTCTGCAGGGCAGGATTACTCTCCTACCGTAATTATCGGCCAGCAAACCTTGCGACTCCCTGGGCGACATTCCCTGGGAAACACACTGGAACACACTGTGACTGCGCTGGTCCAGAGAATACACATAGCCTTTAAATGGCATAGCCAGACCGATTACTTGGTTCTGTTTTTGTGGGCCAACTTCTGAAAATACTTTTACACAAGATGTCATCCTGCCATCATTTCTGCTTTGCTTTTTTCTGGGGTCTTGAGGAATATTTTTCTGCTGAGAAATGGACGTACTGTTGAACAGGGAAACTGAACTGAGAACTCATTGACAGACACCACCAAACCTGTCTGTAAAACACGTTTTAAATCCACCGTCCAAGGAGTCGACAGACATGCTGACGACCTGGTCAAACTATTAAAAGACGACAGGTTAGAGAATGTCGTAGATTACATAAATCACCTCAAATATATTACAAACCAGAGTTTATTTTGTGACTACTTAACTGTTTTCACCAACCAAACATACAGGTGAAACTCGAAAAATTTGAATATTGTGCAAAAGTTCATTTATTTCAGTAATTCAACTTAAAAGGTGAAAATAATATATTATATAGGTTCATTTCATGCAAAGTGAGAAATTAAAAGCCTTTATTTGTTATAATTCTAATGAGTATGGCTTACAGTCTATGAAAACCCCAAATTCAAAATCTCAGAAAATTTAAATATAACATATTACAAGGGATTTTAAATACAGAAATGTCGGCCCCCTATAAAGTATAGTCATGTAAATGTACTCAGTACTTGGTTTGGGCCCCTTTTGCATGAATTCTTGCCTCAATTCGAATTAATTTTCCATGATATTCTAATAATATGAGTTGCACACCAATTGTGGTCCAGCATTATACTAGGTATTCACATAGTCTTGTTTATCTCCATTTGGATATGTGTAGAAATATATATGTGAGAAACGGACGTAGATTTTTTTGCATGATCTTTAAAGAATACTAGTGGTATTGAAAGTTGTAAGTAATGAAAATGAAGCAAATTCTCTTATGTTTATTGATAAGCATAACATGCTCTTGTAAAAGGTTCAGCTAAAAAATAAGCTGCAAGTTCTAAAAACCCAGTGAACACTACCTGCTCAGCAGCAAACAGACAGTTAGCGACTAGCTGGTACACACATGGAGCAGCTAAAGAGAGAATAGCCAAGCCATCATCATTAATGTGATTAGTAACATATGTGCTTTTTCCAACGATGACAAGTCCAAATGTCTGCTTTGAAAAAGGGCTATGGAGACCAGGAGGAAACAATGAAACCACAGCAATCCCAACACTGCTACACATTTTACAGTTTATTTCGATCGCTAAACCACAGTGGGCACAACTGTAGCTCAATGTGCAAAACTCTAACTACAGTCTGCACTACCAACAGTCATTGGAGCTGAACAGTTCACTTCACCTGCAAAATAGGCTCAGTGCAGCAAACACTATGAATTGTCCTCACTGAGATAACACACACTGTCAGTCAGAATATGCTCTGAGTACAAACACTAGCATCAAACCCCAATACACAAATTACAAACTTTTAATCTTTACAGTTTGAATAATTTGAGTTATTTCACACAAATTACATAATATTTTCTTTGGTGAAAGGGTTAAATTCTTTCACATGAAATTGTTTATTTTATAACATACCAGTTTTTTTAAGGAAAACAAAAATAAATGAAAATCAGAAGTTTGCTTCAATAGATACACATGTTGTATATTTTATTGAAAACGTTTCCAAATGTAGTATTTATCTGTGTAAATATTCTATACTTGTAATACAGAAATCTATCCTGTAATGTTGTCATTTACAGTAAGGAAAGGCAACTCTAAGCTGTTTGTTTGCTGGAAACTCCGTATTACAGATGCAACTTTAGATTTTTGCAGATTGGGTTGCACTCTCAACCCTGCCTCTCTCAATGAGAGACCATGATTCACAACAGGGTCTATCAGTGTAGCCCTACTGTATTTCATCAGACATAACAGCTCATATGTCTTCCTCCACACATCCACACTCTCACTGCCACTCTTCTCCCTCCAACAACCTGTCTTCATTGGTCCATTTCCAAAAAAATATATATTTTTGAGCTTTCCCTTTATACTGTATAAGTTCACTAACAAGTCTAAAACAAGACATCTTAGTGTTTCAGTTGAAATTGCAATCTGCAGTGTTTGAAATGCACTCATTCTGTTTTGAATGTGTGGTTTACAGTTGTGGCAGTAGTGTGTTAGTGTTTGAAAAAAAGGGCTGGAAATCCACAGTGTTGTGCAGGCTGTGGTTAAGCCATGAGATAGGTGTGTAGAGTTTTGAAAATTGTGTTTAATCAATGAAAAACGAGCTAGAGTTTGGTCCGAATTAACTGCTGCTGTGCATAGTGTAGTTAGAGTTGTGCACTTGTCGTTCCAGTTGTGCCCACACTCAAAAAAGTGAACTCAGTGAGCTGTTGAATTTAATTAATGTTTTTATGTCAAATTTAATTAACATGTCTGTGTTGGCTTTTAAAACGTAACCCACTTCAGTTGGTTTCACTTAAATGTAAGACTTCTTAAAACCAAAGAACTCCAGTTGAGTAAATACAAAGTAACAGTTTTGAGTGAATCGCACAATCAAGACTGAACACACAACGATTGTCCTAGACGTGTTGCCGTAGGCCAGCATTGCGCATGCTCGTGAACGTGGACATCGGGAGCAAGAAATTCAAACGTCGCCATCTTGACTACAGACGCATGGCAAGCACCACCGAAAAAATATAAGTAAGAGTAAGTTTACATTTTTAATGCAGTTTGTGATGTTGGAATACCCGCATATGCTGAGCAAGTGAGAATGACGGTCTTAATACATGTCAATTGCAAAATAGTTGGAAATATCTGTACACATGGTTGCCATTTTTAGCTAGCCTAATTGCACAATGCCTCATTGAAATGCATTAATATGGCAACACTTTTGCTTAAATATAGGCCTACCAATGATTAAATTAGGTTTGAAGGTGATGAAACTTATTTTTCCAGTTGATTAGCTTAGTCACAGGGTTTACAATGAAAGCCAATTGGTCAAAATGGACACCTGTATCTTCCCTATTTTCTTAACATTTTTTCATGCTATTTATATGAATTGGCTCCAAATTGACCAGTTTATTATACACTCCACATCTTTATATGAAAGGGAGGAGTAACCAACCATGATATAGGACACACTGAGACTTGTTTAAAGGTATAACACGGCCGGGCTAAAGTCCGCTAGCTTGATGCTAACGTTAGCTACCTTTCAATGTATTTCTGATGTCATGGTTGAGCTAGTAGCTCATATGGTAAAGAAATATTGTAAACATTAGTTGGCCTACAGTTGTAGCATGAACACCAGTGCAAGGACTAGAGATAACTACACTGATGTCTGCTACTGCAAAGAGTTTAAATTATATGGTACAAATGGAAGTTTGAAGGTCAATGTTTAGTGAAACCTAGTTTTTCCAGCTAATTAGCGTAGCCAGGAGTTTACATTGAAAGCCAATGGGACAAGATGGCCGCCCGTATTTTTCCTCTTTTTTCTTTACATGTTTTCAAGGTATTTTTATGACTTAGCTTAACATTAAGCAATGTATTATATGCTACGAACCTTTATATGAAGGGGGAGAGTAACACACCATAATATAGGACAGATTGAGAGATGGTTAAAGGGTTCAAAGGGACATGCTAAAGTCCGCTAGCTTGTTAGGTATTCTTTTTATGGTGGTTGGTTGAGCCAATGGCTGTGCCTGTTAGTTTATTGTGTATATTAGCTTAAAATGAAATGTTTGTCTTAAAAGACAGATAAACCTAATGTAATAAAAATGAGTAAAGAAGTAGCACAAACAACATTGAAATGTTACAGCTAACTACAGTGCTATAGGCCTATTAATGTGAAGAGTACATTATATGGAACATGCAGGAAATCGAATGTAGAATTACCTGCAGTATTGAAAAGGTGATGATTTGTGATTTTAAGTTTTGTTTTGGCTCATGGATTTTATTTATATACAGAATATTTGGTGATGATGATTTATTTTAACGAAACAAATAATGTGTTATGATCTCTGAGCATTTAAGTAAAGCAGAGTGAATAAACTAGTTTGTCTTATCAGTTTGTAAAAAAGTAGTTTTAAAGGACAGACCTGTATCACACCCTGTTTTTTTCATATTGAATAAGCTGTCATGTTTTAATATAATCACAACTATAAAACTAAATGTGTGCATTTATACGATATTTTCTAGTTGTATTACCATCTACGTTCTAACAACACTTCTGGTGAATTCTGTTACAGGACTTTTCCTTTTATTTTTGAACTTGTAGGCTGGACAGTCTACATGTATTTGTGGCACCTCGGTGGTGAGTACAATAAACATTTTACCAATTAATTTGCATTCAAATTAATACAGCGTGAATCTGAATCACATTTTTCTTTTAAATTTAATTCCCTAATATATATTGTTTTATTTTAACGATGAACTTAAACGTCAATTTCACTTATTCATTCTAACGGAGCATTCATAACAAAACCTTATGTTATAACAAAGGAAGGCGATCCACGCACATCTTCGAACCAAGTGAAGAAACCTAGACGAGCAGAGGTGAACTACTATCCTGACTTACCAACCGGACTATCCAAAGAGAACCTGGAGGAGGAGAGGCTGGCACTTTTGTCAGAGGTGACGAAGATAAACAACGAACAGGTGGTTAAGGAGAAAATGGAACGGACAATTATTTAAATTAACATATTTAAATTAAATGTGTAAATAAATAATGAGAAATTGACAACTTTGCATAAATTGGATTATTATATTCTTGTTTTTACTAACCTATATTGTGTTGCTATGAATCACAAAACATTTGTTTTTGTATTCTGTCTTTGTTAAATGTTTGTAGGTGGAAGCAGAGTTTACTCGGATCACTACTGTCCCCTTGATATCTAGATTCATGCAGCAGCTGGATCACCATTCTTCCCAGCTGATGAAAGCATTCAGGAAGAAAGGAGGAGCTGCAGGACGGAGAATAAAGAACATAATAGCGGACCTTGACAAGGTGTTTTTTCTTGTGTTAATTCCTGCATTATACTGTACAATAATATTACAACCCCCTTACACATTTCCTGTGTTCTCCGCTATAGAATGACTGTGTCGAAGTCAGAAGAGCCTGCGTACTGAAAGCACTCATTGTGTACCTCAACGAAGACCCTGAAAACCTTATAAGAGAGTATCTTGTAAGTATGTATGCCAGCGCTTTCTACATTATTTTTCTCCAGAAAACTGAAAATATCATTGCTTTAGTTTTTCTGGTTGTTTCTTTAAAAATATACATAAGACTGCATAATCAAACTGTAATGAAAGAATATGTCAACCGGTACAGCAATTGTATTCAACTGCTTGTGCTATACACCTTTTGGACAAAGGTGTATAGCACAAGAGAATAAGATATCAGGCTTGAAGTACACAAATCAACTCTTTGGTTTATTTTGAACCCAAAAAGGAGATTTGTTGAAAAAATAAAGAAAACCTTTTAAACACAGCCCAGCTTCCATCAGTGTAGACATAAAGATAAGAGATGTTCCATAGTCAAAAATCCCTTCCCACTTACATCAATAGTAATATGTGGAATAATGTTTAAATGTCTTAGCTGTTTAGTTTCTAAAAAATAACATTTTCTTGAAGCCTTTTTTAACATATAGAATATCATGAAAAGCATTTATTTTGATTTGTTTAAACAAGCTTTTCCATGATATTCTTATAATATAAGATGCACCTGTATACAGTGCCGACAACAAACCATAATACCACTAGCTGAACATTTCTAAATTTGAAAAAAATAAAGTAAATATAGTCCGGAATAATGAGAATTTCGAGCTGGATACAAAATTTTTAGGAAAGAGATTTTTTTGTCTGCATGTATGTCGTGACTGAAGATTTATTTGTTCTTTTCCTAAGGATGCTGACGACAACCAGGAGACTATGGACCAGACGATACTTGGAGTCTTTGCAATAACGAAGGAAGGTGCTGAACCAACAGACAGCCTGGAAGATGTTGGAATAATCATAGAAGGTGTGGAAGTGCTCCATGACCTTCATGGTGTTGCGAAGGCCGTCGCACTTCTGTTTGGCCTCATGTACTCACTTGATTTGAGCTACCCAAAAAATCTGAGGTGCACATTTGAGGTTCTGCAAAAACTTGTGATGGAACTGAATGACACAAAACTCTCAACAAAGGTCCAAGTTCTAAAAAACAAACTGTTAGAAGTTGTTTAGACAAGACATTTACTAAGAACATTGAAGACTTTTAGTGTTAGTGCAGCATGGAGGAGATGTTTTATCCCAAATAATCCTGCAAAAAAACTGGGTTGTGATCACCATGTGAATTGTTCTGTTGTCAATTTTGGTAGTTGACTGTAAACTGCACTGTGCAGCCTACGTAGGCTTCATGTTTGGTTGTGGACCATGGACATTTGAAAAAAAAAGTTAACTTTCAAAGTAGCTCTGAGGAGTTTCTTGTTTGTTCCAACTGCATCTTTGGACAAAAGCGGTAGTGATTCTACGACACAAGCAGCCCAGTGCATGCCTGGCCGCATGTGCACTTGGGAAGAAAGGGATGGAGAGAGCGCAGATGCAACGCAATGTTGATCCAGATTGTACTTTGATTTAGAACTCTTATATATACACTTCTGCTGTTATCCAAAGTGTATAAACAAAGGGGGCCCAAAAGCATTGTTTCTTTTTTTGTCAAACTTTTATTCTGAGCAATACCAGTATTTAGTTTTAACGTCCATCCCAACGCTTGCAAGCATGTGTACAGTGAGAGTTGTACTGTGAACAGCCATCTAAAAATCCTCATAAGTTTGAAATTACTGAAAAAAGATTTACCTTTTCTGTTTTTTGGCAAATAATTCTCATTGCTGGGTCCATAATCTACAATGTTTTGTGTCTCTTAGCCTGTTATCTTATTGTGTCTTATCCAAAGTGTGTGAAAAACATTGCATCGTATGACATTTTCTTCCATTTCAAACGTTATGGTCGTAACGTTTGACGGCAAGATATGCCTATCGTATTTCAATGCATTAAACGTTGTAATTCAACTATACTACTTGTTTTGTGTACTCTTGGACCGATATCTTATGCACTATTTAGTAATGTGATTTGAATTAACATAATTATTATATATGTAGAAGTTGTTGATAATATATAATCAGGTGAAGTATGTTTTGTCAAAACCAGTTAAGTAAAACAAAGTACAGTGGTTCCCACACTTACATATGTAAGTTAAGTTGGAACAACAATGTGAGGTTAAGTTAGTCTTGCTTAATAAAGTTGAGTCATATTAACGTAAGTGGGTTATGTCAGTATAATGATTATCTTTGTTGGTATTACTCAACACAGTTAATTAAGGCAAAGGTAGCCATGTTATGTTGAATTTACTTAACCTAGTTAAGTTGGTTGCACACAAGTGAGTTGATTCCATTTTAATCATAATTTTCAATTATATCTAACTTAACTCAGTTGTGTGGAAAACGTTGACATAACTGTATTAAGTAAATTCAACAAATTATTTTTTTGAGTGCACTGTGGTTTAGCAATCGAAAAAAACTGTAATACATCTTCTATTGGAAAGCCACCACAGCATCCTGCAGCCTCAGTCAACACCATTACAAACGCTGACCCTCCTCACTGAGTAACAGTTGGTCTGCATGAACAAACTTCTTGGTCAGCACAAAAGTTTGAAATACAGCAGGCTGGAACCGCAACAAACAAGCAGCCACTGTGAGCTGCTTTGGTACATAGATCCAAGTGTCAGGACAATACAGCCTTGAACGCCTCGTTTCTACATACGTATTTTAAACGGATTCAAGTCCATCCATTCCTATGTGAATCGCTGCGATATCCCATGTGCCTGCAAAACTCCAGACGTCAGGAATGCGATTTGAGCATTTTTTGAACAAAAGGAACTTTTGGGGTGGATTTCGGAGAGGCCATATGACCGTTTTGCTAAGCCTACCTAACATGCTATTTCCTTCCATTCCATTAACGTTACTTGTCAAGTCAGTTATATTACAAAAAATTACTCGTTTATCTAGTTTCAGTAACACATGTGTATCTGAGGTAATGTTATTCTGCTTAAATATGAAATACGTCATACAAAATTACAGTTATACTGTTTTTTAATCAGTTTGATATGAAGAGACCGAAGTCCCATCCTGACAGACAAGATTATAATCTCAACTATGAAGCCAAATCATCAGGACTTTGGATGTGTCATCTGTTGCTGTCAGTATATTACCAGACTTGTTTGCCTTATCTTGACAGTTCCTTCAGAAACACCGGCAGCTATGGTTACTTCCTCCTGAGTTTAGTTCCTGGGGCTCCTTAAGTGCCTGGAACTACTTGGTGAAACAATGCCAATGAAAATGACACCTAGTGGAAATAAGTTTCCAATTGACTTAACCTGCATGTCTTACAACTTTTGGGAGAGCACCAGAACACCCTGGAGAGTCCAAAACACTGTGTACTTGCACAAATGTTGTGTTTATTTGTGTCTCAGGTGTTGTTTCTTCACTTGTGTTTTTCTTCTTCTATATTGCATTGTTGAGAGGGGCCTGGGACTTAAATATTGCATTGCCAATGACTGCTGTAATTGTTGTGCATATGACAAATAAACCATCTTGAACTGACTGGAAGATTGAGCCAAAATGTGTGAAAGCTGATCAAAGAGATTGGTCTCAATTGCATCTCAGAGTGTAAATGTTCGAAAGACTATAACTCTTTAAGAGGCGCTCCGGTGGCATAGTGGATAGAGTGCGTACCATATTGGCTCCGGACTTCGTTGCAGTGGTTGCAAATTCGAATCCGACCCGTGGATTTTTATTGCAGGTCATCCCCCCTCTCTTTTCCCATTTCAACTATGTACTATCTAATAAAGCTTGAAAATGCAAAAAAAAAAAAAAAAAAAAAAGACTATAACTCTTAAAGACATAGGTCCAGACAGACTACACAGTTTCCTCCTTAAAAAGAATATGTTTCGAAATGATAAGGACTTGATTAAAAGGCATAGGTAGGTTACCAACATTCACACAAAACACCCACTCTCAACATCCACACAACTTGGCTTATTTGAAACCGGCTTCTTTAGTAAAACAAACCATGCTAATTTAAAAGGGTTCGGAGGATATCTTGAAATGTCAATTATTAAGACAATGATGGGTAATTTTTTAAATCATGAAGATCTCTTTGATTCAGCACCATTCATCTTCATTTGCCACCATCTTGCTTTAGAGAAACCATCACCGAAGCCAGTGAGATATTGACTCTTTCTTCTTAGCAAGATTCACGTTGTGCTTCGGTGGGCTCTTCTTATGTTAGTCCCCAGCCACCTAAATAATGTTCAATTCTAGAGTCAACATTGAAATGAACTTAGGTCACACAACGTGTCATGTAAACTTGACATGTCTGAAAATGTTTTTGTTTCCACAACAAAGCCAACGTGGCCCTCTGTGCTCCTCCTCAAACACATCATCTGTTGTATAGAATCAGGCACTGATTGTATTTGCGTATAGGCCCATACTCTCGACACACCAGAATTGTAAAAATTATCTGCAAGTGAATGTTGGGAGTATGATGTCAACATTGAACCTTTGTAAAGTCCTACCCCCCGTCCAGGGTCTTTTTCTGGGGTGATCAAAGTTCCAGGAACTATGGTTTAGAAACTTTAGACCCTGGTTCCTGCGGTGGAAACACACAGAGTTCCTCCAAAGGTTCTTAGTTCCTGCGAAGGGGCTATAGGTAAAGAGGAGAACTCCTGTTGATCTTTATTTCATATACAGATCTATAACTTCATTGTAAACATTCTATAGCTTAGCTGGATAAAGCTGGCAGTCGTCTGCTTCTACAGGATTTAGAAAGGTTTTCTCACAAAAAATGTGATAACAGCTGTGGGGTTGTTTGCTTGCCAGGCAACTGTCAATCAAATCTGATCAAACCTCACCTACACATAACCATGACTTTTTAAAGCTATATAGCGATACTTTTATTCTAACTTAGAAAAAATACTCAAATACTTCATATATCTATGAATGTTTTTTTTTATCTGATTGTAAACTGCCAATGTTGACTTAGATATGAAACATTAAATACTTCTACAGAAATGCTGATTTCCCTGAAATAACAATATGATTTTGAATTTGATAGAATACTATATAATAATAATAATAATAATAATAATAATAATAATAATAATTTAATAACAAATAACAAAAGAGAAACAAAATTGCACTCAACAGAAAATGTATTAAATCAATCATTGTAGACAAAGAAAAATATATTTGAGAATAACAAATGTGTATTGTCTATGCTACTTGGCATTTCCTGGCATTGGCTCTGTAAAATATTGCCCTAAGGGACTTCTGGATATCTTTCCAGCCAATATTTGTGTTAAAAAAATGTTTAAAAGCGCTAACATTGCTCTAAACAGCAGCCACACTGACGAGGCTGCCTGCATTGTCTGCAGACATTATTTCTTTGTTTAATCGGCTGGTGAGCGCAGATATCGGCCCGACGACTATTATCTCAAAATGTCTAACATTAAACGGCCTAAGCGATGAATCAGTCCATCTCTAATCCCAATAATCAATACAAGTACTGGCCTCATGAATCCAGCATTGGTGCAGCTATACTACATATACTAAGGTTTACTAGCAGTGTTTTACTAAAGCTCAACTTGACAGGCATGCAGGTAACAGGCAGCAGGATGTCACAGATGTTCATACTGACAGATGAATGCAGTGGTAGGTAGGGTGTGTGTGCTGTGATAATGCAGCTCTATACCATAGTAATATCTAATGAGCAAATACAGTTTAACATCCTTTCAGAAGCTATTCCGTCTGCACTGTTTATTATTCATCATAATCTGTATTATTTCAATAAGGACCAGCTAATTCAAGTCTTAAAGACATCATCCCTAATTGCACTGATTGCATACATCCTAAAACAGTGTATCGATCGATAGGTAGTGTATGAATGTGTGAGAACAGTATGGCAGCCTTCGTCTGTATGCTAGCTGGGCTGCCAGGGGAAACAGGGAGAGAGGAAGGACTCCATCATTGAGAATATACTACAGTTCATTCACACACTCTCTTCAACAGCAGGGACCATTCATTCATACAGACCCACTATCACTATGTGAGTGAGTGAGTGGAGGGGCTGAGAGTGGATCAAGGTCTGCCAACGTTTGTCTCACCGAGCAAAAAAGGGCTGTGGATCTACTTCTCCTTCCTACTTCTCCTCAGATGAACATGTGTGAAGTGAACAGCACGACTGGAGACAACTCTGGTTGAGAGGGACACACTCACACACACAAGGGCTGCAGGTTCCACCATGAAAAGTGACAACGCAATGGCAAATCCCTTTTTCTGCTGTCTGTCAACTTTTCTTTTTCGTCTGACAATAATATTTTGTTTAAAAAAAAATGCCCAAGCTTTCCTTATCCAAAGTTGGTGTAGTAGGCTAAATTACAAAAATGACAACAGACTTACACATGTTGACCTGGAACTTAAAGCAACTCAGTCCTTGTACACCTCTTGCCACATTAAGATTATCTGACTTGTACACCCAATTTCACCAGTCTCCATCCTAAAGACAGAACATATTCACTAATAGATGTACAATAGGCTACAATGGAAAAAAAAATTAAAAAGTGACAGCAGTCATATCATGTGAATCCATCATGTTGTTGTGACTCATGTAAAACGTTGAGGAAACAGTGCAGGAGGAGGAGAAGACACCAATTCTGGTCAACAACAAGACACAGAAATGAGCCAGTGTACACTGCAGAATAATAGGCAGCACGCATTAAATATTGATTCCACGTTATGGTGTCTAACGTCATCTTGACATCCAGCTCCGTTAATGTGCCCGTTATAGGAAACAATCAGCGTCTCGGGCTTTAAAAAGCCTCACACTAGCCCTAAACAGTCAAAATGTTGCCTGTGCTGTCAGGCGCCAGGGCAGCCATTTAGGTGCATATGGAGCCAGTTGAGTCTCTACGTAAATGGCTGATGCATTTCGATTTTTTTTTCTTCTTCCTAATTGCTGAGAGCCATCAGCCTCCCCCCGGCCTCCTCCTAGCGCCTTTTAATCCACCACTTCATACACATTCGCTTCAATAATACAACCGTTCTCACACATCTCATGTCCTTCACTGTTGCTCTTTAAATAAGCATTAAGTATTTTGGAGGAGCCCTGGCTTCTTTTCCTCCAGTCTGAGTTAACCCCTAGAGACTCGGGATCAAACAATGAAACGGTTTGGAGGTTTCCCCCATCACAATGAAATCACAACATGTCCGTTAACAGCTCGGTTATTAGCGTAACACAACCTAGCAGGTAGCGTTTAAATGTCAGTTTATGTTTCGGCTAAGACTTCCAGACATTCAAATGTAAATGAACGGTTCGAGGCGACGGGCTGCTGGTCGCCAACATGTCAGCCTGCATCAATAAATAGCAAAGCAAAGCCGCTCTATTGTCTACGAGCCGCGTATCAACCGGTAGGGTAAACGACACAACAGCTAACCGTTCCCGTCGCAACAACACGAATCCCGCCGCTGACATTTCAAACCCACTCCCGCCGGCCGGAGCCAGAGCCAGGCCTCGCGCTCATCCTCGGACTCACCTGTGTGTCGTTCCGCCTCGGTGTGTACCGTCTCCGGGTTCACGGTCCGGTCCTGACGCGCAGCAGCAGCGGGCTCCTCACCACCAGTCCCCGGCACCGGCAGGCAACACTGTGCCGCTCATTGGGCCTCTGCACACGCTCGCCCCCTCGTTGAGGCCAGACACAGCGCTCATTGGTCAGACGGCCGCTCCGTGAAGCCCAGACAAGCAGCTCATTGGCTGTTTCTTTTTTTCCCCAAGCAGAGCCAGCCAGAGAGCTGATTGGTTCTCCGACCCTCATCGATGGGAGCCGTCAGGCAGCTGATTGGTCGTTCATTTCCGCGGCGGAGAACAGAGAGAGACCCGATTGGTTGATAGTAATGTTGTTGTCTGTGTCTGGAATGGAGAGCCATGTTAACGCCAATGGGGCTAAATAAACAATGTCTTCATTTACGTTCATGAAAGGAAGGGGGTTGTTGTAAATTCTATAACATAGGGCAAAGCTGTTTCCTTGTCAAGAGTCAGGTTTATAGAGAAAAATGGTTTTACATTTTATTTTATTTAGGCTAGCCTATTTATTAATCGGAGTAATTAGTTATTGTTATTGCCTGCTGGATTCCTTACAGGTTTCTATGCACGCATATGTGCATGACAAAGAGCTTAGACAGGGCAGCACGGGCAGCACTGACGGCAGCAGTGCGGATGGGTGCTAGGAAACAGCCCTTTGTCGGCTACTGACTGCACGCAGCACGCCGCCTGTCCTAATGTTGTGACAAAGGAAACTTCCGCCTGCAGTGTCATGCACGTGAGATGTGCCACGCTTCACACATAACCTACTGTCAGGGATAGGGGAAGAATGTCAGCACTGATCAGCTGTAGTCTAGGCTACAAAACTGCAGGCTCTAGCCTACTGTAAAGCAGCAGGTGACAGCCAGGTGAAGTGCGAGGGAATCCGTTCTCCTCTTTTAACCTAGTTTCTTCCGATATGTAGCCTAGGCTAGAGATGATGTAGGCTACACAATGTGAATGGAATGAGAACGTGTTGGAATGATGTAAGGGCGGATTGCGATGAATGCGGTGGACGTTATCAATGCGGGTCTGCCTCAGTGATCAATGTTAGCTTTACTGTTATAGTCGCTCATTAAAATATACACAGAAGACTATATCCTAAAAGCCTATTTTTCAAGAGGTAAAAAAACGGTAAATGGTAAATTTAAAATTTGTCATCACATAGGCTAGATGCTGCCACCTGTGAAGGGACAATAGAGAGCCATCACTAATCACTTATGTGGGTGGACTTGTTGACCTACTTACCATGATTTTAATTATTTAGCATCTAATTAACATATTATTATTTTCTTCTTCCAGCTTTTATGTGCAACCCCTTCTTTGTGTCAATTAGGCCAATAGGAGTCGATGCTTTGAAGTCCGGACCGGGCACATGTAGGCTACACTAATATGTTTTCCATACAGGTCACGTGGTTCTTATATGGCTCTATTTACATCATGAGGATCAAACTCATCCACAGGTCATTATTGTCATAATACACAATTGTAACTACCTTGGGTTCTGGCTGTGAGTATTGACGTGGTTGTACGTTACACTGCTGTCCACGGAGAATATAGGCCCTCTAGTGGCTTCACAGGTGTATAGCCTACTTCACTTGCAGTAGAGCTCTTTACCAGTTGTCTTTTTATGTCATCGGTCTATAATTCACTCCATATCAGCACTGCCTACATAAATCTATTTACCAAAAAGGGAAATAATTAGGGAAATAAGTTACATCAATCAATCAGACTGTTGATCTTAAGAGATGTACTGTATATATGACGTATAGATATAGATAGTATTCAGTCATAGTCACATTTGTTCCCTTGTAGATCTGTGATTCCAGACAGGGGGCCATAGAGAACTAGACTAGATGTAACTTATCATTTTACGATTTATGATGAATAGGTAATCACTTATAAGCCATTCATAAAACCTTGACAGATTGCCAGGAGTTCATGTTCCATGGGAGCACCAGGTAACAGCAATGGTTCCTGCTGTCCCAACAACTTTGTCCCAATGTTCATCTGAGTCTCTGGGAACGATATACAGTTATAACATTAAATGCATGTGGGCAGCAGTCGCGAAGTGGGTAGGGAGATTGCCTCTGGAGTGCAAGGTCGGTGGTTAGATCCCCCGTCTCCCCGCCACATGTCGAAGTGTCCCTGAGCAAGACACTGAACCCCAAATTGCTCCCGATGGTTCAGAGAGCGCCTTGCATGGCAGCTACTGCCATCGGTGTATGAGTGTGTGTATGAATGGGTGAATGTGGTAAGATATGTAAAGCGCTTTGGGGCTGAGAAAATCGGCTAGAAGGCGCTATATAATTCAAGTCCATTTACATATTACTTTTTTGTTTTATTGATTTATTGATATGTTTAGTAACTAGAGCAAATCAAACAACACAAATATGCATGAACAGTAATCCCTCATTTTGGGATTGTGTTTAAATAACTAAATATGCTGCCGACACCTAAAAATATCTTGAATCAAAAGGATCTAACAACCAGCTAATTATTGTTAAAGATAAATGTGTTACAACGCTCCTGTAGTGCTGGTAGTAGTTTACATTATATTTCCTAAAATCTTCAACGATGTTATTACAATTATGTTACATAAGCCTGGTTCACAATTGTTAGGTTCAATGTCAACAGCATTTGGCCCCCCCAATTTTTTTTTAAAGTCAGGTTCACTTGCCAACAGGGATGAAGGGTTTCAAAAGATATATGCATAGCTTCTGCACTCATAATCTACTATCATTCATGAATGGGTTGTGTTAAAGCCCTCGCCGTCGAGTGATTGCGCACGTACATGCATATTTTTGTTAATATCTCCGTGAAGATATGGCTGACAAATAAAATGAAAACATCATCTCAAACTACAGGTTCTTCTGTTTCCGGGGAATGTTCTTGTGTTACTGTCCGTCCCTTACAGACTTAGAAATCACAGCGAGAAGCAAGTCCCAGAAGCTCCCCGGCTACCACTTAGCTTGTAAATAGGGCATAGAATATATACAGTACATAGTGTGCAAGCAGTTTGTTATTATTGCTTTTATATTTACTAAATGGTTTGTTTTAATTTTTTGTGATGCTTCCTCTTTTATTAGTATACATCCCATGAATCATTATATGTGGTTCAAAGTCTTCATTCAGTCTAATTTCCTAATGTTTTTTTAATGTTGAGAAAACATTTCTACCAAAAATCATCTGGACCAAATTTCATATTAGTCATGTTTTGTGAACTTCCCTACTGTGTTTTGGAAAATTTCCACTGCATTTCTAAAGTTAATGCTTAGGAGAAGCAATTTCAAGAGCCAAAACAGGATGACTAAAGGTTCTTCTTCCACACAAATTTCCAAGTTTTTTAAAAATCACAATTAATTTTTTCAGCATTTAAGCTCATTATTTATTTACACAATGGTCTTGGACATAAGTAGAACTCAGAAAACAAAGGCCTAATGTGTTCTGAACATTTCCATATAAAACACTTGGGTATAAATGATCTTCTTGCACATTTAAAATAGGTATTAATAGTAGTATGTAAAATTCGAGAAAATACCTCTAGACCTCAGAGAGTTAACACTTGGTCAAACAAACATGATCTACATTGATAAGTGTTCCTGTATTCTTACTAATAGAAACACCACTGACTAACTCTGGAAGCTGAAGACAGCAATTTTTGATTATTTGTTTAGCAGTCTGTGTATGTATTTAACTACAACTGTTACAGACATAAACTGTAAACAGAACAAACATTTCTAGAAAATGGTTACAGTATGTGGTGGTCTGTTGTGAACGTGTGACCTGAATTAAAATCTCAAAGCCCCCTGTTAAGATGCTTTCCACAACACCACAGTTAACCCATTGAGACTATGACATCCATTTGTTGTCCGAAGTGGTAAAGGCCAAGTTGTGTGTGTGTGTGCGTGTGTGCGTGCGCATGCGTGTGTGTGTGTGTACTATGTCAGATTTCTCTGTGACATGGACTACGTGAAGGAGCCCACCTCTCCATAACCGTTCTATCCATTTTCTGGCTCGTTTGCTCCTTCTTCCCAAAATACAAGCAGCCCCCCTGTTGTAGGCATGGCACTGTAACCACAGACCCCTCCCCTTTTTCCTTCCTATTCAAATAAATGATAAACAAATCAATGTGTGAAAGTATGATAAACCAGTGATGTATTTTTAATATTTATTTTAATTTCTTTGATTATTGTTTTTTGCATTTTCATGCTTTATTGTCAGATAGAGACAGATATGAAACGGGGCAGGGAGGGGAATGACATACAGAAACGACCCTTGCCGGACTCAAACCAGAGTCCCCTGCGAAGAGGACTGAGCTTCATGGGGGACGGGCCGCTCTAACCACTACACCACGAGCGCCCCCATTGTAATACATTAAGAATAGTGCATTAAAAAGTTGAATAGTGAAAGTAATAGACCCAACATGCTGAGAAAGTAAGAGGAGTAGACTGGACTGGTGAAACTGACCCTATATGTCTGCATGAAGCCAGCTAAACTTCCTAAAAGAGAAGGAGAAAGCACAAGCAGACATAGGCATAGTGGAGGCACAGGGAAGCACACAGGAAGCATTGGGCAGGTTCAAGTTTAGAACTAATTATCTGCGGGCCAGACAAACTTGACCTGAGCTCTGTAGGCAGGTCTGTCTGTCAGTGGAGCTTTAATAGTGGAAATAGCACAGCAAAAACTCTGACAAACTGCATCAGTTCTTTCTTGCTATAATAAGCCTCGACTTTGGCCTTAACAAGGGCGCACATTATCCTGGCCAACCTCCTGTAAGTGATAGTTGCCATGGCAAATTCACATGCAGCCAGGTTGACCGTAAACTAACTGTTGCCCACTGTAACTAACAATCTGCTAGCAGATATGCTTCCTAGCTGTAAGCTAAATTCCCCACAAATTCTCAAATCAAGAAAGGGCTTGGGTTTTCTACATTTAAATATTAGAAGTTTATTGCAGCATGATAAATTAGACCATGTAAAGATTTTAGTTTCCCAGGTAGATCCAGATGTCTTGATTCTGACTGAATCCTGGTTAAAGAAGAGTACAGATGACTTATTCAGAATAGACAGAAACACAAGGGGTGGGGGAGTGGCTGTCTATGTTAAATCCTGTTATTCTGTAACACTTTTACATGCTGTCTCTGTTCCAAATTGCTTTGAATTTATCGTGCTAGAATTATCTTTATCGTCAAATGATTGTTTTGTTGTAATTGGTGTGTATAGGCCCCCTTCAGCTGTAACTAGCTCCTTAAATGATCTAGCACATATGCTCTCCAGTTATGTAAATAGAGAGGTAATTGTGATGGGTGATTTTAACGTTGATTGGCTTTCTGGTGCCTCTGAACCTTTCAAAGAAATCTGTAGCAACGTTAATCTTACACAATTAATAACTGAGCCCACAAGACCCAATCTAAAAAACCCAGCAAAATCAACTTTAATCGATTTAATCTTATCAAATAAAATAAATAAAATAGTCTCAGCTGGTGTCTTTGACCTTGGGATTAGTGATCACTGCCCAGTGGCCTGTATCAGAAGTATTCATTTAAAAAGATCTCAGCCTAAAATCATAATTAAGCGTAATTTTAAAGGTTTTAATGAGCAAGCCTTTTTAAGTGATCTCCGTCATAGTGACATTCAACTCACTACGGAAATTTCGGATGTTGAGTTAGCCTTAGACTATTTCATCAATACTTTCACCTCAATTATAAACAAGCATGCGCCCCTTAAAAAGCATAGAGTAAAAAATAGATCAAACCCCTGGTTTACAAGTGAACTGTCTGATTTATTTTCCGAGAGAAATAAAGCATGGTCTCTAGCTAGACGCTCTGGAGATAATACCAATTGGACTATTTTTAGACACCTTAGGAATAAGTGCACAGCCATGGTCAGGAAAGCCAAATCTGAATACTACCTTGAATTAATCTCCGACTGCTACTCTAACCCTGCACTATTTTGGAAAGCTGTGAACTATAATAAGAACAATTCTAGCACAGTTCCCACTCAGATCAAATTAAATGATCACACTCTCAATGATCAAAAAGAGATTGGCTTAGCTTTTAATAAACACTTTGTTGCTGCTGGTCAACTCTTTCAGAATGGAGGATGTACACCTTCTACCACCAGTAGTAACGTACCGCCTGTCTCTCAAACTCCTATTTTCAGCCTTGATCTTCTTCCCACAAGTGTTGTTGTAGATGCACTCCTCGCCATCAACCCCAAGAAGTACATGGGAGAGGACAATTTGGACCCGTTTTCAATCAAGCTTTCTACACATATAATATCAAAACAAATTACCCATATTTTTAATCTTTCGATCTCCTCTGGAATAGTCCCTAAAATTTGGAAAAAAGCTCACGTAATTCCTTTACATAAAGGTAAAGGAATTCGAACCCGGGTCTGCCCGGGCCAGATTTGAACCCGGGTCTGCTGCGACGAGGAGTGAGCCTCATGGGGGGTTTATATTAGCCTGGCTCCGCCCGCCTACCTACTTCTGCTCAAATTTAATTTTCCCTGCAGTAGTCAGTCTGGGGCTGCGGTATATTCTTAGGTTTTCTCCGGCCAGATTTCTGCCGGTCCAATCAGCGCACAGAGGGAGTGGCTCGGAAGCCGATGCATAACATAACGTCAAGCCCCAAACGTTATGCGATTGGTTGGCAGATCCAGAGTGGCACTGGGTAGATCCAATAGTTTTAAACTTCAACAGACACCCGCTTCCAAGTGAGTGAACGTTTGCCAATAGAGCAGTTCCAGACCTTCTGTACAAATGATATGAAGTACGATGGTCTGGTAGCACCAGTCTAAGTTTATATAGCTCTAACCAATATACCACAAGCTCCCCCATAACCTGGTCTTCATTAAAGGTGCTGTAAGCGGAATGGTTCTTTTAGCTAACTTCCTGTCAGTTACTGCAATTAGCAGTCCCCTCGCTCGTCCCTACGTCACCACATTAATGCACTGCGGTCTTCTAGCAGCGAGTTATCTAGCATCATCTCAGATCCATAAGTGTGATAAAACATGACAAAAACCATCAAAACAGACATTGGGTAGGATTTTCACCTGCTCCGCCATTCTAGGCCATTCTACATTCACCCATCTGTTGCTCTGGCGTGCACCAGCAGTGAGACCATGAGTGAGA
The DNA here is from genome assembly GCA_949357725.1 of Hyperoplus immaculatus. NCBI lineage: Eukaryota > Metazoa > Chordata > Actinopteri > Uranoscopiformes > Ammodytidae > Hyperoplus > Hyperoplus immaculatus. The sequence goes on along the minus strand of OX442367.1, from coordinate 19,771,832 downwards.
CGGGTGTCGGTTTGTAGCGTTCTCTCTTGTAATTGGATAAAAAATTCGGGATCCTCCAATACGTTTATTTGCCGATTACATGCAGAGCAGCTGACTGAGAGAGATCGGCTTTATGAAATGCGCACATTATGTAAGTGATCACTGTATGAATAAAGAGCGATTTAACACTTATATTAACATAAATAAACCGCTTACGTCACCATAATGCAATGCATGACGTCTAACACCCATGTGGCTTTTAACATTTACCACCTTCCTGAAGTGTGAGCAGGGTGTGAGAGCGGAGACAGAGCTAGAGGGCTAAGCTGGTTCATTATCCAACATGTACTGCTGCATCTCCTTATCCAGCCCTTCATGTTGTCTCTGATCTGAGTTTATATCCACTGTTTCTGTGCTTTTTATTTATTCTGTTTTTATACCTATTTAATTTTTGTTCTTTCTTATGATATTCTAATGTTTCTTTACTTAGGACTGTATGCCTGTCTTCTCCTGTAAGTGACAGTTTCCATGGCAAATTCACTTGCAGCCAGGTAAACTAACTGTTGCCCACTGTAACTAACAATCTGCTAGCAGATATGATGGAGTTTCCTTCCCCTTAACATTGTCTGAATGGATGACACAGTCTCACAGAGCAGAGACCACACAGCTCACAGGCTTTAATAGACAGTTTTGGAGAGACAAAGATGAAATGGGGTAGAGAGGGGAATGACATGCAGAGAACGAGCCCGGCCAGATTCGAACCCGGGTCTGCTGCGACGAGGAGTGAGCCTCATGGGGGGTTTATATAGCTCTAACCAATATACCACAAGCTCCCCCGTAACCTGGTCATAATTGATGCAATGCATGACGTCTAACACCCATGTGGCTTTTAACATTAACCACCTTCCTGAAGTGTGAGCAGGGTGTGAGAGCGGAGACAGAGCTAGAGGGCTCAGCTGGTTCATTATCCAACATGTACTGCTGCATCTCCTTATCCAGCTCTTCATGTTGTCTCTGATCTGAGTTTATATCCACTGTTTCTGTGCTTTTTATTTATTCTGTTTTTGTACCTTTTTCATTTTTGTTCTTTCTTATGATATTCTAATGTTTCTTTGCTTAGGACTGTATGCCTGTCTTCTTACTGGAAATACATACTGCTTTATTTTAAATTGTGAAGCCCTTTTCAAGAAAGGTGCTATATTAATGAATAACTAAATGTATTGTAGGCTAAATGTGTCTTGGGGCAAACACAGTAGAAATTATTAGCTCAGCTTTAAATTACATTACTGTCATCTTCTATAGGATCAGTCTGGCTGGGACATACAGTCTCCTAGCTGGCTGGAAGCCCCTGGGAAGTGACATGTACCACTGCAATGGCAGCTTAACCAATCACACTCTCCTGTATGCGTCTTATCGCCCTTACATAAAAAAATTATGTAGTACAATTTGAATTGTCCTATATACAGTATACTTACTTTAGCATTCATTATTTAAAATCTAAATAAATTAAAGAAAACTAAAATTACCAACAAATACTACAGTGAGAGAATCCACATTTTTCTCCAGGTTCAAGGTCGTTGACACACACACACACACACACACACGCACACGCACACGCACACGCACATGCACATACACACACACATACACACACACACACACACACGCACGCACGCACGCACGCACACACGCACACACACACACACACACACACACACACACACACACACACACACACACACACACACACACACACACACACACACACAATCTATTACATAGTTATGTGGCAGCATAGGGCTGTGGGAACATAGACACCCATCTGCAGAGAATTGGAGGAAAGAGAACTAAGGCACTTTATATATTGTTGAAAGAGTTATTGGATGGTGTGTTTTACCAATATTAATGAACCAACATTAAAAAGAAAAAGGAAATCTTTGAATAATAAGTATTGATATGAACAACTGTTTGTTTCTCTAGCTGTTTCCTTGTATCAAAGTTTCTACAGTTGAATATAGCCAACATTAAGAAATTGCAAATGGCTGCATTTATAATTTGTTATACTGTATCTTAGCGCTCTCTCTCTAGGTCGTCCTCAGACGAGCCCTCCATCGTTGCTTCCAGTCATCCCGATTCTCCATCTGACCAGTTCATTGGTACTTTGAGCTCCTGCATCCTTCTTGAGTACATCCACGTAGGTTAGTGTAGGACGTCCCCGAGACAGATGTCCATGGTTTGGTTCCCATAGTACCAGTTTGCTGGCTGGCAGCTCTTGCTGTCTTTGGCAGTGTCCTGCCAGTCTCATTCTTCTAGAAGCTACTTTCTCGCTAACCCTTGATAATCCTTCATACAGGTTACTGTTAGTAACATGTGTGCTCTTGCTGATGTTAAGTACTGCACGCAGCATCCTGGTGTAGCACCCGTCTAGAAACTTCTGCAAGGTTGGCTTCAGGGACCAGCATTCACTGCCGTAGAGGAGAACAGACTCTACCGTTGCAAAGAAAAAGCTGAGTTTGATTTGACGTGGGAGGTTGGTGTTCCACACACAGGTCATGCCGTTCAGGGCCCTCCATGCGAGTGCCTTCCTCACCTTTAGGTCCTGCTTTGTTGAGTTGACCCATGAGCCCAGATACTTGAAGTCCTCGACTTCCTCCAGCACAGAGCCACCAGATGTTGTCAGCCGACGGTGAAGCCGAGGTCCTGCTCCAGCCCACTAATGGCTAATTAGTGCCAGGATCTGGGCTGTGGTGGTTCTCTCTTCGCGAAAGCCATTTTGGTTCTCCCTCAGGTGAGGGTTGATGGCGCTCCTAATCCTGTTTAATATCATGCGGTTGTATATCTTTGCGTGATACATGTCAGGCTGATGCCCCGGTAGTTGTCTGGCTTTGAGAGGCACTGGGATGATGTTGGAGAGAGACCATACTTCAGGCAGTTTGTTTTGCAGTAGCGCTAGGTTGGAACACTCCAGCAAGATGTCATCGAGGTAACAGTTCTTTAAAACCTCTGGGGGTATGCCATCTGGCCCAGCACTTAGCGCTCGTCAAAGTGTTTTATGGATCTAATCTACGTAGCAAGCCCTTTAATGGCGGAGTCAGCAAATCTGGAGAATTAATTGAGTCTAGACTATGTATTACAGTAACACCAGATTTTCAGCCCACACACACATTACTGCAGGTAGCGGATCACGAAGAGATATTCACTGATTTTGGCAAAAAGGGATTTGACAACCAGATTTCTCCAGAGTCACTGACTACAACTCTAATTAGTACAGTATCGCAGCATGCATTGTTTAGAGTGTCATTCCATCTTGAACAAGAGGTTTTGATTCATAAAACTCCAGGCAGAGATCAAAGCAGACATTAAGTTGGCTGATCATACATTGGTTTAACACTGATAAAAAAAAGATCGAATAATAACAAGGGTATAATTGACAAGTCAGCTCTTTGTTGTCAAATCTTATATCCTCAGCTCTGCACAAAGAGCCCGTACTGTATCCTATTCTGGAAATTCTCCAGGATGCCTCTCTCTCTCTCTCTTTCTCTCTCTCTCTCTGTCAGACAAGGTATCGCTACCGCCGCAACACCTCGCACGTCACCCGCCTTCATTAACCAATCGGCATTGATCCTCGTTGCTCCCCTGTGCACACTGGAAAGGTTGACTGTTGACGAGACAGAGTGTAGGCGGGCGGGCTGATGCAGTGGACCGGGTGGAGGCGATAAAAATTCAAAGAGGAACCCCGCTGATCAGGTGATTTAGACGGCAACACAAAAAGTGAAAGCGCCGGAGGGGCAGGGACCGGAGCGAGTGATGTTTCAGCACTCTGGACAGCTCCGCCATTCATTCCTCTACACCTGACCAACCGGTTTACTGATAAGATTCTACTCCAGGTAAGAATACTGCAGCTCTTGTCTGTAGTATTTAAAGGGATACTAAGGCTGTTAGACCAAATGTTTTGTTTGGGGTGTTTAGGTCAGTATTTACTGGTTGATGAGGGCACGTACGTCTCCTCCAAATGTTGGGGGCAACGCAGTTTTATATGGAGCAAAAAATATGGGAAAGTGGCGTAAAGAAGAGAGAGGCATTGACGCAGAGCGCGTTCTGAGGCAAGATTTTGGTGTAATTGCGTAACAACGAACGCGTGTGTCTTGTAAGGCTCTTTATCGTTTGAATGGGCTTAAAGGAGACACTGTGCTTTTTGGTGCATCAACCCATGAAGAGCTGCAGTGGTCTGACAGCAGGGGGCGCTCCTGCACTGACCACAGCAGTGTCTCTATGCATAGTGTCTCGATGCACGTGTACTCTACATTAGCGCTGATCACGGCTCATGATCATTTTACAAAATTTTAATGTCTTACGTTTTAGTTTAATTGTTCCAACAGATTGTGGATAAAGCCTTTTTTCATTTTATGAATCAAATAATACTATATACAGGTCTTACAAATGTATTTTCATCATGTTTTTAGGAAGAAAATATATAATTAATCAGACAATGAACAACAAGTGAACAAATCATTCTGTTAATAACCTTCAGAATAGCGCTAAGACTGATTATGGAATGTTTAGTTGATGTGCTTTGGAAGTTGAGTTGAAAAGAAATAAGGTTGAGATAATGGACATTAAAGATGGTTGTACAGGAGAAATGTAGAAGCCATCAGACAAGGTTTAGTCAGATAAACACCTAAATGCACACTTTGACATTTTCTTTGACAAGTCTTTTAAGAAAGCAAAATAGACAAAAATCTCAGAATGACCAGTTATCGAAAAAAAAATATATTTGCCTGCAGATCCACTATGTTCACCATCTGCCAGCTCTCAGCCCTACAACACATTTAGACCAGGGTTTAGAGGGTCAGAAGAGGGTCACTTTCTAATGTCAGCTTATATTACATATGTCATCTCATGTGCTGTTTATATTCAATTTCCTGAAACTCACAATGCAACTCACTGGAACAAAATTAGATTATATTGTTCATTGTTTTATAGTTTGAACCCCATTTCTCTACACATTTCTCTTTTCATCTATAGATATTTGTCAATTTAATTTTTGAATTTAGAAAGACACTGTAATCATGTGTATGAGTGTGTATGTGACAGTAAAATCAGATGAGTTTCACACTTTAATACAACAGAATAATAACAAACACGTAAAGAGAATAATATAAAAAAAAATCAGAGCTAATTAAAAAAGACAAAATTATATTTCCAATGTGTTTCTCTCTTGAAAACACGCTGAAAAGGCCTTTTAAAGACATGTACATAGTATTTGTATATTTATAAAATAATACAATGCTGTATCCAAAATCTTTCCTGCATTAGTTCCCGACAATAGCATTTTATTTGGATTTGTGTTTTTTTAATAGATGCAAATGTATGCATAATTAGTTAGATATTGATCATAAGATCATTGGTTTATTTCTGGTTTATGTCCATAGTAATGTCGTGATCGTGCACTTGTCCATCAAAATAAATCATTAGAAGAGGTGATCTTAAAGTTGAAGTTAACTATTCTAGAGAACGCTTGTAGTCAAAATCACAATTGTCAAAATCAGTGAATAGCTATGTCCTCACGATCCAGTACCTGTCTGTACTGGGCCTATGTGTGCTAAAAAAAACATTGTTAATGAACAGCCTAGGCTCTGTATAGGTTTACATACCAAATTTACATAGCCTAGCCTGTGAACACCAAATGTTTTTTTCACACTACAGACAGACAGGTAGCGGATCTTGAGTAGATTTTAACTGATTTTTTACAAACATATTCACAACAAGCGTTCTCCAGATCACTGACTCCACCTTTAAATAACATAATGCTCTGTTTGTTGTCAGTGTCTTATGATTGTTTCTTCTCCCAATGTCACAGGATGACAGGAAACCTGTCTGTGTGGGGTTCCACTCCTGCAGATCCTCTCCAGAATGGCTCAGTCTGGTACAACTGGTCTACCCCTACCCCTGCACCCTGGGAGGCTCCTTCCTTCACGGTGGCAGCCCAATGCAGAGTAGCAGCCACTCTGGTGCTGTTTGTTTTCGCTGCTGGCAGTAACCTGTCTGTGCTGATCAGTGTGTGCTGGGGCCGTGGTTATCGCCTGGCTGCACACCTGCGCCCACTCATTGCCAGCTTGGCCTGCGCCGATCTGATGATGACTTTTGTGGTGATGCCGTTGGATGCCATTTGGAACATCACGGTCCAGTGGTACGCCGGGGACGTCATGTGTAAGCTGCTGTGTTTCCTCAAGCTCTTTGCCATGCACTCTGCAGCCTTCATACTGGTGGTGGTGAGTCTGGACCGCTACAGGGCCATCCTTCACCCGCTGGACTCTCTGGACGCTGGGCACAGGAACAGACGCATGCTGCTGGTGGCCTGGAGCTTCAGTCTGCTGCTGGCCACTCCACAGGTATACACTAGAGCTTTACACACTGCAGCTTCAGGGCAGGGCCGCTGCCATTCTCCACCAACAGAGTCTGAGTAATGCATGCTTTTAAGGTCACTGCTTATTTTTAGGTTAAAAAATGATAAGGTGCGGTTTATACTAGAAGCTGTTTTCACAATGTACTGTCAAAAAAAAACGTAATATTTCTCACAGTGCTATTTCTGAATCGCTTCTTTTCAGCCTCTGTCTGAAACGCTCCGTTTTAGAGCCTTCCAAAAAGCCCAGTCTGCTCTGATTGGCCCTGAATCTAACTGCAAATTTGAATTTACCTGCCGGTTAGATTGAGGGGGATCTGGGGATGTGCTAATCACAGGTGGAGGTAGTGCTAAGTCAGGTTGGTAATGAGGAACTGTGGCTTCTCCCCTTATGATGTCATGAGGGGAGAGAAATCTGACATGGGTTTTGGAAGACAGCTTTTCAGAAAAAGGGAGAAAAATAGAGATGGTGGTTTTTCTGATAATTTAGGAGTCTCCAGATACACCAGAGTCCCATAATAAAGGAATAATGAAAAAGTGCATTTTGCCAAAAAGGTAACACTGCATTGGTAGTTCAGACATATTGGGCATGTTTTTCCCTCTTCTGATAATCATGTTGAAAGAGATTCACTGTGAATGACCACTGAACTGAATTGAAAAGACAATTAAATGGTTTGTTTTGGTCTAGCACTGAATCTTGGGCGTACACACTTTCAATGGGAAAAAGGTGAGACAAGCCCATTCTATGAGACAATACAAGAGTCAAAAATAAACCAGGACTATAAGAGGATCTGTCACTGATAGGCCAGCAGGAGGAGATAAGGGGCTGGGCCTAGCAATCCTAGGCTATTATACTGGGGGGCCAGTGACAGGTCTCTACGGCAGCATGCAAGTGGTGAGAGGCATGAGGAAAAAACCAATAGGCAATGACAAAGATCCAAATCAGTCAATCTCTATGTAATCACACGAACCAACAGTACAAATCTGTTCTGTTCTAAATTCTAAATCAGACTTCATTAAGAGTCTCCGGTCTCAATGGGATTTACCTGTATAAATAAAGGTAAAAAAAAATTATAAATGTACTTAATAATTATAAACAAATGATAGTTACAAATGTCAAGCCGCCAACGAAGCATCAAGTGTTAAAACTCCTATAGCTTCATCACATTTTAAATGTTTCTTCCATAACATAATAATAATAACAAGAGATTGCCCTATTATGTTATGTCATGGTGTAATTGGTGCATTAAAGGGACTTTAATGCACAACATAGAGTCAAAGAACGCCCTTGCATTGAGTGATTCTTTGTGTTGTTTGTTAAAATGTGAACAAATGTATACCGTTTGTTTCATTCAAAAAAACAAACTACACCTGTGTCTTTTCCCTGTGACTGCATGCTACTTCTCCCTCATCTCTCTCTCTCTATACACTCTCTCCATTCTCTCAGCTGTTCATCTTTCGGGCCATTAAAGCAGACGGAGTGGACTTCACTCAGTGCGTGACGCACGGGAGCTTCCGGTATCTGTGGCAGGAGACGGCATACAACATGTTTTACTTTGTGACGCTGTATGTGGTCCCCCTGCTTGTCATGACTTTCTGCTACACACGCATCCTCACCAAGATCAATGGGCAGATGAAAAAGAGCAAAGGTGTGTGTGTGACTCTCTTAAAGGTTAAGTATCGGGGGGGTGCAAAAGAGATTCACTTGATTGGTGTGGGGGTGGGGGGCACTAATGGCGCAAATCCACTGCATGGTATTAGCTCAACTCGACCCGCATTTTTGGCGTTTCCACTGCAATTTCATGGTACCTGGTCCCCAGGGGCGCCGCCAGGGATTTTGGACCCCATGAAAAGATATCACTCTGGGCCCCCAACCAGGCCACGCCAAGCAAATGCAATTTTCTGTAACGGAACGTCCAGAACCCAACCGACCCATTGAAGCTTAAGATACCTAAACTACCTATAACTCTATTCATACAGGCGTGCACCTATGTTGAAGTCCAATACTAAAGGCCTACAATACACTGACACTGAGCTGTTAAAATACAACACTGTGCAAATGTTCAACATTCTGCAGACAATTCTCTATACGATGCAAGGCTAATATTCTGGAAAACAAATCTGCTACAGGCCATCTCTTATGGTGAAAATCACATTTTATTTTTTCAATTCTCAAATGAAAAAAATCTCAACATCAATTGTGGTGTCAATGTACGTAACTATAAATATAACTCTTTAAATTAACATAAATTGCGTCATCAACATGAATATCGAAAAACAAAAATAGGCTGCAGATTTTTAAATGAAACTCCATACCAACTAGAAACAATGTAAACATAACAGGAGTAGAAATTAAAAGCCCTGATGGTGGCGCTAAAGCAATAGGATATTCCACTTTGGATTTCTGCTGCACAAAACATTTTATGACATTTGGGATACAATTATGTTCAAGTGAACACATGTTACTGTCATTTTTACAAAACTGGCCTAGATTTAACATTGGTTACTCTGTAACTTAAATAGCCACCTATCTTCAGTAGGGCCTACATTTTCCAAAAAAAATTGTTTATTACAAAATACTTGTAAGTGCTACACATGGCTAACTGGCTCATCTTGCCCCACTCTCATCCATATTCACCAAGAGCCCAGCGCCTAGCCTTCTTACTAGCAAAGTCACTTATCAAATCTTTGAGATGTCATAAAATCAGCAGCTCTGAAAAAAAAATCTAAAGCATAACCTCACCTCCTTCTTCAGATAGGACTGGGAGTAAAGCTGGTTCAGGATCAATTTGGGGCGGGGGGGCAGAACAGCTGAGCCTGAAGATGGATCTGATCCTGACATCAGGGGGCAGGGACAACTTATTTAGTATGAATAGCTTGCTAAAAGTTTACCTGCATTGATTTAATGTCAGCTTGAGGAGCAAAATACAAAAACTTAGAATTTTTGCTAGCTTGGTGAATTATCCTACTTGGCAGTCATTTGTGGGAAAATAATACAACACCATGCACTCATCGACTACACTCACCTTTTGGGCTGAAAAAGTGTGTGACATACTGTCGCCCTTTAATTCCTCTATCTTTCTTTTCTTTCCTCTCTTTTCGCTTTTGATATACTGACTTTTGTCGTTGAGACATGATTCAATCATCCCCCGTTAATCACTCTCGATAGTGGCACGGGATGCGGATAGGGTTGCCACCTTGGATTTAGGAAAAAAGGGACACTTGATGTTTGGGGCAGAGGGCTCGGCCATTATTAGGCTACCAGTTCAGTGTAATGACCTATAATAACCATAAACACCTACAGTGCTTTTTACAGTAGGATATATAAGGAGACTGAGGTGGGAACCCTGGACCTTGTAGGGGGGTCTGGGGGAATGGTCCCCCAGAAGAAAAAAATGCAACCTTTTAAAGTAAAATTCATCAATCTGGTGCACTTTGAGAAGAAAATTGCATGCAACCAGGCCCAGGGGCCCAAGGGCTCAGGGGGGCCCAAGCCAGAAATACTGATAGTAACTTTACATGTCGCATTGTCAAAGAGCTCAGTCACTCATGTCAATAACAGGGTATAAAAAAGGACTTGCCTAAACTTAGGAAAGAAATCATCATGGCCCCTCAACTAGTTGGTGAAAAATAGAAAAGCAAGTGCAAATCAAAAGCATTACGTATTAGCTCTGTCTTAGGGGCTTCATGATGGGCCTTGAAGGCCCCCTCACACATACAGTAATAAGCTTACTACGTGTAAATTCTTTACTGTTCATAAAAAAGTAGCTATCCACCCTTTATCTGTTGAATAGGGATAGGGAGGAGTGTGTGTGTGTGTGTATGGGGGGGGGGGCTTTAAGAGTCTGGGCCCATTATCTCATAATCCGTCTATGAACCAAATTTTTTCCACAATATATTTTTTTTATTTTCGCGGGGAGCATGCACAAGCATTATATATATATATATATATATATATATATATATATATATATATATATATATATGGTGGTCCGTAGTTGCGGCTGTTTTTTTTTGGTATCGCCTCGCCTAGGTTCCAAGCAAGCTGAGCTGATGCTAAAAGGTGACGTCGGCTGGTATGATACACGTCCTGTTTAAGTGTTTTATATGTGGTGCTCCAGTAAACACATGAATTATAGCAAAGCTTTAAATTTCAAAATGACTTGCTTTAAAGTCACAGAATTTTAAAGTGTCTATGTAGTTGTAATAAGATAAATGAAAAAAGACGACACTGTGGCAATTAACAATACATTTCTTCTAAACCCCCACCACACCTTAAACATACAGTATAATCGCTATCTCAACATGACGCTGTTTAGTTCATAGTGTTCATACAATCTCTGCTTTCCTATTAGACTATTTGCCCATGTTGTGTGTGTGTGTGTGTGTGTGTGTGTGTGTATGTGTGTGTGTGTGTGTGTGTGTGTGTGTGTGTGTGTGTGTGTGTGTGTGTGTGTGCGTGTGTGTGTGTGTGTGTGTGTGTGTGTGTGTGTGTGTGCGTGCGTGTGTGTACAGATGGCGAGCCATGCCTGAGACGCAGCCGAACGGACATGATACCCAAAGCCCGCATGAAGACCCTGAAGATGACCATTGTGATCGTGAGCTCCTTCGTCATCTGCTGGACCCCCTACTACCTCATGGGCATCTGGTACTGGTTCCAGCCGGACATAATCCAGCACACGCCTGAGTACGTGCACCACATACTGTTTGTCTTTGGCAACCTGAACACGTGCTGCGACCCGGTCATCTACGGCTTCTACACACACTCGTTCCGGGCCGACCTGGCCGACGTGTTGGCGTACTGCTGCGGTGGACCCCGGCGGGCCAAACACGCCTCCGTGGACCGGCTGAACGGGGGAGCCGCCGTCGAAATGGAGTCCGATCTGAGCTCAAACCCTCACAGTGGGAACCGCAGTTAAAAACAAATGGTGAAATGACTCTATAGTACAACTGTCCCCAACGAGGTCACATCATGTCACAGTCACTTGTCAGCTGTGTGTATAGTGCCTAACTTTTTTTTTTTTTCTTTGATCTACTGCTATCAGGACTGAGCCTCTGGGGGACGCTCTAACCACCAGCCCCCCCCCCCCCCCCCCCCCACACACACACATATCCATGAATGTCGGCTACGAGTTGAGTTGACACAAAAAGTTGATTAATCCGATCAGCTCCTCAAAACTCTCTCTGTGTTTCTCAGTATGGCAGCGTTTACGAACTGGCGCAGGAGCCAGTGTGTGCAGACAGTGTTTTTGTAATTACTCTGAATTCCTCATGGGGGCGACAGAACCTACGCACTATAGCTTTAAGGAAATACGTTCAGTAGGGAAGTACATACAGTACATGGATGGTGAGTAACTTTGTTTTTTCTTGCCCTGTAGAACAAACCTTTTGAGCTGGTAAAAGGTTAAGCTGGTTCTCCTAAATGCTGCACTGACTTAATTGAATGTCAAACCAATGCTAAGAAATATGCATCTGAAGCACATCAATACACAACTCCCTTTTGTGTTACTCTCCCAGTTATCATTAGACTTGTGCCATCTACTGAAGGATATTTAAACATTATATATATGTCCTTTTCTAAGTTAGGTACTCCAGCTGTAGGTAACACAAAACATGAGGTCAATATCTCCCTCTCACAAAAAAAACCTAATATTGCCCAAACTGTTGAACTATCTAAGTCTTTGTTTAAGGAATAATTTAACATTTTGAATTTTTCAAATTGACTCTCTGGCTCGAGAAAAGGTCACAGACACCGTTCCTGTAACTTTGCGTGCATTTTTATACGGAATGGGGCAAAGGTCGCTCATCCAGGTTAGCTTAGCTCAAACACTGCTAGTCAAGGGGAGCAGGTCAAAAGATAAACTTTACAACATCACTAAACCCCCCTGTGTTGGTTGTTGGGTAATTTTAGAATCAAATACATACGTGACCGTCACAGGCACTTCCTGGTTTCTTTCCGTTATGTATTTGGTTTTTAAATGCATAACAGGTGAGTAAGGCAAAAAGCTAGAAATTAAAAATGTTTAACTATTCCTTTACCTCAAAGAGAAGACAAAGACTGCTAATTGGGATAATTACTGCATATATGCATGACTGTTAAATAAAACTGCTATAACCTGTAGTAGCCCATGATTGTTTAATAGGAAGTCAGGACTAACTCAAATATTTTACATCTGAAATTGTAATGCATTGAATGATATGTGTACTGAATATGCACCTGGTCAGTATTCAAGTCATTGTAAATTGTGATAGTCAGCAAGAAATAACCTGTTATTATGTGTGCATATATACAAGTAGGGGAGAACGAGGGAATGTGAGGCATCGGGTAATGTGAGACACCCCCTGTATCTAGGCAATGGAACACATTTTTGGTCATGTGAGATATATGTTTTCAAGCCCCTCTCATTTCCACTCGGGCCATGAAAGAGAGGACCTCATGGTGATGTTGTAAGCATGTTTTTTTTCACAAAATTGTCTTTTTTGCATGTAAAAGTAAATTTCCTTGCTGTCAACTTAATCGATTGTTGTGCCAAATCAAATTGATTCAGGTAGAAACACTTCTATGATACATGTTGATGAACTACCAACATATGAAACCATGTGATGATGATAACTGAAGATTAGCCTGAATTTCTGAGAGAGGTAGTTTTTTCTCAAATTGTGGCAGTGGGGTAAAGTGAGACAAATGCTGTGGGGTAAAGTGAGACAGTGTCTGTGCCCTCTTTGCATGAATCCATTATATTTGAGGTAGCAAGGAGATTAGTTTGAATAAGACAAAAGACAATGTGGGCTGGAGGTGGGGGTTGATGGTTGAAGGGGTGTCAGCAAGGGCATGGTTTGGCACGGATGTATGTGGGGGACAGGAGAGTGACCTTTAACGTCAATAGACTCTAAGTAATATGTCTTTATTCAATGAATGATCCCAATAAAACAAATGCAGACAAATATTAATCAAAGACTCAAAAGATGGAAAATGACAGCTGGGTCTAGTCCTGTGTTATGAGTCCCAGGCTGTAGCTGGTTCTGATTGTTCTTTGCTCTGACCCCCAGACACTAGCTGGCTCTAAGGGTCCTGTTTTAATCTTACAGGTTCTATCTGTCAATTGAATGTTAATTATTGAATATGAATTATATGTTGTATTTGATCTGAGTTACTTTCAAGTGTTTTGCTTAATTGACCAAACTCCATGATTCTGTTACTAGTCTGACATTAGTTTTTGGAATATTTGGTTTTCAAGCTAGCTGTCAGGATTCTAACTGTTACAACATGTGTTGTTATGGTACTTTCAGAGTGGAAAAAGTAAGTGGATCAGTTTACCCCCTTGATTTCTCTGGTCTGTCTCAGTTTACCCCACAGCTGGGGTAAAGTGAGATTCAAGACAACTTTTTTTTATACAATCATATTTTCACTACCCTTTGTCTTGAATAAATTCTGCTAATGCCCATAGGAAACATCCTGAATTAATGGGAAATGTGTAAATTTGACTGATAAATCATTTTAGCTCGCTTAGAGGGGAACAAATGTAAAAAGTGTCTCACATTACCCTGTTCTCCCCTACATGATAAACATATATTAATATGTTAATTAATATTAATACAATTTATATGTCATTTATATGCAAAAATGTACTGAATGTGACTGTGCCAACATTGTTATTCTTTAAGTGGAGGCATGTGTGATGTCATATATGGGTATTAAAAGTCTCATAGACAATAGTTTTGATTTTCATTCTTGTGTCGTACTATAAGGTTCTGAATATCTTGCAACATTTAGAGAATGTACATGTAGGCATTTTATTTTTGGTCATAGGGACCAAAACTATTACCATGTGGACTTGATAGCAGGAGACACTGATTGTGTCAAAGGCATAAATAAATATTACAGAGCTAACTGAGCTAATCAATTGAATGCTTGCACAAGTGAAATAGATACAGAAGCATGAATTCAACAAAATGTCTTTATTTGGTTTTAGGCATTTTTGAATGTGATCAAGTAGGGGGGAGAAAAGGCAAGAGGTCAGGCCAGACATTCAGATAGAGCAGTCACACAGAGACCCGGGTGTTTGCAGAAATTAAAGAGCTGAAAATTCTGCTATTACATTAAAAGAAAATAATTAGAAAAAAAATCCTTAATTTAAATTATCTTAATTTAATAATCCTGTATTCCAATACTTACATTATTAACTTCAATTTATTTTATTTTATTATTTTTTTCATTTTACACAAAATGTGGTTCTAAATTGATGGTTGTTCTGTGCCCGTTAAAATAAATTTTTCAGTAAGCAATTTGGGTGTTATGTGGCTATCAACAGAAACGATACATTGCTTGAAAGAAGAGCAGCTTTATGGAGAGTTGTACTAAGTGACGATAAATATGCCATTCTTATGGTTTTGTCATACAAGTACTGTTTCTATGTGTAAGTGCTGGTGTTGTCTTATTATTACCTTCACAAATTAAAAGACTTACAACGTTGAATAAATAAATAAATAACAATAAAGGGTCAGTGCAAACAAATCACAAAAACATATGCTACCTTTAACCACTTCTGGTATTTTGAACCATGCAGGTAGTACAACACTGTTTTTAGTCATTTGTGTGAACTGACACCATTTGAATGTGTTTTTGTAGGAAATGTCCTACAACATGTAAAAAATAAATGTATCGGTCTCTGTGTCAAACTGCAAGCTCATCTCCAGTCCGTCCTTCTCCTCCAAAAACCTTTTCATTTTGGCCGAAAAGGACCGAGGTACAGGACCCTCAGTCACAACAGGTTAAAGCTTTTTTTTTTACGTTTTCAGTTGGCTACAATACATCAGTTTAAGCTTAGAGAGAACAGAGAAGCATTTAGAATCATTAAAGCATTGTTTCTTCTTGGTACTAGCAGCGGGCCACTTTTCTACTTTCCTACAATATTTTTTATTCTTTATGTCATTTCTTCTAGTTGCTTTAGGTCTTCAGGGCAGGACATGAGTTTGGCTTTCTCGAAAACTTTCCAGCCTTCAATTTTTTTCTTTCTCTGTAAAAAAAAAACACTCAAATCACTCGCTCCAAAGACCGTCACAAATCAAATCCTAACAATCATTTTCATATCATCCTTACACATGGCAAAAGGAACAGAAAAACATTTTGAAATAATCATCATCTAATAATAAGAATTATAATAATAACAATAAACATTCGTTAAAAAAAGCGAACATTTGTTTTGGCAACTTTTCCTGTACATAGCAGGAAGAACGAAAAGACTCAAATGAAAAGAGGCAGAGAAACTGAATGGTATCAAACAGAATGCAAAGGATGCGTTCCATTTTTAAAGGAGCTCTAGTTTAACTGCTACACACTTCACACTACAAAAAACATTGACTCTTCAGGTCTTCCATATAGAATACACTTTTTGGTATCATGTTGTGTTTCAACAACAGATTTCAGCTGCGTAAGAAATGAGATGGAGGTCAAATCGCTCCTCTGTTATACTGCTTGGCTCTGAATAAACCTTCAACACTCATAACAGTTCAAGGTGAACCTTGAGGACCATAAAAGCTTTAGAAACCTCACACTTGTGGTCCATAACATGAATTTTTCCCTCAGTCATTAAGCCAAGAGGAAGGGCCAGGGTTGAAACCATACTTCAAATATTTTTGGAAACCCTTTTTTAAAGTCCACCTGATATCACAATCATTTAGCAGTCAAAAATATATATTTTTTTTAGTTTATTTTTTAAATGTATTTTATCGCCTAATAATTTTGTGCTGTATTTTGTGCCAGTTTTCTGGATGTTAGTAAGTGTCAGTGATAATTAAATTATTTTATTGGCGATATGCAATGAGCTGAATGGCAAATGACAAAGTGTAGTGCAATCAAAAATTATACATACAATCTCTTCTTTTGAGCACTGACTATCTTCTTAAAGAAAAAGTTTTTAAATAAAAAAGGTGAAAGAAACCGTTCCTATAACTATGCGTGCATTGTCGATATAGAAAGAGGCTCAATCAGGTTAGCTTAGCTCAAAAACTGGTAGTCAAGGGGAGCAGGTCAAAATACTTTACAACATCCCTTAACCAGCGTTTAAGCTAAGCTAACCTGGATGAGAGACCTTTGCTATTTTCTATATCAAAAATACACGCACAGTTACAGGAACTGTTTCCTTAACTTTTTCTTGAGCCGGAGAGTGAGGCAAAAAGCTAACAATTCAAAATGTTGAATTATTCCTAGGAAAAATCAAATGAAATTCAATTTCAGCTGGACTTTAAATTTTGGTGTTGGTGATGTATCAACATAAAAGCTACTTTTTAAATGTACATTTGTGGTTCCTTTTCAAAGCTGCTGGCCTCAAGGTTTACCTACAGTTAGCCATTCAAACACACAGACACACACACACACACACAGACACATGTATTATCACACTAACAAGCATGTTTCTGTGCTTTGGTTATGAGGACTTGTAGAGGTAAAGGCTATGTTAAAAATGTTGAGGTATTTGGTTACATACTGTATTTACGAAAGCTAAATATTTGGCAACAATTCAACTACTTAAAGTATGGACATAAAAAGTCTTTCAAAATATCTCACATCTTCATTTGGTCACTCTTAAGATAAATGTTAGAATCATCAAAAAAAAAGTTCCACGTTGAAGGGGGTGCACCTGCAATGACTTCCAAAACTTATAAAAGAAATTAAAGATATTATTTTGAAAAAATAGTAATTAAATCATGAGCAAAAATGTTTTTGGCTTGGTTTCAGTTAAAGCACTTTATGCAGGGCTACCCCCTTTCAAACAGGAACGATGCAAAAAGAAAAAGAAATAAGTAAATGTTATCTCTTTAAAATAATTTTTTCTAAAGGAAACTTAAAGAAAACCATCAAAATGTTTACATCTTTGGGTATCATTCAGCTTGGTTTTCACATAGAATAACTTTTTGGGTAGTCTGGCACGGTTCAACACGAGCCCTTTGTCCGTGCATTTCAGGCAGGTTTCGCCTTAAAAAAATGTATTCACCGCCAACTCAAGTGTCGTTCGAGGTCCCAGGGTGACCAAATTTGGCATCTGGAGAGTTAAACATGGCAGCAAGGCCTCAGTAATTTTTTTTGGCTTCATCTTCAGTAGGCCATCAGGTTTTTTTTGCAGGTCAAAACCTTGGTCTTGTTTCCTTTGGTAGACCGCACAGTGAAGAAAAAATTAATGTATGTCTTAAAAAAAAAGTTCACACAGTATCCACTCACTGAGGTCCATATTGTCCATGAGCTACATCCATCTGCGCAATTATGTCTTTTGGAGATGGACATATGTGGACATGTGAAAGCCGTTGCTAACCACATAAAAGAGCAAACAATTACTAAGGAGGAATTGCTACATTGGCTTTCTTGACATCTTCAAGAAAAGTTGTAGAGATCCATCCAAATTAGGCATGTCAACGGAAAAATTGCCAAAGGTGAGTATAGGCTTGAATGGGAGGCTGTTCAGGCTGTAGTCCACCTCTGGTGCAGTAAGGCGTATAGGCTTGTGGCAGTGGGAATCGGCAATCTGCCATGGTTAGTCTCTCCATGGTAGTCATCCTGGTGAGCACTCATTGGACTGCTATTGGTTGACGGCTGGCTGGCACTGGCTGTAAAGTTGCTTAAAGGAAAAAGCTTTTCAGGGTATTTTTTGGGGGTTGAGGTAATAGGCTAGCGCAACAACTGTAGCCTCAACTATGGCTCAACCATTTCTTGTAATACTGAGGTAGCTTTTTTCTTTGGAGGTGTACAGCTGTCGGGTAAAGAAAGAAAGAGTTGGACACAAAGAATGCCCGTTTATATAGGTTCTTTGAAAATGGCTTTTTATGGCTACTAGACAATCATTTCTCCGTAAGGCGTTCTCAAAGGCCGCTATGTTTTCTTATTGCAGAGGAACTGTCGAAGGCAATGTCGAGAAGTTCTGTCACAACAAGACTTATTAGAATGTCCCCCAGTCGGGTGAGAATATTTGGCTTCATTTGGGGCTCTCACACCACATCTTCACAGAGTCAAGCTTACCAGATGGGATCATTTTAGGCATAGAATATTATTTTGGTTATGGAACAGATTCCCACTGGTAAGTGACACATGTGTTTTTTGTGGGCGTACACTCAAAAAGAATGTGACAGCACCAAGTCTGGGGCAGACAATGCTGTTTGAAGACTTTTTTTCTACATACACACGCGGGTGTGCACAGGCAACAAAGGCAATAAGCTTTGGTTTGAGGTAGAGGTGGAGGTGGAGAGGATGGGGTTGGATGTCTCATATACTCTAGTCTAGAAGCATTGTGTCACTGTTTTGGTGGAGGCTACTTAAGGTTTTTAGCAGCAGATTTTGGGGGAGATTAAAGCTATGGCTGCACGCTATCAAAGGGCACAGGGTGGTGCTCAGTGATAGCAGAAGGCTTGGGGCTGGTAGGTGAGCTAGAGACTGTTGTAAGGGAGAAGGGGGTTGTGGGTAATGTTTAGCAGTTTAAGCCAGTGCCGGGGCCAGGGAAACCAGACATGTGTTGCTCAATGACCACCTGACATTGTGCAGGAGAAACCACCTGGATTCACATAAGACAAGGAGACAAGAGGAGACGAAAACAAGCAATCAAATATCATGCATCATAACTCATCATTTACATCCGTTCATACCATGTTTACATATTTTTATTAAAATATGTGAGCAGAAAATTTGCTGTGACTATACCTGAGGCGCTGATTCCATTCTGGGCTGGTTTGTTAAATCTTTAGGGGTTCCGTTGTGTGCCGAGGTGACTCTGGGTACAGTCCAGTTGTCCTGAGTACCTTTACTGCAAAACAGACTGTAAAACAGGTTGGAGCTATGAGTATGGGTCTACATACAGTATCTTCACATCGACAAAGCTGAAGGCACAGGAGTCCTATTGATTGTATTTGGATTGTGTACATTTACATGTATTTACTTATATATAGCACCTTTCTTTAACATTATTACAAAGTGCATAACAATGGAAAATAAATCTGAACCAACAATTTCTAATATAAGAAGACGGGTATACAGACCTACGCACAGACATATTCTACATATATATATATATTTATATTCTACATTAGAATATCATATGAAAGAACAGAAATAAAACCAGAATAAATTGTACAGTTGTACACTTACCTGCGACGGTATCCAAACATGAGGAAGAGAACGCAGAAGATGATGCATGCCGTGCCAATATGGATGCCGATAACAATGCTGCCCAGAGACGCCTCTCCCTCCCGACACTGACACAGACTTTTATCACCTTTAATCAAACAGAGAAGCACCAATGAATAAAACAATCAATTATTTTCAGGATTTTAAATACCACTGATATCATCATACACTTCATTCAAATGAAAAATAACCCCCAGTGCTTTTTAGTACAGATTGTGGGATCCCACTCACCAGTGGCTTGGTCACTCATCATGCCTTCCTCTGCCAGTGACACAAGTCTCTTCGAGGACACACTCTCCCCGTTCCCATTGTAGGCCACCAGTTTGACTTCATACACTGCACCCAATTCTGAAACACAGAGGGCCCCCATATAAAGTCAGTCACGAGTTAAATTCCCTGCATTCCATATACCTTAATACCCATACTTTTAGCTATTTAGTATGGTAGAGAAACGATTTAAGATGTCCCAATTCTCTTGGTCAGATTTAGTGTGCTTAAAAATACCTGGATGCCCTACTAAATCCGAACGAGATTTATAAGCTGAATCTCAATCCAGGGGTCGCAGCCTAGGACGGCTGCATTTGAAGACCGATTGCGTCATAGCGGCGCGCAAAGGCTTGTTCCATTAGCAAGGCTCCTTGCCGAGAAATGCAGCCTTAGTTTCACGGTTTTGAAGGCTGCAACAGATGGATCCTTCGCGGCCCAACATTTCCCAAGATTCATTGCGTTTTTTTCAGAGATGGCATAAAATAAAATAAAAAATAACAAAACAGCAACTTGTTGCTCCATCTTCTTAACTTTTATCTTTATTTCTTTTTTTCTTGTACTTTTTTTTCTTTTCGTCTGGTAGGCAACCTCTTTTTATTTTTTCCTCCGTTGATAAGGCTGTTTCTGTTGGCAGCAATCAAGGTTGCTAGGCAGCACAGGAGCGGCGAGTCGTCACGCAAGGTAACGGCTTGTTACACAAACCGGAAATGCTCGTAAACGGAGACCTGCGGAGACAGTTTCGTTTAACAACGCTCGTTCGGCCTTCACAGGCTATAGCCTTCATAGACCGCATAGATTTCAACACTGTAGCTGGATCCCAATCCTTCTCTGGATTGGGATCCAGCTACAGTGTTGAAATCAGCATGCTATTTGGGGTGATTCTGACCCACAATCCAGTGTGCACCGGAAGTGACATCACATTGACAGAACCTTCGTATGTAAACAACCAGGGATGCAATGGATATAAAAGCAAGAGGCAAGATCAAGGTGCAATGTTATGATGAAATGAATAAGTAAAAGTATGTCAGAATTGATCAGCAGCATAATGTAGAATAGGAAAAAAGAAAGTATGCGATTCGGAACACATGGTATGATTTATTTATGATTAATGATGATTCAACAGTTTATTTGGCAATACACCAAACCAACCAAAACTGTTATACAGTATACCACATGATGTATGGCCTGTTCCTGCAGTACATCATCTAGTATGTTTCTAGTCTTTCCCAGTGTGTTCTCTTGGCTCTGGTGAGGACTGATTACTCATCTTACATTCTCCTGCAATTAATGTAAGACTATCCGGTGATCCCATGCTGTGAATATAAGCGACTCAATCAGTGAGTGACACAAAACCGATTTTACACAAAGGATCTCTCTCTCTCTCTTTAAATAGTAACTGTATGGGGTCTGATTGTGACTATAGGATGTTGAGCCATGGTGCCACAAATGAACTGTTGAGGTCATTGACATGCCACTTACCGCTCTTTCCAAGATGATTACCATCCATCGTCGTAAAGATCAATGTATCGTATTTCAGAAAAGCTCTTAAAGGTTATTTAAGGAGAAAATGTTGACCGATATTGGAAACCTATGTTCATCTTTGACACTTAGACCGTAGCCATCGACCTACCCGTACATTATCTTTATTATTATTTACATTTTTTAATGTAGTTATTATTTGTTTTATTTTATTTAACCTTTATTTAACCAGGAGAAGAGAGAGTGTTAACACTTAGTTTTTATTTCTCTTGTTGCAAAGTTGAATTGAATTCTTACAGTTTTAACATCAGATCTTTGTCATTGCAAATAGAATTGAATAAAAGGAGACAGCTCCGGATGCTGCATTCCAACGTCATTATATTGTTTTGTATAGGTTAGACCAGGGGTCACCAACCTTTTTGAGCCTGAGGGCTACTTCGGGTACTGAGTCATACGAAGGGCAGCCAGTTTGATACACTCTTCTGAAATAACACATTTGCTCAGTTTGCCTTTAGTTCTATATTATTATTAATGATTATTTATATTCATCTATGTGAAGACACTGATCATGTTAAAGATTTCTCACAATAATTATCAACAATTACTTAAAAAAGGTGGGAAACAGATTATTATGCTATTTTTAGAACAGGCCTGCGGGCACCTCATATGGTCCTTGCGAGCCACCTGGTGCCCACAGGCACTGTGTTGGTGACCCCTGGGTTAGACCAAGACAAGTGGGTTGTTATGGTTACAGGTATTAGATCCTTGAGGTCTCACTATGTAATGGGGGGGGTGGGGGGGAGGGGTCGGATGCTGGTGGTGGAAATATACAGGATTTAGTCCACTCATTTCTTTGTCATCCCTTCTTTATTATATTCTACATGTCTTTGCTTTTGTTTATTGTGTCTTGGCTTTATTGCTACACCTGTTTTTATTTTGCTAGTGTGCTCATTTTATTGTAAAGTGTCTTTGAGTACCTTGAAGAGCGCTATATAAATTTATTATTATCATTACTAGCATAAAGACATCATTTTACGGGAAAGAAAGTTGTAATACTATGAGAACAAGGTCGTAGTCTTGTGTTATTTAAAATTTAAAATGAGGAATGTGGAGCATCTTGTGAAGTTATAGCTTACTTCTTCCACTAATAAAAGAAAATGCTTGTGGTAATTCAGCACCACATTAATCATAAATTTCTGTTGACTGTGTGTAGAATGGCCTGACACCTGCGGCACAATCAGTGGGTGACGTGGAAGCTGCCATTGATTGGACTGCCCTCACCATCATTTTGCATGTAAACAGTAAGATGTTTCCTGAATTATGACGTTTTTTTCACGTAAAACTACGACTTTATTTGTGTTATTCTATTCTATCTTTTTTCTACCGACCTGGCACTACTACTCTGTCGTAGTTTACACTTAATCCTGAATTTCATTTTTTCATAGGCTACATGATAAAAGTCAGTGTTAAAGTTGGGATTAGAATGTGTCGGTTACAGCGAAGGAGACACACACACACACGCAAAAAGACTTACCCAGCATAGTGATCACGTGCACATTAACGTGACAAGGCAGCTGGATCGGCCCCTGGAAGACGCCTTGGGGAACCCTGCGGTAGGACAGCCTGAAGCCCTCGGCCCTGCCTGCCTTGGTGGGTAGCTCCCACAGGACCTGCACGGCACTGGAGTTCACCACTTTAGTGAAGAAGGTGAGAGCAGCAGGCACTGTAATGGAGAGACAGGAGAGTGATGAGAGACCAGCCCATACACACACCACTTAATGTCCCTTTAAGAGGATTCCTGGTGAAGAGCATTACAACAGCACAGAAAAGACTAAATAAACTGGCAACACAAATGAAGCAACATTAAACATCCAGTGAAACAATAATACAATAATACTAATTAAAATAAGCTATTCAATGATGGCAAATCTTCATTTAATACCAATTGATTTAAATGTACAACTGAGATGACTATCCGGTATGCCATTCTAACTCCTAAGCTGTGCAATTAAAAGAGAAAAAAAAATATATATATTTTTTTACAACAGATACGTCATCAAGACTGCACTGCAGAAGCATAAAGCTTTCTTTGATGCATTTAGATAAAGGCAGCGTGTCCTCAACTTTGACCAGCGGCCGCTGATATACATACATACATAAAAATGTTTAAACATATATAAAAAAATTAAAACCACTGATCAGAGTGGTCTCTTTAATTTTTTCCCCCCAGCGCTGTATGTTCCAGGTGCTCTCATGGATTTCATCCATAGATAGTGTTCACAATGTGTTCTTACCTCCCCCTAGTGTTGTACTCAGCACAGTGTGTGACTGCTGGCTGGCCCCCAGAGGAGAGAAGGCCTTCAGGTAGAGGGAGTAGGTGGTGGCTGGCTCCAGGTTGGCCACATCGTGCTGGAAGGAGCCTTTACTGATGGCCTCCTGCAGCTCCATACTGTCGGGCTCTGAATCACACACACACACACACACACACACACACACACACACACACACACACACACACACACACACACACACACACACACACACACAAGCATAAAGGTAAGTAAACATTTTTTTTCCAAAGATCATTTTAGGGCATCTTTCATGCTTTAATGACAGTGTAGAGAGACAGAGATGAGGGGGTGGGGATATCATCATAACACCACGAGCGCCCCAAGGTTAGTAAACATTTTCTAATCTATCAAATGCTGATATCTCTCTACACTAGACTCATACTGTCTCTCAGTGTGTGTGTGTGTGTGTGTGTGTGTGTGTGTGTGTGTGCGCGTGCGTGCGTGCGTTTGTTTGTGTCTGTGTTCTGGCTCTCACCTCCTATCTTGCGGATGTGCAGGACGTATCCGATGATGTTTTCTGAGGCGTTGGCATGGGGCTCCCTCCACTTGATCTGCAGGGCGCCGGGTGACAGGGCGCGGGCTGTGAGGTCCTCGGGGGCTGCGGGCAGGTCCTTGGGCTGGGCCACGGCCAGGCGGGCGCTGGCCTGGTTGGTGCCCGCACTGTTCTCAGCAATGCACTGGTAGATGGCTTCGTCCTCCGAGTCGATGCGAGTTAGAGCCAGAGTGCTGCACGTATAGAGTGAGTTCAGTTTCAGTTAAAGGTTAAGTTTACATATTTGTCAATTGACACACATGTAGATTCACACAGGGTTACATCATGATAATGTGGACAATACAAAGCAGTTTAAACTACTTGTTTAATTGAATTGATGTCACATGAATTACAAAGTCTGTGTTCCTCACTGGTGCCTGACCGTTAACTATGGGCTACACAGTATACTAAACAGTATTTTTTTGGCCTACAATGAAACTTAAATACATGTCACTCTTCATTGATCAAAAGACATTCAGGCAACAACACGTATGTGCAGTGCTGCCATCGTGTGGTACAACTGGTAAATACAGGGCTACAAATGCTCTGCTGTGGGTGACATGCGCAGATTTGTATAGAAAAACAAAAAGCTAAAAGCTGGCATCTTAGAACGCTACCGCTTTACTACCTGTTTTTCTGTTGGTATCATTTGTTTAAATATTTAATGGTGAATTTGAGCTTGTGTGTGTCCATCCGTACTTTTGAATGCATAGCAAAGACTGACCTGTTGTTATTGGTCAGCTTGACGTTGTTGCCGGGCGTTAGGACCTTGCCGTTCTTCAGCCAGATGTGGTGTGGCTCGGGGACGCCCTGGGCCACGCAGGTGAACACAGCGCTGCCCCCCGCTGGTTTAGACACAGACTGCGGCCACTGCAAGAACTCAGGAGGAGCTGAGGAGCAGGAGGGAAGTTCAAAAGCATAGCTGAATAAGTGTGGTTTATATATAATTTATATAGAGTAGTTCTGGGGGTACTGAAGTGTCCTACAAGGTCATATTTTTTCAGAGAGAGCACAAAATTGAATGCAAGCAACCACACATGCCATTCATTGTATTGCAAGAAGGCTTAGTTATACACTGCCTCGAGGGATAATTCTGGTTTGCTCAAAAAGGATGATTGGTTATATTTAATTATGACATTTAATTTAATTTAACTTTTTTTTTTTTGCAGATTTCACAATCTTCCTGGATCTCAGCTGTTACCTTAGTGATTAGCGATTGTGTTATCAGCAACAGAAAGAGAAGAGGGACAAAACCAACCAAATGGTTTTGTTAGGGAAGATTGTTAGGTAGTAAGTTCCCAGGACCATAACAAGTGCACTATAAGGGAGACACCCAATGCTGTAAGACACTGCACTCTTACAACCCAACAAAGAACACATACTTAAAATAATATACTTTCATAGCATAGGTTTGTGGAGGCCTTAAAAAGCAACATTGTGCTTTCCAATGCAAAGTGCCTCTATGTCAGGAGGAGAGTGGACACTGGTTCAGAGGAGAATAAAACTCAGAGATTGAAGACACAACTCACAGTAAGGCTAATTCTAAAGCATAAAGAAATAGAAATAAAAGGAATCTGTGTCTGTGTTTGAACTTCATATGTCACACACACACACACACACACACACACACACACACACACACACACACACACACACACACACACACACACACACACTAGGGTTGACTGCTTTCTCCTGACCCCCTCCCCCCAGTTCAATAATAGAAGCACAATAGACATGCATATATATATATATATATATATATCTCTATGCCGCGATATAGGCTGCAGTTCTTGAACCCCCAAAGCCCCCCTCCCACACACAGCATCTCATTAATCTATTGACCTCAGCGAACCCCCCCAAAACCACCAACGAATGAGTGGAGGGGGGGATGTGTCAACAGAATGACCATTTCAA
The DNA here is from genome assembly GCA_949357725.1 of Hyperoplus immaculatus. Taxonomy (NCBI): domain Eukaryota; kingdom Metazoa; phylum Chordata; class Actinopteri; order Uranoscopiformes; family Ammodytidae; genus Hyperoplus; species Hyperoplus immaculatus. Next base: position 19,745,736 of record OX442367.1, on the reverse strand, counting down.
TAAGGACACATTCATCACCGCGGCACACAGGGATCTTCTCTTTCTTCCGTTGGTCCGACTTACCACTTGAATTATTAGAACCCGCTCTTCGTTCACATGAGCCAAAAAGACACCCATGATAGAAACAGCCTGGTGGGGTAAAGGAGTAGTGACAATAGTTTCTGAGTTTAGTTTTCTCTCCCAGTGTGTGTGTGTGTGTGTGTGTGTGTGTGTGTGTGTGTGTGTGTGTGTATGTGTGTTTGTGTGTGTGTGTGTTTGTATGAGTGCATTTGTGTTTGTGTGTTTGAATGTTAGTGTGTGTGTGTTTTCTATGTTAGAGTGTGCATGTATTTGTTTTGTATGTGTTTGTGTGTGTGTTTCTGAATGTTTGTGGATGTGTGTTTGTATGTTAGAGTGTGTGTGTGTGTGTTTGTGTGTGTGTGTGTGTGTGTGTGTGTGTGTGTGTTGATTATCTCCTGGGGGAGTGGGGGCTAGCTTGCTGTCCACCCCTTCATCTGTTCAGTTGTCGCATCATGTTAGAAAGTGTCAGGCATCCTTCATCAGTGGATCTATACTCTGTATTGATCAGAGGTTCAGTTGACCTTGAGTTTCAGCCGCGTGCCTCACACCTCATCTTGTTATTTCTAGTGCCTTTTGTTTAGCAGCCAGTTAAAGGGGGGAGGAGGGGTGCCCATACATCTGTTCACTAAACATAACTAGATTTACATGTGTGTGTGTGTGTGTGTGTGTGTGTGTGTGTGTGTGTGTGTGTCTGAGAGCAATACTTTGTGTTTTTCTTCATAAAGCCATACACATTCAATTGTCAGTGTCAGTTAAGCTGAAGATGTTCAACAAGCTAGCCCACATGCAGGATGCAGTAAGACACATTTAAAATACTAACAAATGAAGGCACACATAGCTTCCAGAAGCTTGAAATATGAATCCAATAAGCTCCTCAGGAAAATCTTAAAAGTGTCACTGGCTGCTAATACAAATAATTTGTAAAATGAAGAGGAAATAAAGGAAGCATTTGAGTCTATGCTGCCATTAGGTTAGTTATCTGCACCACATTGACAACTCACTATTACAAGTACAAGTCATGCATTTAAGTATTATAAGGCAAAATCTATTTTAACAACCACATGGTAAATGGATGGATTAATATCACTGATGCATAGATGGATTGCATTGTTGTAGCTTATTTAAAACTGATCAGTTATGACTGTGTACCTGTGATAAAACCAGATATTATTAAAATAAGTACAAGATTCATAGCAATTATATATGTACTACTTATATTTATATATTAAGTAATAACTACTATACTATTTGTATGAACAAATTAAAGCAAGAATGTGTGTGGTAATAAGGGAAGGATTTTGCCGCTGGCGTTCATATTAAATGGTGAGAAGTGAACTAAAGAAGCCCTTTGTTGGATCTGCATGATAAAAGATCGTGCATCTGATCGGGTTAAACATGTGGACAAAAAAATAAATGGGGATGAAGGAGGGAGGGATGGAGGGAGGGAGTGAGGGATGGATAGACGTATTCAACCCCACATCCCTCTCCACCACTGGCCATCCTTTGTGTGGTGACACCCTGGGTTTTCCCTCACCACCAGCGCACTGCCGGGGTGTTCCATCCATCTTCCTAGAGCTCTCCCTTAATTGACCCTATAGACCAGCACACATCCCCATTCTGTCAGCCCTGAAGTCCCCTCAATCTAACAGACGCCCTGGCTCCTTCTGTCAGGGCTCCCGGGGTCAGGGGTGGCTGAGGGTGAAAGTCAACCCTTAACCCCCCTCACACCTCCCTCCCCAACCCCCCAGCCGGCTACCATCCAACCCCCCACCACCACCACCACCCTGCAATGACCGGCAATGAGGTGTCGCCCACTTTTTTTGTCTCTCTGTGTGCGTCGTCCTCCTTTGTTCAACCCGCAACCATGACCGTGGACTCACAACACACAAGACAGACTGTGTGAAAGTTGAGACCTCTGCTCTGCCACCAACAATCACACTACACACACACACAAGCACACACACACACACACACAAACACACACACACACACACACACACACACACACACACACACACACACACACACACACACACACACACACACACACACACACACACACACACACACAGATACACACTCTAAACTTGACTTCAGCTTGGATGATGGGAGCATTCACCTTTCATAAACGTCTGCCAAATTTCAACCTCCAGCTGTCAGTGCCTTTACAACTGCAATCGACAACTTGATTGTTACTAAAATGTCTATTTTCTTGCTGTCTAATTTGGGTGCTAGATATGCAATTATTAACATAGTTATGTATATTATATAACTATATATTTGTTTAAATGTATTAACTTCTGGGCTCAGAGAAGGGTCACTAAGATGTTGACATATTGAATGTTCAGAAATCATATCAAGGCTTGTGTTTGTACTTCTCCCTTAACGAACTTAACGTGGGAGAAATGTAAGGTTTACGAATACCTAAAAATAATTTAAAATATGAGAATGTTATCAGAAATGCTACTAATGGAAAGGTCACTGCCTGTGGCTATCGTAGCCATTCATGTTTAACATGATAGTGTCAAAAACAATCTGGGAACCTTTTTTTCCCCCTGTACATTCAAAAGCATTATTTTACAAGATTAAAATAATATTGACACTTATTTGAGCCCATACATGTTAAGCACACTTCACAACAATTAAAAATAGCTATATACAGTAAACTATATCGTTCTCATAGCATTACAATAATGTTGCAACCAACATTTTTTCATCCCCTATCTCACATGAGGCCGAAGATCACTTCATCTGAGATGTAATATGGGGGTCATTTTAGATATGATTTTCACACTGTGTTTATTTGAATAGAATTAGTGTTCCTCTGATTGACCTAGTGTCGTTAGATAGATAGATAGATAGATAGATAGATAGATAGATAGATAGATAGATAGACAGACAGACAGACAGACAGACAGACAGACAGACAGACAGACAGACAGACAGACAGATAGATAGATAGATAGATAGATAGATAGATAGATAGATAGATAGATAGATAGATAGATAGATAGATAGATAGATAGATATTATATTGATCCCAAAGGAAATTCTGAAGGATTTAGTTAATACGTGTGTCATGGTTGCACCTTCAACTTTTGGTGTAGCTCTGTTGTGCACATTGTGGCTGGTCATGTGTTCACCAGATACTAGGCTTAAAGCTCTTTGTTCTCCCTCAAGCTAAACAAAAAAAAGGTGATCAATAAATGAATGAATATATTAAGAGATCAGCCTAGTCTACACACCAGAGGCCCTGTCAATCCCTGTGAGAGATGGACAGGGAGGTATTGATTGATCTGCTCAAACAGTGGGACACAACAGGAACACAGTACTACACAAGATTGGTGTCAAATACATTACAACATTTCTATTGAAATTTGCTTCGGCTCTTTTATATTGGTTTGTATTACAAATTCTATGCATGGTTTGAAGTTATAAATGTAGAGGATATTACTGTAATTTTCCTAATGATGATTCAATAAGATAAAGTGCAGTGTTTGAAAGTATTATTAGAAATATGCCTTTGAATTACAAAACCATTAAAATTGTTACTTATATATGGTCAGAATTGACATAGGCCTTGAACAACTTTTCATGGTATATTAATACAGTAGAGTTTGGAACAGTTATATCCCCTCAAAGTCATATCTTTTAAGTTGGTCATATGTTTTGGAATTAAAAATTGTAATCTTCAAAGAAAGTGTAGCGCTATTGAAACATTTGGCGGAGTAAAAAGTACGATATTTGGAAGTATCTTTCTAGTGTACTAAAAATGACTCTTCACCACTGTAACACTAGACATGTTTGTGTGTCATCTGAGAAGTGAGCCACTAATTGAGGTGACGCCTGGACAGCCAATCAAAACACAGCTAGTGACAGTGAGAAATAAAAGGGGGCGGACTAAATGTATGGACATCTGCAGGGTGATGGATGAGTCAACGTCAAGTGGACATCCTCCCCACACACACACACACAGCTGAACACTGGTGTCATTGCTTAATTGTCTGGAAGGAAACTGTCCGGCGTGTGTGTGTGTGTGTGTGTGTGTGTGTGTGACATAGGTGGGGTGGGGCAGGTCCATGCTCCCAGCCTCCATCCCCACTGAACAGCCAGGGGCAAAGGTGAGAAGAATGGGCGTAGCTTTGAGCTATTGACCCAATATTTCCCCCTCCCCATCACTGCCAGTTTAAATGGTGTTTCTCTCACACACACACACACACACACACACACACACACACACACACACACACACACACACACACACACACACACACACACACACACACACACACACACACACACATGCGCAGGGTGCTTCTTTATCAGGTGGTCAAGCCAGCATTATGTGCCTGCTGGTCTGAGGAGTGGGTGAGCGGTTTGGGGAGAAATTGTTGCTATTAGCCCTGTCTGTGATGGATATAGAGGGATTATAAACTCTTACTATCTTCTACATTTGGCTGCATCACATTAAATCACATTTCCTTTAGCTGAAGCTTCTATCCCAAGCGACTTCACAAAAAGTGGATTCAGATCATGAAGGCACAAACTCAGAACAGCAGGAAACAATGAAGTAAATTAGCTTCAAATGTTTCATTTTTCATTTAACTTTTATTTATACTCGAGAGATCAATTGAAGGGGTGACCGTCATTTACAATGATGTAAATGATGTGGAAAAAAGCCAAACTACAAAGAGCCACATGTAGTGTGCAATCTTTTTCTTCTTCTCACCCAATGTAGATTTAAAAGCAAAGAAGCACATTTTAAGCAAATAGGTCATACATGTGACCTGATGAGCTCTACATATTAGCCGGTATCCGCCGGTATTGGCTAACTAAGCGATTTAACGCTGGTCTCACCTTGTACCACCAGTCGTCCGTGTGCAGTACGCCTCATCCTGGTGCCGGGCCTGTTGGCCGCACACACATACACACCAGAGTGCTGCAGGGAAACATCTGAGATCATCAGGTTCCCCGTGCCCAGTACCTGGATCCCCTCCACACCGATGGAACGTCCGTCTGATCACACACACACACACACACACACACACACACACACACACACACACACACACACACACACACACACACACACACACACACACACACACACACACACACACACCATTTATCAAATCAAACTCCAAATGCTAAATAACATGTCTATCATACAGGCTGCGTTCCAAGTCACCTACTCTTTTTCTTTTTTCTATTCTACAAACAAAAGCTGATCATAATCTAATCTAGTTAGCATGCATTAGGTACACAATTGGGACATGCTTTTAATTTACTAGTTATTTAATCATAACATTACGCCTTTATCTTGCCTCTTGCTTTTAAACCCGCGCAGCCCAGGTCGTTTTTTCTTATACGGAGGCTCTTTCGATGTGACGTCACTTACCAGCAGCACTGGATTGTGAGTCAGAATTGCTCCAAATAGCATGCTGATTTCAACACTAAATCTCCACCGTGTAGATGTTGTAGGGCATCCGGGCCGGGTATTTTTAAGCATGGTAAATCTGACCAGAAGAAATCCTAAATCTTTTTTTCTACCATACTAAATAGCAGGGAAGTATGGGGATTGGAACGCAGGAATAAAGTAGAATTGTCCAGTGGTACCTAGCCTGCTCCAGGAAACAATAGGCCTTGGGTTTCCCGTGGCGATGCACTCCAAGATGGCGGTCTGATGGACAGTGATGGTCAGATTCTGTGGGCCAGACAGGATGACCGGCTCCTTGTAGATTCTGGGAGCTCCGCCTGGAAGGATGATAAAAAATACAAGGATGGTAAATGAGAGTATATTCTCAGCTGGCCCGGCCCTGCATGTCAGACCAAAATAAACAGTGTGATTCTTTTCAATGACTCCACCCAATTAGGACAAGGCATCACCTTACAGGGATAATGATTGTAGTTCCAATTTTTGGGTTTGTGAGTTATATACTTACAAAATCAACTTTGGGAGTTTATTTATTGAAAGCATTAAGATTGTTGTTTTGATTGTTGTTTGCTAAAATACGTTTGTTCACCTCATGTTAAGGCAACAGTAACATGACTTGATTAAGAACTTGTTTATTGTGTAAATAAATATAAATTATATTTGCGTTATATATATAATTTAGTTATTGCTGTGTTTGTATGTACTGTATACAACCTATCACTTTGTCATTATATTGTACCAAAAGAGTGGATCGCAATGGATTTGATGTAAGTGGTTGTACTTTGCCCTCGGTTAAACTTTACAAGTCAATAAACTAGTAGGCTACTCAATTACAAAGTGCAAGCCCTCCTTTTAAAGAAAAGAGGGAACACTGAAACGGAAAAGGCCAAAGTGTGAGGGATTGTTGTGAAGCTAGCACTCTATAAATCGTTTCAGTGTTTAATGCCTATATGCTATGCTAATCTGTGCTACATGTGTGTGTGTGTGTCCATCACCTACCACTGATGTTGAGCATGGCGTCATGGCTGTAGCGAGTGTTGGCGATGTTGTTGGCGACACAGCGGAACACTCCAGCGTCCACCCGCTTCACACCTGTCACCTGGAGAATGCCCATGGGCAGGAGAATGTATCTGGACAGGGAGAGCAGTTTGACTTGTTAGAATGCAGAGCAAGTAAACAAATATTAATTTTTCTTAATACTTAAATATACACTATGTAACTTTGGGTGTGTCAGAGAAAGTGAACATTTCCTGATATTTCTCATAACTAAAAAAAAACTAACTTTCCTCACAGGAAAATGTGATCCCTGGAACACTGTTTGAAGTTAGAAAGCCTCCTGAAAAGTTACTGATTCACTGTTGATGTTTACAGCAGCAGGACCCATTAGTTTTTTCACAAAAATATTGTAGTCTTTAGTTCGGTTCCAGGTGCCTCAACATATTTTGGGTTTGATTTATGACATAAATATTCAAGACTAATAACTCTGTGTGTGTGTGTGTGTGTGTGTGTGTGTGTGTGTGTGTGTGTGTGTGTGTGTGTGTGTGTGTGTGTGTGCGTGTGCGCGTGTGTGTGTGTGTGTGTGTGTGTGTGTGTGTGTGTGTGTGTGTGTGTGTGTGTGTGTGTGGTGTTACCTGTTGTCGGTGGTGTTGAGTGGAGCTCTGTCTCTCTGCCAGGTGATGTTGGCCTCAGGCACTCCGTTGATCTGACACTGGAAGCGAGCCACGCTCCCCTCGTCCACAGACATGGACACTGGATGGGTGTGGAACTTAGGCAGAGCTAAAGAGCAAAGCACACATTGATCAGCCTTCATGGGGAAAATATCATTTTGAAACAGTGAAAGCGGCAATTATCCACCTATTCTACACATGAAGTGGGTCTTAATGTCACAACAGATTAAAAATAGTTTATCATTTATAAAAGTCTGCCCCCCAAAGCTGTGGTTGTGGTATTTTAAAGTCATGGGTTCAACAAAAATATTTTTTTTTTCTCTCCACATCATGCAAAATGAAGTATCCAGTGTTTTTGGAGCTTGAAACGTTGTATTTTGAGCATTTTTTTAAATCTCTAGCATAACGCAAACGAGTGCCCCCTCCCCCACTCCGGAAGTACCATACTAAATCAGGGCAATATCTCTTTGATTAATCACTATCCAATCATGTACATAAATAAGAGTTTTTTTTATCTTCACCCAATGTGAAGTCCTTAGACTACATTATTTCTCCAATTCTTTTGTGCTGGTATTTCCAGTTTTGCTGAAGAGGACAAACTATTGCCTATTGTCTTGCTGAAGAGGTTTCTATAAACCATTAGGATGGCATAGCTTGCTTAGCTGTGTTACACAATTTTTCCCCTTCATTTTCAGATAGTAAAAACCTACACAGAAAGAAGAACAGGGATCAATTCAGTAATCCATATGCTCATTTAGCAATCTGTGATCGAAGACTTCCAAATCAATAATTTGCATCCCCAAAAGGGTTTAGTGAATTACAGGATTAAATTAGTAGCATGTATAAATCCTACATTTATATTTGAATTGATGAATTAATTTAAACCTTTTGTATATTAGTTGTCAACACACACAGTCAACCTGGTTTGCCTGTGCACAGTTTTGGGAGGGATTTTGAAATGTATTTCATAGCTTACTATCCATTTCAAAATGATTTGTCAAAACGATTGTTCTTTGCCTGTCCTCTATTCCCAAAGGTTAATGTGGTTTAATTAAGATCGCCTGAAATAGCATTACCACTGCCAGGACTTCAACTCATAATCATGCATGCACGCACACACACGCACATGCACACACACGCACATGCACACACACGCACACACACGCACACGCACACACACACACACACACACACACACACACACACACACACACACACACACACACACACACACACACACACACACACACACACACACACACACAGGTTGGCTAATATCCTGGTGGCCATGATCAATAAGGTTGTATGCCATAGAGCAGGGGTCTGCTAATAAGAGAGCATCACCATGGCAACTCATTGCATTGAATGAAGAGCACCTCGAGATAGCCATAACTCTCTCTATAATTACCCCTACACCCCCTTGGTTGTATTGGTTTGAACAAAGGTGTGTGTGTGTGTGTGTGTGTGTGTGGGGGGGGGGGGGGTGGGTCCGGTGTGTTGTACACTTAAGTAGTACTGTGTGTGTGTGTGTGTGTGTGTGTGTGTGTGTGTGTGTGTGTGTGTTCAAACCATGTAGTAGCCATGTACAGTACTTGTAGTGTAATTTATAGTTTGTCCATAATGAATAGCTGCTATGTTTAGGAGAGGGCTTTTGTATGTGGGAGCCTGTTCCCTCTGACTAACAAAGTGTCAGAGGGGGGCTTGGGTTGCCATGTATGATGCAGAAGTCTTCTCCGTGTGAAGCATCATTTATAACACAGACTATGGGATGTTTTGACCAGAGAATAGGCAACACGCAGGGACTATCTGTGGGACTGTGCACAGATTTATGTGAGTGCCTATGAATAATGAGGGTTATGGATATTAAAATGTCTGATGAAATGAATGTTAGGCCTATCTTACAGGGAGAAATAGGACTATACGGGGGTATAATAACGCTCACTTTATATCACTAAATCACTTTAGTGAAGGTCATTAATATGTGATGATCTGTCTTCAGGCAGAGATTAGGATCTTTATTTCTCAGACAAAGTTTTAAGTTGAATAATGTTTTATTACAAGTTGGAGCTTATAGTTGTGTCCATAATTCCTTGTCTCCACAATTTGTCTTCTAAAAATAGCCATAGAGGAATTGAAGTTTAAAGGTCCACTGCAAAAAATCGCACTAGGTAGGACAAAAACATGCTATGTAAAATATAAAATGAGTGTTGTGAAGCTTAGCGCTCTTGAAAGCTTACAGTCCAAACAATTAAAAGATCGGTTAGGGTTCCCGCTGTTGTTCACCTCACCAGCCATAAATGCTTGTGCTATATAATTAAGTTAGCTAGGCAACATTAGCTAGGCGACTGGCTCTCTGAGATCATTACAATCAGGGCCATAACTGCATTTGAAGGTCACTGAAGTCACTTGGCAATTTTTCTTGACTGTCATTTAGAGTCTAGTTTGCTAGGGTTTGCAGTATTATTTAGGTGCAAGATTATTTAAATTTGAATAATTGTAGAGAAATAATCAACTAAATAATAAACTCAGGATTTCTCCACCACAATGTGGCTCACACTATAGGTGAAGGTTTCCATACAGGCAGTTAAGATTTGCAGAAAATATTATTTAATAGATAAGTGAAAAGTTGTGTGTTGAAGGGGAGCAGAGATCATGACAACAACCCATAATCACAATGAGAATTCATTTACAGTCAAAAAGTAATTATTTAACATTGATTTGTATTTTGATCTCAACTTCTATGCAAGGAAATTGCATTAACCAATTAAATGAATTGTACCCTGGGTAGAATGTGTACTTTTCCTATTTGCACATTGGATTGTATGGAATGGAAAAAGTAGATAGATTGTAGTTGTTGTTGAGCTGTGAAAACACTTACATGCCAAAAGGACTTTGGCCTTGCGGCTGACCAGCATGCCGTAGCGGTTCTGGGCGGCGCAGTCATACTCGCCCATGTCCGTGTCACTGCCGTTTCTGCGTTTCTGGAAGCTTTGGATGTACAGCGTGCCGTTGGCCAGCACCTTGACCCGCGGGCTGCTGGCTAAAGGCACTCCGTTTCTACGCCACGTCACCGTGATGGGCTCTTCACCCTGAACACCACAGTCCAGCATGAGCGGCCGATCCCTCACCGCTATGACATCACTGGGCTCCACCAGGAAAGACAGCTCTGAGGCTAGACAGACACCACCTGCACACAGAAATACATTATTAGATAGAGGGAAAAAGGCTGTGGCATCACTCATCACTATCTGCTTTGCTTGGAATGATCATTTATAGAGGAATATTGAAACAGATATGTATTCAGGGAAATAAGGGAGGAGCAATAAAAGTCAAGGCACACTATGTTTATCTCTACTAATTCAAACACAGGATTGGTAAAAATGGAGTTCAAGGTCAGTTTTGAGATCAGTCTTACTGTGATCCCTCACAGTCACACAAACACTTGTCATACATTTGATGGTGTATATGTTGCCTGCTAGATACATCTAACATTTAGAGATAATGTTTTCATGGGCCAACTTTAGTTCATTTAAAATAAAAAAGAGTCTGTGCGTTGCATGTTTAAATATCACATAGGGCCCAGGCAGGAACCCATAGTTCAAAAAATGTTAATGGATGCCCTTTGAATTTTAAATATACTTCTGATCTAAAAGGGATCTTGGACAGTCTGGTTTTATAAATAGTGAACCAGACACGAAGCCTTGTGCGAAACAATGCTTTGGTTTACACTCAGCATACTGGTTTGTTGCGCATGAACCTGAATTTCACAACAGTCCAGGGGTCAAAATAATGCTAAAATACCCTAACCCTCACTCATTCAAACCCAAACCTCAAAAAACAAGGTAATGGCAAGCTGAAAATGTCCCTCTTGTTCAGTCCAAACAGACCTTAACAATTGTAAAAAGATTGATAAATGATGGTGGATAATGGAAATATCAAATCTATTTTTCATCTCAAACCCCCTTCCTATGATTCCAGAACAGCACGGGGTGGGGGTTTGCTCTGTTGGACACCAAGCCTCGGGTATCCCTCCTTTTGAAATTGCCAAAAAAAGCTCACTCAACACCCCAAAAACCATTTCATTTGATTGACGGCACATTTGGGTTTTTGCGGCCTATTACGCTTTTTACTGAAGACGAGCCACAATGGAGGCTGAAGAATGCCGGCGAGCCATCCAGCCGGAGAGGGCAACAACAATACTAAGGGCCTGGAAGGGGAGAACACTGGGCAAGAGTTTCTCTGGGTCAAGTTAAGGAGTGCCCCTATTCAAACCTAGGGCCAAGTGTGACAATAGTGTTGTGACTATGCTGATTTGCCTCCCAACCACTGTTGAAAAATATCCCCCATCAGCCACCATGCAATGAAGGGCCACCATCTGCCCCTTGTTATGCATTCCCCTCCACCCCTCCCGATTCGTCCGTCCCATTCAGATCTGTGTCTGAGGTGACTTTCCCATGCCACCGAGGCTCTCCCCGGCTCACCCTTGGTCCTCGCTACACTGTGACCTTGGTGACACTCCCCAGTCTAACCCCCATCTTTTTGGGGGGGTTTTAATTTCCTCATATGCAAAATAACCTTCACTCTCCCAGCTGTGAAGCAGTCACAATAGAAGTTGCACTTGAACCTGCACAATGCCTTATCACTGTCACTATGGAGGTCCTGCATCTGTTCAACCAAATATAGCCTTTCCCATCAACTCAGTGGTGGGCTGAACAGCGTTTATTGTTGTCACGACCAACACACCAACTTGGAGGTGAACTTGATTTAGGATTGGCTTTAGTTTTTTCTTGTGTATTTATTTTGGCCAGCTGTTTTCTGAACACCACTGTCTGCCACTATGCTCGCATTGTGCTCGTCAGTAATATACCAATTGATTAGGATTCTTCATTAAAAACCAACCAAAACTATTTCCTGCTATTTCACATTTGGTGATAACTAGACTCGAATTATAGAATATATCTTCTGCCTCAACTTAAACACACCTGGAGTTTAGTTTTTGGTTTCACAGCAATGAAAAGTAGAACATCTCAACAGTAACACGTTTCTCAGTGCTAAATTACTCTACATAGTCCACACATCAGAATAATTGAAAAAAATTATTTTCATGTTGAATTTCTTTCATGGGAGTATCACATTTACGAAATACGATCACCAAGTAATGGTGTGGAAGAAGAAATTTAAGGCACGGATATTTCAAAACCTGAACCAAAACTATCTGCATGGATAGAACACCCTGAACGCCCCATGAGCTCAGTCAGAAAGTATGATTTTTTAAAAGCGATTTCACTACTCCCTAGCTTGTCTTACGTCTGCCCATGCAAATTAAATTAATCGGTTAACACAGAGATAAACTATGCTCCACAGCAGTGACATTCACTCGTCTACAACTACTCTATGTGACTTAACCTTAAAAAAGGTAAGGACTGAGGTAGCAGTGCATATTAAAAAACTACAAAGCTGGTAATTTTGACTTTACAATGTTCCGTTTGAATTCTTTCTGGATATGAGCAGCTTGATGACTCCTTGTTGATTAGATGATATAATGGTCAGTTATGAAATAGGGAGCTCATACCCACAGCCTGAACATAGACCAGAACTCTTCCCCCTTCCTAATATTCTCTAGAGTCAGTGGCTTTACTGATGTGTCACATCCAGAAATGAGCATCTGCCCTGCTTTCTAATGAGAGATCTCCAAGCTGGCAGATGCAGCCAGTAGAGAGGATAGTGAGTGTGCTGGTCAGGGCTGATAGAGCCTTGCACCCCCCCTGAGCTTAAGGCCTGCTAATGAAATTCAAAGCTCCCAAGGGGGGATTTGTATTGCATTCTGTGGCCACGGTTATGGAAACACATGGTGTTGAAACCTATGAGGCCAGAGCTAAGAGTGTGTGACTGGGATGGAAAAGGAGGCAGAGAAGCAGTGAGTCAGGTGTACATAAGCAAGGTTATGTCATAGCAGGACCCATTGAGGGGTATTGGTTCATAAAACACTAATGTGGATTACTATTGAATTTCCTGCCGGGTACTACTCTACTTGATAATCAACATGACATGTCTATATAGCAGGCACAAGAGTGTTAGCACACTGCAAGGTCTTTGTAAAGTGTATGTATGTAAATGTGAAGCAACATAAAGTAATTGAATAGAAGGTGATGTAACTAAGGTAACAGCAGTCTTGCTGAAGCTTATAGTGCAAGTTCTTCTTGACACTGTTTCAGTGAGCTGTTAAATAATCTCTTTGGACATGGGACCCATCCCTTGTCTTGTTTTCAGAAGAAAGCCTCCAATCTAATGGGACTCTGTGTATCAAGATGGATAAAGGAGAATAATAGTGTGATGTAAGGACTAAAGGATGTAAGAAAACCAGCTCCACACTGAAGGACTTATATGTTCTCCATGCAAGCTGAAGCTGCATGAGCTTTGATTAAGTGCATCATTAGAGATTGGAGCATTTTCAATATAGGGTTAGGACTATAATGAGATTTTTTGGAGACAGTGGGTTGTCCAGCAGCAACCCCCACACCCCGCACCCTGTGCCTGTAACCCCGAGCCCCTCAAGGTCATGAGAGAGTCGGGGGTAAAGGAGGATGGATGTGCAAATGAGGGTGGAGGGGAGGGCCAGCTTGTGTCCAGCCTGAGCTGCTCTCCCAGACCTACAATGCTATTGTTAAGCAGGACTGCTGCCCCTGAACTTCACACATGTCTGTCCATCTCCATAAAAAAATGGCGAGAGAATAAGTAGGGGGGTCCTGAGCTCCATATACAAATCCTTTCATTAAGAGAAGGAGCGTGGAGGGCTGCAAGGATTTAGGCAAGGAATGATAAGTAGAATGGAACTTAGAAATATGCATGATTAATCTTTTGAAAGTTAGGGGTAGAATAGAGCTAAGGCTTTAAGAGTTTGAAGTCTAATATGTTTGATGCAATCATTGCGCATAATTGCAGACCAAGACCATCAGAGCAAATGTTTGAAAAAGGTCAGAGCACATTTAAAGTTGCAACATTTGCAACAAATGTTCTAATGTTGCTGTTTTTTTATTTTCCCTTGCCCATGACCTCTTCCTATCAGTTTCAGAAGAGGGAGCAGTTTTAACAATGAATGTGCAGTGGAAGATCTGGGCTGGATGAGCAGGCATGAGACCCATGGCCCCAGGGCTTCCTCTTTTGTCCTCCTAATGGGGACAAAGCTCTCCTTGCTCTGGGACAGCCAGCTTTCTTAGCTGTGTTACACAAACATACTATTCTAGCTGCTGTAGGGGGTTAGCCCAGGCCTTTTGTTTAAGCCGACTCATGGTCATTTACTGATTTTGACATGTTCAAAGTCAAAGTCTCCATTACTCGTATAGCAGATTGAATAAAACAACAAGCATAGTTTGAAGCTAGCTTATATTATAGAAAAGTGATGTCTTTATTCAGCAACTAAACAGTGTGGTCAAAACTGGTATTCCAAGATAAGGGATTTGTGTTTTTTTGATAGTCGTGAAATCAGAAACTATCTGATCAAACAAGGTTATGCATCTGCCAGATTTCTGCATTTGACAGTTTTTTAAATTTCAGACACATTTCAGTTTGAGGCAGGATCAAATAAATTGAGGTTGGTATATCATCTTGCGAACTTCATTTTGCAATTATCCAAAAAGGGAACACTACAAAACATCCTTCATACAATATGATGAGCGAGAATGACATTTCTTATACCGATGACTATCAGTTCCTTGACCTATTGATAAAATGCTACCCATGCATAAACTGATATTGGCCTCATGGGCCCTGGGGCCCAGGATGTCCCATCTGCATTTGGAGGTTGATTTCTAATGGTCAGTGCAGAGTTAAAAAATCCTGGAAAAAAAGACCCCACCAGCCAGGTGGATCAATAAGCAATAATCTCTAATGTGATGGAGAGGGACCTCTTTGTTTGTCCTGCAGTTTTAATCAGTGAGGTGTCAACTCACAATGTGGATGCATCACGAAAATCTCATTTAAAACAAAAGGCCTCGCAGGACACTCAGTAGCAGACTTCACAAACAAGCTAATGTGGCAGTTTGAGTGAAGAAGTGAGCAGCCAGGTGACGCTGTACATCACACAGCTGAGAAACACTTCACTTTGCATCAGAGCTACTGCAAAATATGTAGAAAAACTGCTGGATGAGCCCATCTAATGTAACAATAATAATGTATAGGAAGATAACTATGAGTTGTAGGCTCCTCTGCCATTTCTGTGAACGATATGGGATAACTGATGTTGCCAGTTATATTTACAAATAACATTTGCCTTGGAAAGTTTAAAGGTAGAAGATCTTTTGGAAGGAATGATATCAGCAAGCAAAGCCTGTTTCAATTTCCTATAGGTTCCTGACTATCGCATTGTTAAAAGACACACTTTAACAATTGTGAACCTGTCTTCTAACATCACAACTGGGCGACTGATCTCAAAACAGGCCTTCTCTTTTTATTTTATTTTTTTAAACAAAACATCAAAGAGACAATTTTCAAAAACGTTTCCAAGCACTATATTCAGGATCGAAGTTCCATGCTCTTCACCAACATGGCACACATCTCACTGGCAGTTACTAAGTGCAAACCTCAGTGTTCTCTTATAGAATAAATCTAAAATCAGACAAGCTAATATTGGCTACTGGTATCCACTGGTCTAAGGCGCTGTGTGATGGTCAAAAGATCTGATGGTGATGGTGGTCATGGACTGCTATCATGCTGACAAAGCTGCTTACAAAACTAAAAACTCTAACCACTACTTTAACCAGCTGGTAATATACTGGTTGTGAATATATAACTAGTGCTGAAGCTGGTAACAAGCATTGGATTTATATTTAGCACACATACTGTCAGTCACCAGAAGCTACTCTGTCATCTGGACATATAACTGTGACATTAGAATTCTGAGATACAATTCTGAGTAAAATAGGATTGTCAATACTATGTGTACTGCATTAAAGTTCACAAAGCAGTGTGTGCTTGTTCAGCCTCCACAGAACGTGTCCCATTAGCCTCATAAATGTCCCTTTACATGGTTTAAATCCTGTTAGCATTAGCCCTAAACTCTCCACAGATTGAGATGTTAGCCTATTTTTGGTCACACCACAGGAAACCCATGAGCGCTTTGTGTCCCTGTTGTGGATTAAAGCAGGGGGGTGTTTCTGCATAGGCCTGCTCCACCGTGGACACTGTGAGACCCAATGACAGGGGTGGGTTGTCCAGGACACGGTCATGGGCAGCTGTAGGGGGGGATTACCTTTTTACACACACATATCCTTAATAAGGTCTCAATCTGAACGCAGACTGGGCGCTGTGTTATGGAGATGAGGGTGTGAGGGTCAGGTCACTGTGAATGCTGAGGTCTTGGGGGTGGGGGGGGGGGATATTGTCTGTGGTTCCCCCCTTCTACAGACCACTGCACTGACCAGGACGGCCCAAAACCCCTACCCCCCTCCAGAGGGCAGAGGTCACTGACTCTAACCCCCTTTCTGTGGTCTGAGCTACACGACTGAGAGCCATATACTCTGTCTGCACTGCTACCTCTTCTCATGCAAATGCCTCTGTTTCTCTCAAGTGCATTTTTTATTTTTACTTCCCATCTACAACATTGCGGGTTATTTTGAAGGTTTATTATGTGATGAGCCTGGCAAACAACTGGAAAATTAAGATAACTAACCGTTGTGTTTTAAATGTTGTTTTAATTTAAATGCTCCTTTACTTTTTTGGAATAATGAATATATGAAGAAAAATTGTACCGAGTACAGAATTAAATTTTGTGCGGAGATTTTATTTAAATAAGAACCCTAAATCAAAACGATTTAGGGTTTAGGGAAAAATTTAGGGAAAAAAATAATATTAACTTGGGTTTGCTAGTTAAAATGCCCAGAATAAGGTTGTGAGTGGACATTCAGCTATTTATTTGCAGGTAATGCTAATTCAATGATCAGTCTTAGTCAAATATTGATTATATGATTTTTAATCAAAAAATAGTTTTTCAAGATTAACAATAAAACGTATCATCAATTTATTATACTATTTGTAGGAGTTATTTGGGGAACAACAACCCCCACCCACCATCTCCCCAATAAGTGTCTATTCAATGGCCTTCTGCTTTCTCAGTTTTGGTGGGAAGTAAGTGAATCTTCATAATGTTCTGAAAGAAGATATTCAACATTTTCAATATATATGAGCTTTAAATGGACTATGAGTTATGTTTGCATTCAGATATCACAACATTGCACATTTTTGTTGAGGGTTCATTCTTGATCTTGGAAAGAGGAGTGTGATTATAAGTTTCTATCAGACACCCCATGGTATCTTTAAAGCTGTGGCTGCAAGTGCAAAAAACATCAAGGACATGAACTTCCATCACATTGTAATTGAAGTTGATCAGATCCAACAATTATAGTGCTACTTGATGATAAGTCACAGATCATATCTAGATAACTGTATCTAGATAGATAAACTAGATATGAACACTCAAAGTTTGCATATGGTGTATATTCATTCAGATGATCGGCAAAACAATACATTCTCATTCATACAGATATTGACAAGAGCTTCCAGCAACCTGGACTGAGTGGATTTCATCCTTCAATCCTTTTTGGTAACACCTCAATTAGAAAATGAGGACAGTGCATAAGGCAGTTTTTCCAATTCACAACAATGTAAGAGTATAGCATCAAATACAGAGATGATACACCAATGCTGATGGAACACAGATCTTTCACCTACTTACTCACCAACCTAACTGACATGTTCTATTAGGTGGAAATTGAAACTTCAAAAGGGGAAGCCGTTATCATGATGATCATATATTTCAGAATATGAAAAGGATGATTAATAACATAGGTACCAAACATTTAACTTACAGTTTATTTAAAAGTCAAAGTCAAAGCAGCTACAGAAGGAGCTGTAGCAGCATCCTCTGCTCTCTGGACAAAGTTCCCCCAGTTCTCATCCTGCACAGGCCAAAAGCTAACAACAACAGTACTGATTTTAAAAGCTGTACTTGAAAAACTGTACTTACTCGAACAGAAGAGGGCTGCCAGGCAGATGAGAAAGATTCTCAGGTTCATTTTTGGTATTCTTCACTCTTCAATCTCCTTGACGTCAAAGCTCAGTATCCTTAGAGCCCTCAAAAATCCCAATACATAAAAAAAAAGTAATCCAAATGAGAAGGCGTCTTCTTCTGTATCTTATCTTCACTATGTATCTCCTTTGGTTATAAAGCTAAAATGTGTCTTGTGTTTCCTAAAAGCATTGTCAATCTTTAGTTTCTGTGGTCCAGCATTTGGCCCCGTAGAAGGCTGCTGGTCATGTCCAAAGCTACTCCGAGAATAGTGCAAAAGGAAGACACCTCGGCCTGGACAGAGCTCATTAGAGATTCAGCCTCATTGTTGTCAGTGAATGGACACTGATAGAGTAGCTTTCTCCGGACGCTCCAGGTTGGTCTCCTATGGACCAATGGTAGCCCCCGGGGTGAAGGAGGGGTGGCGGCCCCGGCCTCGGCCCTGGGAGCCTTGATTGATATTCATTTAAACAGAGGGGCTGCTGGCCAGCGGCTCGGCCCCTACCCCGCCCCCTGCCTGATGGGCCAGCTGTGGCCTGAGCTGGACACACTGCTTCCAGACTCTGAGCAGATTTTCTGGCCATTTATGGTTGGGCAGACATAGTAGAACGTGAGAAATCTTAAAAAAAATAGTTTGATTCATCCAATATTGATTTTCTTCCCCTTCATATCTGGACAATGATCTTAAACTTTATTTTCATACCTAACATTACCAGATTCATTAGTCCAAAACAACTTACACTTTCTCCACGCAATTGGGATCTGTTTGGGGTTCATGCCTTGCTCAAGGACACTTAAACATGTATTATGGTCACTCAGGGATTAACCACTATAGCCTTATGAATACTTGCTGACCTGCTCTGCCTCCTGAGCCACTGTGACAGGTGTATAGGTCTGAACATCAACAGAGAAGAAACCAAGTCTGCTGATGTCTGTTATGGATGTCCTCACAGGTCCTCTCGGTTCTGACTGAGGACCCAGGCTGGGCTCCTTGTTAATTGGTGGAGCATGATGTTAGTGAATCTGTTGTCACTCTATTTGGATCTCTTCAGGCCCACTGCCTTCTGAATTGGATAGATTGGGTTTTCATGGGTCCATTTTGAATAGGGTCCAAAATGTTGGACTTGCAAAGACCTCGTTATTGTTTACATTTTTACCACAACATTTTTAAGTCTTAGTTCAAATGTCAAAAAACTGTTGGTCATCGTAAGTCGAAGATTATAGTGGAGTTTATTTCACTGTGTTATCCAGGTCTCAACAAGGCAGACATTTCTCTACTGATGTCCAGGTAATATCACTATATGCCCTACATTTAGGGATTACCCGGGCCATATTCTATCTTCCAATGTTTATTTGAATTATATTTACATTATACAGATGACTATGGGCATGCAGCCTAGAGCAGGCCTGTGATAAATATAATAAAGCAATTGTTTTTTACAGCAAATAGCTCTCTTTTAAGAATATATAGGTAACATCTGTTGTGGCAACATGACTGTAGAGGTTTGGTTCATCTGCAAAACCTAACTCAAATCGCCACAACATGTCTTTATTCTTTAACTTAAACAGCTATTTTATATTTATTTTAAGGCTCTTAAATTCACTCACCCACAACTCTGTGATGTCAGTGTTTTAACAGAGCACAAGCTTTAAATCAAGTCACAAACATCTGAATTTGTAAGATAAGAAAATCCTTCATTAGTCCAACAGTGGGGAGATTTTCAGTGTTACAGCATTAACAGAGGATAGTGCAAATGACAAAAGCACCAGTACAGATGAAAAACATATTAATAACTTATGTAAACAGTTAAAAGAAAAGAAGATGACACTATAAAGTTAACAGTGAAAAACAATTAAAGTTAACTTAATAAGGCTAACTAAAAAAACATTAAAATGACAGTCAACAGCCGGGATTCGCCCAATTTTGACTCTGTAAATCAATTTAAATCATCCTACTTTCCCTTTAACTTTAAAAGGCCAGTGTGTACATCATCATCATAACATTAAGGCTATTATTTGTTTTGATAAACAATGCTCACTGCTTCAACAGCATGAATCTTAATTCACCTCACTTTCATCATATAACTATAATTTAAGTTTCACCAATCACTTGGATACTTTCTGGATATGGATTTTGGTTCATCAAGGGATGCAAACGTGGGGATGTGAAGCTATCAGTAATTTGGTATTGAAGGTATGTACTAAGCATGATACTGCTGTGTCACCATACTGTATGCTTTCAGTAACACATTCTAGGTGTATAGCTTACCGTCAGCTCATTTGAATGTCAATTAGCAACTGTAGGATGAAACCAAGTGACCTACAAAAAACAGGCTCATAACAGCAAGTCATGTAAGACTAAAAAAAGGCCTTCATCAATGAGAATCAAATAAGAGCCAGGCTGAGTATTGCAAAAGACCATGAGGATTGGACCATAGAGGACTGGAGTAAGGTCATCTTCTCTGACAAGTCCAATGTTCAGCTTTCGTAACACCTGTTCATCTAATGGTTAGACTGAGAAGTGGAAAGGCCTACAAGCCACAGTGTATCGCACCCACTGTGAAATTTGGTGGAGGATCGGTGATGATCTGGTGGTGATTTGGCAAGGCTAGAATCCGGTAGATTTGTCTAGTTGCAAAGGTCACACTGATCAAGCCACATACAAGGTTATCCTGGAAGAAAAACTTTCGTCTTTCTGCGCTGACAATGTTCTCCAACCCTGAGGAGGTTTTGGTAACACTTTAGTTCGATAGTCCACTGTTGACACTCAACAAGCCATCAGTTGATACGCAGTTGCATGTCAACAGTGAATGAGTTTCCATATCTCAACAGATAAGTAACATGAATTCAACTAACTGTAAGTTAACTATAAGTTGCACTATTAGTAGATGATTAGTTGATATTCAACAGAGCTTGTTCAACAAATAAAAAAATAAAGATTCAACTAACTGTCTGTTAACTATAGGTTGCACTATTAGTAGATGTTTAGTTGATATTAAACAGTGAGTAAGTTGATACATATTTAGAATGTATTCAACTGTCAGTTAACTATAAGTTGCATTTTTAGTAGACGTTGTTTTGTACACGTAGCATGCATTCAACTAACTGTCAGTTAACTATTAGTTGCATTATTAGTAGATGGTTAGTTGATATTCAACAGTGAGTTAGTTGATACTCAACAAAGCTTGTCATCAAGTATGTAACATGCATTCAACTAAGTGTTAGTTAACTATACGATCATTTTATTTTGTTAATTTATTTTTACAAATACAGTCTTCAACAGACATTGTACTTTTTATTACATGTTCTTTACAAATATTCAACTATCAGTTGAGTGTCAACTTCTAGTAAGTTGACTATCAACTGCTGTTATTAACCAATTCTCAACTTACGTTTCATATGGATCAACTTTCCCCCACTCACAAGGAACACATCTAATGAATGCACATTCAACCCTCTGTTGATCATATATGTTCATTGTAAAATAAAGACGAGAATGTTTTATCAATCAATAGGCACCCTGTGTAGGTGACTACGTGTTGATTGTCATATGACTGTCGACAAACTATCAGTCAATATTCAACTTAGCATAAGTAGACAGGTCTTGGGACTGTCAAATTAAAGTGAAAACAGTTTAGTGTCTACACACTATTAACAGAGCAAAACAGAGAAAATAGTTGACTATCAGTTGATTCTCAACAAACTATCAGTCGATGTTCAACTAAGCATTAGTAGAACGGTCTTAGGACTGTCAAATTAAAGTGAAAACAGTTTAGTGTCTGCAAACTATCAACAGAGCAAAACAGAGAAAATATTTGATTCCCAACAAACTATCAGTCGATATTCAACTAAGCATTAGTAGAGAGGTCTTAGGACTGTCAAATTAAAGTGAAAACAGTTTATTGTCTGTAGACACTCTACAAACTAGTAACAGTAGAAAATAGAGACAAGTTTTGCTCAACTGATGAGTAACACTGGATGACCCCAAAGTAAAGTTACAAAAATATATAGGCAGCATATCTGAACAGGAAAGAACATTTATTTGAAGTAAATTTAACTTTTTTCAGTAGTTATACAACATGTAGGTACACAGCAAGTACCATCAATACCTCTAAAAAAGACAATAAAACTAATGCATGTATTTATTTAGGTGTCACTTAGGCAATTGTTTAACGACAGACCGTCCAAAAATTGACTTTCAAAAAGCTCAGTAAAGTGTACCATAACACCCAGTACCACTAGTTATGATACTGAGCAAACATATGTAATATATAACATCAGTTCTCATGAAACGCTTTGTTATGGTAAGAAAAAGATATATTATTTTGTTATGGACCAGAATATCTGAAGCTCCTAGTAGCTCGGGAGAAGATGGTGTCAGGCCAGGACCAAAAGAGGACTCAGATGCAAAGGAAAAATGATATCAAACTCACTTTATTGAGGTCTAAATTTCTTCTTTCAAGAAGTGATTAAATAAACAGGCTAAAAATTACTGTCTATCTGAAAATCTGACTAAGAACAGAAATCAAGAATATCACAACAGGGGCTTAGGAGAACGAACAAACGAAACACTTCGGCACAGGACAAAGGGAAGGCGCTGACTAAATACACATGAGGAAAATGGGGAACAGGTGGAAACGATTAGGGATCAGGTGAGACAATCAGACCGGTGACACATGAGGAAGGGCAAGTGACCTGAAACGACAGGAGAGTTAGATCTTCAAAATAAAACAGGAAGTAACGAGACCAAGAACCCAAGACGAGACAACCTCACCGCGGTGTGACAGTACCCCCCCCCTCTAGGGCCGACTCCTGACGGCCCAGGCTGGTCAGGGTGGTCCCTGTGAAAATCTGTGATGAGGATCTCGTCCAGGATGTGTCTAGACGGGACCCACTGTCTCTCCTCGGGACCATATCCTACCCAGTCCACCAGATACTGTTTACCACGGCCCCGGTTGCGAACTGCCAGTAACTGCTTAACCTTGTACACCGGACCGCCGTCTATTACTTCTGGGGGTGGCGGCGGGGCAGCGGCTGGAACCATCGGGCTCTCCTTAGCGGGCTTGACTCGGCTCACATGGAAGGTCGGGTGGACACGGAGGGATCGGGGCAGGCGAAGGCGAACTGCTGCAGGACCGATGAGCTTGGTAATAGGAAACGGACCCACGAACCGCGGCGCCAGCTTTCTGGATGGAACTTTTAGGTGCAGATCCTTGGCGGAGAGCCACACTCTCTGTCCTGGCTGGTAGGCAGGAGCGGGCCGTCTCTTGCGGTCCGCCGTCTTCTTGACCCGGTCCCCTTGGCGAATTAACACTTGCTTGGCGGCTGCCCAGATGCGGTAGCAGCGGCGAACCATGGCATGGGCGGAGGGTACAGACACCTCCAGCTCGTTGTCTGCGAACACAGGGGGCTGATAACCAAACACACACTTGAATGGTGAAATACCTGTGGCCGAGGTGGGCAGTGTATTATGGGCATACTCGACCCAGACCAGGTGTTTGCTCCATGTTGAGGGATTCTGAGAGACCAGACACCGGAGGCCGGTCTCCAGTTGCTGGTTTAGGCGTTCGGTCTGGCCGTTGGCCTCCGGGTGATAACCCGAAGTCAGGCTGGTCTTTGCTCCGATGAGCCGACAGAACTCCCTCCAGAACCGGGAGATGAACTGGGGGCCCCGGTCTGAAACAATGTCCTTGGGAAATCCGTGAATCTTGAAAACATTGTTCATCATTATCTCCGCCGTTTCTTTGGCGGAGGGCAGTTTAGGTAAAGCAATGAATCTAGTCATTTTGGAAAATCTGTCCACCACCGTGAGAACAGTGGTGTTACCTTGTGAGACCGGGAGCCCCGTGACGAAGTCCACCGAGATGTCGGACCACGGTCTGGAGGGAATGGGAAGAGGCTGCAGGAGACCCATACGTGACCCGGAGGACGTCTTGTTGCGAGCGCAGACCGAACATGCCCCTACGTACTCCCGGACCTCCGGCTCCATGGAGGGCCACCAGAACCTCCGGGTGATAGCGAACATAGTTCTACGAACACCCGGATGACAGGAAAGCAGCGAGGTGTGGGCCCAGTGGATCACCTGTGGGCGCAATTCAACCGGGACAAACAAACGATTCTCTGGACACCCACTAGGTGACGGAGCCTCACCGTTAGCCTGCTTAACCTCATTTTCTATCTGCCAGGTCAGTGCTCCAACCACACATGATCGTGGGAGGATCGGTTCTGGGTCCTTGGCAGCAGGCTCGGGGTCGAAGAGACGGGACAGTGCGTCTGGTTTGACGTTTCGGGACCCCGGCCTGTATGAAAGAGAAAAAGAGAATCTGTTAAAAAATAGCGCCCACCTGGCCTGGCGAGAGTTGAGTCTCTTGGCTTTCTTGATGTACTCCAAATTTTTATGATCAGTCCATACGATGAATGGATGGTCAGCCCCCTCGAGCCAGTGTCTCCACTCCTCCAAGGCGAGTTTGACCGCCAGCAGCTCCCTGTTGCCAACATCATAGTTTCGCTCCGCCTTGGATAGCCGCCGTGACAGAAAAGCACAAGGATGCATCTTACCGTCCTGCTCTGATCGCTGTGAGAGAATTGCCCCGACCCCTTCGTTGGAGGCGTCCACCTCGACCACGAACTGCCGTTGAGGATCTGGCATGGTGAGAATGGGAGCCGAGGTAAAGCGTTGCTTGAGGATCCGGAACGCCGCATCCGCGTCTGGAGACCAGTGGAACTGCACCTGCGTGGAGGTAAGAGCATGGAGAGGAGCAGCTACTGCGCTGAAGCCTCTGATAAACCGCCTGTAAAAGTTAGCAAAACCCAGAAATTGCTGAACTTTTTTGCGGCTATCAGGTGTGGGCCAATCGAGCACAGCGCTAATTTTAGCCGGGTCCATCTGTACTCTTCCAGGGGCTACAATGAAGCCCAGGAAGGAGACAGTATCGGCATGGAATTCACTTTTTTCAGCCTTGACATAGAGTTGATTGTCTAATAGTCTTTTTAACACCTGGGTTACGTGGTCTTGGTGTTTGGTCAGGTTCGGGGAGTAGATAAGTATGTCGTCTAAGTAAACATACACGAAGTGGTCAAGAAAGTCTCTCAATACGTCATTTATCATGGCCTGGAATACTGCAGGAGCGTTTGTGAGACCAAATGGCATGACTCGGTACTCATAGTGGCCACTGGGGGTGTTGAAACCGGTCTTCCACTCATCTCCTTCTCTGATCCGCACCAAGTGATAGGCGTTGCGAAGATCCAACTTGGTGAATACCTTGGCCTGTTGAAGCTGGTCAAAGACAGATGACATGAGAGGAAGCGGGTAACGGTTCTTAATTGTTATGTCGTTGAGTGGGCTGTAGTCAATGCAGGGTCGTAGTGAACCATCTTTTTTCCCGACAAAGAAAAACCCGGCTCCGGCTGGGGATGATGAGTGGCGGATAAGCCCGGCTTTCAGGGAGGTCTCGATGTACTCCCGCATAGCTTCCCTCTCGGGTCCTGAGACCGCGTACAAGCGCCCTTTGGGGATGGTGGAGCCCGGAATTAACTTTATGGCACAGTCATAGGAACGGTGAGGAGGAAGTGATAGCGCTTTGGCTTTGTTAAAAACCTCTTTGAGGTGGTGGTAGCAGGAAGGCACAGAGCTCAGGTCCGGGTAATTGGGATCTGTGGTGGGGTTAACAGAGACCATATTAATGTCTGCGATTCCCCCTCCCCGAACTGAAATGTTCATACAGTCACGCGCACAGTCCCCTCCCCATCCCACAATCTTTCCCGTTCTCCAATCTACGTGGGGATTGTGACGTGAGAGCCATGGCTGTCCCAATATGAGGGTCTGAGATGGGGAAGTGAATACATAAAAACGAATGATCTCTTGGTGATCGTTAATGCGCATTTTGAGGGGGGTTGTGATGTGGGTGATAGTAAACAACTCATGTCCATTAAGAGCTTTAGCTCTGATGGGTCTAGCTAAAAGTTCTATGTTAAGATCCAGTCTTTTAGCTAATTCCCAGTCCATCAAGCTTTCATCAGCCCCTGAGTCTATAAGTGCCTTGAGTTCAGTGGTGGCGTGGTGTGTTACCTGCACTGTGGTGAGAATACGTGAGGGGGTGTCTGTAGTCTTGAATTCACTCACCATCGTGGTCCTTTTAGCCGGGCAGGTGGAGACGAGATGCCCGGGTTCACCGCAGTAAAAACAGCGACCCTCCTGTAGTCGCCTCTGTCTTTCCTCCGGTGATAGCCTGGCTCTCCCCAGCTGCATAGGCTCTTCCTCTCCTTCCTCTCCTTCTAGGCGAGGATAAGGAGGCTGTTCTGGTGGAGGTCGCCGGGTGGTCGACCAGCCAGGTGTCTGCATGCGCGATGGTCTCAAGGTGCGCTGCTGTCTGAGTTGACGAGCTCGGTTATCCGTCCGGATCGCGAGGGCGATGAGCGAGTCAAGGTCCGGGGGAAGATCCAAAGGAACCAGAAAATCCTGAATAGGAGCCGCCAATCCCTTTAAGAACACGTCGTATAGAGCCGTTGTATTCCAGCCAATCTCGGCCGACAATGTGCGAAATTGGATGGCGTAGTCACACACAGAGTTGTTACCCTGTTTCAGTCCGCTCAGCTCCTGAGCCTTTTCCCGGTTGGTAGTTACTGGGTCAAAGATCTTTCGCAGCGCCGTCTCAAATCCGGTGAGTGATCTGCAAACAGGAGAATCTTGGGCCCACTCCGCTGAGGCCCAGGCTTTGGCTCTGCCGGCAAGGTGGGAAATCATGAAGGCAATCTTTGATCGGTCAGTGGGAAAAGCGTGGGGATTTAGCTCATAGTGTATGGAGCAGTCTATGAGGAAAGCTTTACATAAGCCCAGTTCACCAGAGAATCGTGTAGGTGAAGCTAACTTACATGTAGTTCCCATGATGGTCATAGTAGGAACGGGATTTACTGGTGGAGTGGCGGCCACTGCCGGAGGCTCGGGTGCTGTATTCGTCTGCGCTAGATGATCGTGCAGGCCCTGGAGTTGAGAGGAAAGAAGCCCCATCTGGGAGGCCATGGCGGTCTGGAACTCCTCCTGACGAGAGAGTCGGGCTTCTTGGGTTCGCAGGGCATCAGTGAGTTGATCTATCCCTGCTGAGTCCATACTGGCCGAAGTGTAATGTCAGGCCAGGGCCAAAAGAGGACTCAGATGCAAAGGAAAAATGATATCAAACTCACTTTATTGAGGTCTAAATTTCTTCTTTCAAGAAGTGATTAAATAAACAGGCTAAAAATTACTGTCTATCTGAAAATCTGACTAAGAACAGAATTCAAGAATATCACAACAGGGGCTTAGGAGAACGAACAAACGAAACACTTCGGCACAGGACAAAGGGAAGGCGCCGACTAAATACACATGAGGAAAATGGGGAACAGGTGGAAACGATTAGGGATCAGGTGAGACAATCAGACCGGTGACACATGAGGAAGGGCAAGTGACCTGAAACGAGAGGAGAGTTAGATCTTCAAAATAAAACAGGAAGTAACGAGACCAAGAACCCAAGACGAGACAACCTCACCGCGGTGTGACAGATGGATTACTAACAGGAATGGTGAAACAAGACACACTGATTCAGCAGTTAGGTTTGACAAGTAAATGTAAAATACTTATTTTCTACTCTCTCTTCCTTGAAGTGTATGTCATTGTTGATTCTCAGTGCAACATAAAAAAAAACAAAAAAACACAACAGTGCCATTTTTTTCATTATGGACTCAAGATAAAACAACTTAATTATCACTCTCCTGTGACCAACCACTAGTTTAACCTGGTCCTGCCACTGTTATTTGAATGAGTCTCCTGAAATATTATTCCACCTGAGTTGACCTCCAACCTTGAAAGAACTTCCATCACACCCACCGGGTGCCACTTCTGTCAAGCTAAAATCAGGAAACTGAGGCTACAATTCGCACAGGCTCACCAAAATTGGACAATATATGATTGGAAAAATCTTGTCAGGTCTGATGAGTCTTGATTTCAGGGAAGTTCAGATGGTAGGGTCAGAATTTGGCGTAAACAACATGAAAGCATGGATCCATCCTGCCGTGCACCATCAACCAAGCCACGTTCAAAGTCACTTAAACCCCCTTTCTTCCGCATTCTGATGCTCGGTTTGAGATTCCGCATGTTGTCTTGACCACGTCTACATGCCGAGTTGCTGCCATGTAATTGGTTGATTAGCTATTTGTTTTTTACAAGCAATTGAACAGGTGTACCTTATAAAGTGGCCGGTGAGTGTATGTTAGTTTTAGCATTTCAAGTGTGTAGGACAAAAAAGTAAGTGAACTAATCTGAGGTGACCTACACTGAGTCTGTAGTGGATCTGACTTTGATGAAAAAGCACTCTACAACAACACCACATAAGTGTTGTATGGGTGTCTATCAAGCAGCCGTCACATAGACTTAAATTGCTCCACTACAACGGTTGTACATGGAGTCATGGCCTGTTTAGACTTTGTATTCGGTGCATCCAGGACTGAGTTGTCAAATTCCTTGTCTTTTCTGCAATGTTACAGAAGTATGTGGAGCTGTGTAGTTTAGTAACAGTGGAATACTGTAGTTTACGAGGCAAAAGCTGTATTGTTGTTTATTACCGTCATTTTATATACATTTATAGTTATTATGCGTTATTTTGATTAAGCAGATGCTATTTTGTAATTGATAAGAAATGTGTTTATTGGATTTAATACTTGATATTTTATAATCTATTTTCGTAACATGTAGGTTTAGGAGTGATCACGTGATTGCAGGTATGGGCAGAGAAGAGGGAACCAGTGGTGACAGGCAGCACTGACGGCTTGGTGTGATTGGAGAAACTTGCTGGTGGGTCGAAGATATTGCATTGACAAAATGCATGGTTTTGTATGGTTTGAAAAGCCTGACCTTAGACTCTCTATACAGATGTGTTCATCACCATGATAAAGATTGAGGAGGATGAGATGAGAGGATGTTTAAGGGTGTAAGGGCGTAAGAGCGGGGTGTCATACTGTATGGAATGTAAAGCCCACTGAGGCAAATTGTGATATTGGACTATACAAATAAAACTGATTTGATTTGATCCCCATTCATCAGAAGGATGCAGGAAATGAAGTCTTTCTAAAAATAAAAAGAGTTCTTGCCCTAGGGCCCCTGCTTAAAAAGTATCTTTGCTGGGCCTTCATCAATTTGTTATTTATATTTATTAAATGTCATAATTGCTGGTGTTATTTTTCATATTCTTTTACGTTTGCATTCAGTTAGTTTGTTAAAGAGCCAATTTACTTAAATGGGGGAGTCTGAAAGGCACACACTCGATTCTCAAGTTGTAAAAAATGCAACCTACTTTCTTTCCATACTCAAATGCAAATTTTACTTGCTAATTATAATTTAATTGCACACTTAATTTATCTATTTAAAAAGGTACACAAGTACTTAATTGTGCAAATTATTTTCTACAACACTATTTGTTTTATACCTATATGAATAAGTCTTATATTAAAATATAACATTTTGTGAACATAGCATGTATAAAACAGGTTAGTCAATATAGATATGGGTAATATGAAGGGAGATGCCCACCTGCATGAGATGCTGTATTTGTGTATTGTCTACATAGCTGTGATTTCTATTGATCCCTTAGCCTCTCCTCTGTTTTGGAAGTTTGAAAAACATATTTTGAGATAGCTTTGTGTATATTTTCCTTGTTATTATATAGGAACCAGTGTTTTGACAACCTACAACTAAAGAATGTGTAGGTATTCCAATCAGGGAATGAATCTCCATGAGTTTATCTGTTTGGAACAAGATAAAAACAAAAATATTGACAATATACTCTGTGTAAAAAATACATAAAATACATACAGACATAAAATAAAAAACCTGAAAATCTTAATATTTGCCACAATCTCTCTGTATATAAATCCCACATTGATGTTTACATTTCTTGAATCTGCTTGAATAAATAACAGTTTGGCCTCAGAATCACAGCAACGCATGAACACTCTTGACATCTTTCAACAATGCTCATTTGTATCCAATTAGATTTCATTGGCTGCCTGTCTACCAACTGATTGTTCCAGGCTATAGACGGCAATTTGTCTCTCCCTAGTGGCTGAGCCTGGTCTACTGCAGGGAGTCTGGTAACCAACTCCTGCACCTTCATTTGTTGAATTGTACCTTGGCCTTAATTATGTTTCACTTGACTGACAGACAATAATAGAACTACTATATTTTTTAAATGTTTCAAATAAATAATGTGCCAGCCACACTCTAAACATAGTCATTGTAGATGCTGCCAAATCAACAGTGGAGTATGTGAGCTTCTTTGGGGTGCTACAAAGCCTATACACACCGGGGCTGGTTCTAGCCAGTAAGATAAGGGTGGGCCAATAGAAACAATAGGTGGGCAGAGATATCGACGATGCTCGCACACTGCCGACATTTTTTGCCCTTGCAAGATCTCGACGCCTGCTTTTTGGCACATTTATGTTATGTAAGGTTAGACACACAATGCTGTACATAAAATATACAGAATCATTTGCAGAACCCCTTCAAAAAGATACCTCAGCACATGATGAAATATCGCTCTGAATTGAAAATTCAGTTCTGCTGGAATTTTCCAGACAAAATTAGGCTTGTTAAATTCCAAATCGAAAATTCTGTTGAACACAATATGCAATCGACTTTGATTGTTGCTGTGTGGGAGATTTAATTCTTGCATGTTTTGTTTCCAAATTTAATGATTAAAATGTTTTTCATATATATATTTTTTAAATCGCACCTTGCATCATTTGCCACCACCATTCTTCACTTGGTGGTAGGCAGAGTTGCGTTTTCTCCCGAACATGCCGATTTTGGTAATGACCAAACAGTTACATTTTGGACTGATCTATCCACAGAATAGACTTCAGGTATCTCCAGGTGCTCTCTAGCAAAGTTGTGACAAGCAGTTTTGTTCTTTTTTGAGAGCAGAGGCTTCTTCAGCAACCCTCCCATGAAAGCCATGTTGACTGAGTTTTCTTCTTATTGTGGAACCATGCATATCTGTTCCAAATGCTGCAAGAGAGGTCTGCAAATCACAAGATGTGATGTTTGGGTTGGCTTTTAACTGAAACAACACTTTTCTTTTGGCGCTTGTGGATATTTTTGAAGGAATTCCACTTCTAGGCAGATGTTCAGTCACTCTTAGAGCTCTCCATTTGTAGATGAATTGCCTCACAGTGGACTGTGGAGCTCAAACCTTTTTTAAATGAATTGATAGCTGTCCCCAGACAAATGTGCAACATCACAACTCTATTCCTGAGATCCTCTGAGATTTTCTTTCCTCTTGGCATGTCTGGCCTGTATGGGTTCACTTTGGTGAGCCTAAACTGACCTGGTTGTATCTGTTTTATCTGCCGCCCAATTTCTTCCCTAAAGATCTCTGTTTACATTGGTCCATTTCCAGTGGCGGCTCCTGACAATAATCTCAGGGGGGGCAATTGTTGCCATGATGGGAAATATGACCCAAAATTAACCTAAATCAGATAGCATATGACAATGTCATATTGCATTTAACTGTTTGTTTTTCCTGTTCATCTGGCATAACCATTCTGGCAACATTAGACAAGCATTGCACTGTACAGTATTTTTGGAAATTAAGTTAGTTAATTTCTTGAATAAAATTATTTTAGCTCTAAAATGATTTAATTATCCGGCTGTGGCCATCACAGATAACTTGTCATCTACCAGTGTGCTCCTCATAGGCTTCCTTTAAAAGTTAGGAGACAAAAATGGATGCTGGCATAGCATGTGCAACATTAACAGTGCTAATCATCACATTGGTTTGGGTTACTACTGTCTACAGCACTTGGTAGGCGGGTTTATGTCGGACGGTGAAAGCAGCTGTCAGCTAAACGACGATCAACAGCTGATCGCCGTTCAATAGCCGATCAGCTGTTGAACGGCGCTGGCTCGTATATGCAGATTGATGTTTAATGTTTGTTTTACCTTTTCTGGGAGATGATGCATAGGGGTGACACCCAAAGTTATCCATGCGGTCTCTGTGCTGCCATCAGGATGGATAAAAAGCTAGTATACAGTCCATATCATCATGCAGCGGCAGCAGGACAGAGCGTTAGCGCATTAGCATCCTGCTAGCCTCGTTAGCCGTTCAAACGAGCCCCGTGAAAATCCGCGTTTATAAGATCCCCCAATCCATCTTGGTAGATACTTGCTTGATGGTTACATTTTGTCTGGGAAAGACCTAGTCCGAGTCCGATCAAGTAAGTAGCTTGCCAGCCTAGCCTGAGTTGATATAAAGTTGTGTTGGTCTTGAATATGACCGCTCTGGGCTGCATACTGGACATGTGACTGTATCAGTCACTGTAATTGGTTTATTGTTTACTGTACGTATGACGACAACACGTTAGGGCGAGCACCCCCGGAACCCATAGAGATTGCATTGCGAGGCTTGCAGTTTCAAAAAAAAAAGTTTTACATTGATGTCTATGAGAGCGCTGGGGGCGATTTTCAACCAGCCTGAAATCGCCCCAGAGTGACGGTGTAGGTACCAGATCGACTCGGGCTGCAAGATTGACTCGGGGTCCTAGATGCGCGATTATGACGCACTTCCTGTAAACTTTGTCTTTTAAATGCGCATGCGCTATGGTTATGCGCATGCGCTCTGTTTATCCCACTTGAAGGTTGAATGAATGAATCTATTTATCAGTGATGCAAGACACTACAAATGCTCCAGGGGCTGGAAATTATACATCTGAGCCACACCTTTACATTTTTTAACTGATAAATATCATTATGAAACTCTCATTATACACATTGTTTTTCAGTGTGATGTAAAATAACAGTGAACCCAGGGGATAGTTGTTCTTTTAATAAAATAGTATTTCTTAAAATACATGCTAGAGTACATTAAACTAAAATACTCATTCAATGTTTAAAGTATTATTAAATAAATGTTTAATTTAGCACTCAAACAGGGTTAAAACCGGGGGTTAAACCTTGCTAAACTATAAATTCGTATAAAATAAAATGTAATTTAACCTTAATAATGAGAGATGACTACTATAAGCCAAACGTAACAACTAATTTTAAACCTTGCAGAACAATAAATAAATCGATCTATCTATGGAGCCTACTGGCTAAGCTATCAGCTAGCGCGATCTTTTACATGTTGTTTGAGTTTCGCACCATCAGCTATCGCGATCTTTTCAAATGTTGTGTATGTCCACAATGCTTTGCAGTAGCGTAGCAGTAGCGTAGCAGTATCTATGGTGACAACGTCAAGTGTCGATACGTCTTGCCGTTGCGTAGCAGTATCTATGGTGACAACGTCAAGTGTTGATACGTCATCAGTAGGCGCAGGACCCCGAGTCAATCTTGCAGCCCGAGTCGATCTGGTACCTACACCGGTACAGAGCACAGACGCTGATTGTACAATGATATTCAGACTTAGATGCAGGTAAAAACTGTATTGAAATCATAAATTATGATTATTAATACAAAAAAAAAAAACATCATTATTATTCATTATTATATTTTTGTTTTTTGCTGATATGGCTCAAGGAGGGCGGCGCCCTATCGCCCTCTATGGGCGAGCCGCCACTGTCCATTTCATCACTCAATTTGGCCCATCTGATCTTGTTAACCTGCTCGATTTCAGCATGTTATCAGCAAGTGTTTGTCATTCATGTATTATGCTTTCAATTTTGTGTAACATCATAATTTTCTCATTTTCTATCGTTTTTCTTTTACATGTTTGAAATAAAAATTTCAATCAATCAACTCAATCTATCAATTGATCAATTATATATCAATTATATCACTTAGTTCCGGGGTTATTTTCACACCTAAATTCCTAAAACCCTCAGTCGTTGACATAAATGGAGTACCTACACTAGGATTATGTCTTTCTTCCTTATTAAAAAACATAAGTACTGATTTCGTATTGTTAATCATTTATATCCAGAAATCCCTTCAAAACGCTCAATAAAGGCCATCAAATTACGAATACAATTTTTAAATTTTACAAGCAAGAATAATATTTTCTGCAAATAAGGAAATACGATGTTCTATCCTTCAAACCGTAATGCCTGATATTCCTGTATGAGTTAGTACGGCCATAGCTAGTGGCTCATTGACTAAACAAATAACAAGGGTGACAGGGGACAACCCTGCCGAGTAGATCACTGTAAAGGGTGTGATATGGTGTTATAAGTTACAGTTTTTTACGATTGCTAAACCACAGTGGGCACAACTGGAACGACAAGTGCAAAACTCTAACGACAGTATGCAGAGCAGCGGTTCATTCGGACCAAACTGTAGCTCGTTTTAGCTCGTTTTTCATTGCTTATACATAACCTTCAAAACTCTACACACCTATCTCATGGCTTAACCACAGCCTGCACAACACTGTGGATTTCCAGCACTTTTTTCAAATCACACTGCTGCCACAACTATAAACCACACATTCAAAACAGAATTAATCCCTTTCAAAGACTGCGGATTGCTATTTCAACTCAAACACTAAGATGTCTTGTTTAGAGTTGTTAGTGAACATATATACAGTATAAAGGGAAAGCTCAAAAATATATATTTTTTGGGAAATGGACCCAGGAAGACAGGTTGTTGGAGGTAGAAGAGTGGCAGTGAGAGTGTGGATGTGTGGAGGAAGACCTAGAAGACATAGAGCTGTAATGTCTAATGAAATACAGTAAGGGCAACACTGATAGACCCTGTTGTGAATCATGGTCTCTCTTTGAGAGAGGAAGGGTTGAGAGTGCAACCCAATCTGCAAAAATCTAAAGTTGCATCTGTAATACGAATTTTCCAGCAAACAAACAGCTTAGAGTTGCATCCTTACAGTAAATGGCAACATTACAGGAATTGATTTCTGTATTACAATTTTAGAATATTTACACAGATAAATACTACATTTGGAAATGTTTTCAATAAAGTATACAACATGTGTATCGAAGCAAACTTCTGATTTTAATTTCCTAAAATAAATGGTATGTTATAAAATAAACAATTTCATGTGAAAGAATTTCACCCTTTCATCAAAGAAAATATTATGTAATTTGTGTGAAATAACTCATATTATTCAAACTGTAAAGATTAAAAGTTTGTAATTTGTGTATTGGGGTTTGATGCTAGTGTTTGTACTCTGAGCAGGTTCTGAGTGACAGTGTGTGTTATCTCAATGAGGCTGGTTCATAGTGTTTGCTGCACTGAACCTGTTTTGCAGGTGAAGTGAACTGTTCAGCTCCAATGACTGTTGGTAGTGCAGACTGTAGTTAGAGTTTTGCACATTGAGCTACAGTTGTGCCCACTGTGGTTTAGCGATCGAAAAAAACTGTAATATCCCAACAGTTGGATTTGTGTATGGTAGTCGAATCCATATAAGATAGTTTTCGCCTAGTCCAAATCTTGGAAGTATGCCTACATTAAAAAGGTAAGACCACTCTATCCTGTCAAATGCTTGACAAGCATCTACTGATAACATTGCAGTCTCTGAGGGCAGGTCACGTGACCGCGACTAAGATGGCAGCTTAGCGAGCAAGCTCCGTTCAATAGTGCACATTTTAACCTAAATACCCTAACACATGCTGCTAACCATTTGAAAATAACCTTGGTGGTGGGTTATCTGACACTAAACAGACCAAACAGTGTGACATTTATACTCGAGGACAAAAGACAACTACCAAATAACTTCAAACTCTATCCAGCCAAACTCATAGAGCGACACAGAAGCTAGCGTCATGGCTAGCTTAGCCGTAGTGCTGAGTGAGTTGAAATCACTGTGGGCAGACTTCAGAACAAAGTTAGACACCCACCTGACAAGCATGGCAAACACGATGGCTGCATTGGAGTAGCACAGAAGTAAAACAGATTTTATCCAATACAACACATATAGAGGAGGCTGAACACCACATACACGTGGCAGAAAATTCACTGGAAAAGACTGAAGTTGAGCAAGACGCAGCAACCAAAATAATCACCTACCTTGAATCCGAAGCTGATGACTTTTAAAGCCTGGGCCAGGAGAAAGAACCTACGGCTCTTGGGAGGGAGCCGAAAGCCGACAGTCACTTCTCGACTTCATCAGCAGCAGGTTGCCCGGATGGTTAAATACCGACCAAACATTCCCCTTGGAGCAGGTACACCGCACTCTGGCATTGGGGAAGCCCAACCAAAACAGAGCGATTCTCCTCCGCTTCCTCAACTTTTAAGAGAAAGAATGTTTACATCGGGAATCAAGACGGCAAGACATCGTTCATGACGCCGACAAAATCAGGTTTGTGCAGGATCCCACTGTGGAGACTGTCCTGACCCACCGAGGATTTCACTCCGCTACTTAGCTGTTTGTTGACATCGATGCTTTCCGCGGGTTTCAACACAATCCCTGTAAGCTCCGAGTGCTTAATGATGAAAGGATCCCTCTCTTTGCGACAGTGCGGGAGGCTGAAACATTTTACTAAAGCGTCCAGCAACCAGTGTGATCTCCACAGGTATGTGTGTGATTCAGACACGTAATCTTTCAGCTCCGTGAGAGAGAGTAGTTAGGTGACGCTGCTGCATCAACTCATTGCAATCAGGTGTGTGTAGCACTGACTGGCATTAGTTGATGCAGTGTCAAAACCACTCTCACCGAGCCGAAAAGAGTCCTCACACTTTCAACACACGGACATGCACTATATTGCGCCCTTCTCAGTTCACACTCGCACGCCTGGCACGAGCTAGAAAACAGCTTTGCGACAGCGGGCGTCGTAAAAATACTACCGCTTTTGTCCAAAGGGGACGCCAACGTGCCATGTTACTCGTAGTGGCTTTAAAGAACTGGTTAACATGTGATAAAGGTCGCAAAGTACCGGTAGTGTTCTAACTGCCATTGCAGCGGAGAGACTGCACTGTGGACGTGATTGACAGGTGACCACAGAAAAGAAGATGATGGGTAATTTGAGGCGGGCTGTCGCCGTGCCCACCCAATCAGAAGCTAGGAATGGTCCTGATATAGTAAATACCGTAAATACACACATTTTAATTGTCTGAAGAAAAAAAAATATTAAGTTTTGATTGGGTGGACAAGACGCACATTTGCCCCTTGCTAGTGCCGGCCTCGATACCAAGCCCCAACCTCAGCGATTTTTACCAGCATCCAATAAGGAAGTGACCACAACTGTAGTAACCGGAAGTGCCTCTAGGGGGGTGGAAGCAGAAGACAGCCATCTCTCATTGACTCACTTGTTAAACAGGCTGTTTTCAAAGTCTTATTAAACCTATTTACAGCCTGGTCCACAAAACCATTTTAGTCTGTATGTTTAGGTCATATCTCCATGACAACACTGAGGGGGGTGAATTTTTTCGGACCACGCTAGTTTTTATTTTATCGGAGGTTAAAATGTATTGGCGCGATCTCTTGAGTGACAGCTCTCCGCCCGTTGTCCCTCACTTTGCCTCGGAGAGGTATACGTCAGCTATCTCCCTCCACCTCACAAAATGGCGACGCGCACAAACCAGGATTATTGGATGCTGTGTGAATAACTTAGGTCAGCCCGGATGCTACATCCATATTATTTACTATCTATGCTCGATACACACTATTCGTCTCATCGGTTCAGAGATGGGAGCTTTTCAAGGCGAACGTCCCACACATGACCCTCAAAGCCATATCCAACACACGATGGGTATGCCTTGTGGAAAGCGTCAAAGTCCTGCGCTTTCTCTCACACTCATCGACCCAAACAGATGCCAGAGACATAGCTGAAGAGATGATGCCGATGGTATTTCCTACTGCAGGAATCCAAATATCAAAACTCAACTTCCCATATGAGTCCCAAAATGCGGATCCTTCCCAAACAGTGACACACGCTGCACGGTTCAAAATGGATGTTATCCTTACTCTGCAATCACAGGCATGAGTGAGCGCTTCAAGCTGATAAGAGTCCTTTTACAGTCTGTTTGGCTCCATTCATGGAAGAAAGGAAATGAAAAAGGCCATCCAAAGTCACAGACTGAAAGACAGCTAACCGGTATGCTACATTTTAAATGTTTCGCACACACCTTGAATTTAGCCTCACAGCACGCACTGAAGCTACCACCAGTCGCCCGGTTGCTGGGAAGAGTGCGGAGAATAACCAGCTTTATCAGGAGCAGCACCACTTGCAGCAATGTACTGTGTGAATAACAAAATGTGCTTAACCTGCCTCAACACAAAATGCTCACTGACGTAGTTGCTAGGTGGAATAGTGCCCATGACATGCTGCAGCACTTCTTAGAACAGCAGCCAGCCATCCATGTCTCGCTACAGAGGTGAAGAAGACGGAGAAGGAGATCTGCACCCTCAGCGAGTCTGTGACAATGGCGGGATCCTTGCCTTTGATGTCAGCGATGTTACTGCCAGTATGACTGTCGTGCATTGCCCTCGTCTGCAAAACATGTGAAATCAGCTTCCAGTCCTCACTGATGTGGTGTCGTGATCGTAAAATACGACTCAGTGGCTCTTGACGCACAGCCGTCACACGTAAGGGCCACTCTTTCTGCTAAGCCAAGAGATTCTTGCTTCACCTACATCCTGGGCACAGCTACCTCCGTAATCTGTTTGCACGCACTAACTATACAACTTCCATTTTTAGCTCACAGCCTTACACAAATCCCCTGCAGTCAATTAGCAACAAGAAGACACACACAATTGGTAATGTTTATTTGATATTAGTTTAATCCTGTATACTTATCATGGTCCTCTTAAACTCTTCCCAGGTGTCAACCAGAATGCCTGCTCAAGGCCGCTTTAAATAGAGGGCACGGCAGATGGCTCAGAGGTGCTGATGGAGAAACGTTAGCTAGCAAGCTAAGTTAGCTAACACTATCGCCCTACAAAATGTATTACCAAGTCAAAAGTGCCGTAAAGGAGTCTGCATTGAACGGTTGTTTATGTTTATACTAACTGAGGCAATAGTTGACGCTCAGAGCGAGTGCTCGGGCCGTTCCCCAAAACGTTGAACCACAACGTTCTGGGGGGCTGCTGGCTCTAAGCCAGGCTTTTTAGATCGCCGTTAGGGTAGCATTGGCTGTCTGTAAACACCCAACTTTCTTTGAGCATGCACATACGATGGACAGGTAGCACATAGTGAGTAGATATTAGCTAATTTTGAGAAATAGGGTCCTAGATAATCTCTTAGTATGCCTGTAAGATTAAAACTAATTAACTTACTTAATGTAGGAGGGACAAATATGGAAATATAGTTCAGTAGGGAGAACAAGAATCTTAAGGATTTGGGTGAAAGAGAAAAGGAGAAAGAATTGGAAGCAGCATTCAAGACCAAATTTAGCAAGGTCCAAAACAAGAACTGAAAATATTAAGAAAGAACCACCACAAAGAGAATGATGCACAGTAGTAATACTAGCTACCCTGTTAAAATGTGGTTGTCTTGTATTCGTTGATTTATAATATTATTTATTTGAAATTTGTCTTGCTGTGGATCCCCCTAAGCCTTCATAATTTATTTTTCTTTTTGTATTGGATTTTTGTACCCTACGAGAAGTTGTATTGTTTAATTACTGTTTTGTCTTTAAATGTTCAATAACATTTAAAAAAAATAAAAAATAACCCTAACCCTTCAGTGAAGAAAACTCCTGTTTCACAATGTTCTTATGAAAGAACTCACTGAAGGAAAACGAGTGCATTTATGAAATGAATGATGCGTCACAAAATGAGACAATTTGGTCTGACATAGTACATAGCGTTAAGTTCGAATGAATCCAAAGTCAGAAGGCCCTTATATCTTTAAACAATCACAAACTTAAGTCTAAAACTTATTTTGTAATTCTGCACATGACCACTGACTGACAAGCTACAATCATAAGGAAGACGAAATACCAGCAGACAATGGTCCTCTTCAGACGCAATGATTAACCTCCATGAAGAGTTCACCAAGCAACACCCAGAAATTAGTATGAGGTATTCATCTTCCTGAATCCTTCTCCCCTTCTATGTCACTGCACCTATAGCTTTCTGATCCAATGACCTGTTATTGCAAATACCATGAGAACGCAAAGATGATGCTTGAGGTCTTGAGAGAATATGCTTGAGAATAGTTTTGAGCTTGTTTGCTGCCCTCCGTCAAATGACGCATATTTGTTCTCATCTTTGTTCTGTAACTTATGCTGGGCTTACACTAGAGGACTTTTAAAAGACTGAAGACTGACACCCTCTTACATCTTCCACAATCAACTCACACCTGAAGACAATTAGTCATTAGTTCTCAGTCACATAATGAGATTTTGACAGCTGCTGAAGCGCGCCATCCGAGTTCTGGCATCATTCAAAGGATCTCAATCAGAGAAATGGGAGGAAGCACTGAAAGCACAGGCTTTGGGTCAGTGTCCCTGCAGTCAAATACTAAGCTCATGCCGATCAATGCAAAGGAGTTCCTACAAAGTCTTACATGGAGAACATGGAGAAGCGTTTCTCATTTAAGGATGAATTTCTTCATGAACTCATCATTCTGGATTCAAGCACCTGGCCAGCAACACCTGGTATACAGCGCGGTGAGTCAGGTAAAACGACTGTGCAGGCGGTTCAATATTTGTCAAGAGCAAGCTTTCAATGGAATGAGATTTCATCGAGCACCCAGAGAGTGAAGCTTAAAGATCTCCTATTATACTACTTTTCTGGTCTTAATTTCTCATTAATGACTCCTATAGAGCAACCTGACACAAATCACAGCACAAAAAACCATGTAGATTTTCGGGAAGCTCTTCCTCTCATCTCAGCGATTTCAGCATTCATTGTCCACACTCGGCCTTGTGCTTCTCCGCCCCCTCGCCCCCCTCCTGCAAACCCCACTCCGTTGTGATTGGTTACCTTCCTTCTGCAACACTTCCAGCGGTGCGCGGGCAGACTTGAGCAGGCAGGTGGGGGCATGGCTGGAGCGTGCATTACCATACATGGGAAAATCTGGATTCTGAACGTAATAAATCCCAGAAATTTGAACAAGTGAATCGCGACCAGCTGTGTTTAGTGTTTAGTGTTTAGCGCTCTGCACAGCCAACCCAGACAGTTAGCAGGGAATACGTCTAAATACATGTAAGTCATTACTTTAGTATGGTTAAACATGACTTTAAATCATTATAACAATGTTTATAGGTCATAAAAGTTGAAAGAGCATAATAGGTGCTCTTTAATGCCTAAAACCACTCATCCGCTGCATCCCTTGCAGCACTGCAGAGTGTGAAAGCAGCTTCAGTCTGATGAACATTGTGTACACAGACAGAAGATCTAGAATGTTGTTGTCCAAAGTCAGCATTTTGATGATGATCAGCATCAATGGGACCCATGTAAGCCTTTTTTGAGCCAAGCAAATATGTCTCAACATGGTTGCGGAGCCATCGCACACCTCAGATGCCCAAATACAAGCAAATTTGGAAAGTTTTGTAAACTAGCAGGCTACTACATTTGTTGACAAAATCCCTTTTAGGGATATTTAGTGGAATTGGGGGTGTGCACTTGTACACATATACAGTAGAACAGTGTTTATATATCCAACAGTCATTTACTCATTGATGCTGTGACACTTACGAATGTGGTCACGTTAGGTTTTCTATATGTTGTAAGTCTGTTTTTCCCTGTTTCAAACAGGTTAGTAGAGTATGCAAAAATTCCACAACCTGTTGTTATTTAGTGTATTTAAATGCCCTAGTTTTGTTATCTGTATACGTTTGAAGGTAAAGAGTGTGTTAATTTAGTGTCAAACGTCCCTACGGCGACGGTGTAAACTAGCCCCAATATAAACAATGAGACAGGATGGCAGTCTTACGGCCCATAGTTTTATTAGTCTCTCCAGCTCCTTGACGGTACATGCTACCGAATATGTTTAGCTTAGGATATAAATGCTTTAGTTTAGTTATATATGCCACTGTGTTTGTTTGATAAGCAAATGGCCAAAAGTGTTAAAGAATGCCTTTTGTAGTGTTTAAGTTGTGTTTGTGTTATATGGAAAATGTGACAGTAGGCCTATGCAAATGTACAGTAAAGCTACTGTTATATCTGAAAGCAGTAATAATTAGTGGTGTGAAGTATACACCTGGAGTGATGTCTGTTTATTTTAACAGCAGAGTGTTACGTTATGTGAAAATGATGTGAACAAAAACCACAACGATAGTATTGTGAAGTAATAGATAGATTCTGTTTATTAAAGAAAGAGCACAGTCTGCTGATGAAACGAGTGACATTATACAGTGTTGAATA
Source organism: Hyperoplus immaculatus (assembly GCA_949357725.1). Lineage (NCBI taxonomy): Eukaryota > Metazoa > Chordata > Actinopteri > Uranoscopiformes > Ammodytidae > Hyperoplus > Hyperoplus immaculatus. The sequence continues at coordinate 19,703,289 of OX442367.1, read as the reverse complement.
AATACGCCTGGAACACTACTGTCTATGCAGGAAAAACTTCTCATCCTTATTCCTGTATCCTTATCAGTACACCATCCTTGAAATGCTCTCAATTACTCATGGTGGTTGTAGGCTTCACTATGTGATAGTGAGTGTGGTGGTTGTTACAACCTGGCTCAACGGTGTGCAACAATAAGGCGAGGCCACACATGGTCTGGAGTAAACATAAGGAATTTAATAGAGAATAAAGTGAAATAACCAAACACAAATGAAACAAGAGGTCAGGCTGCAGGCCGGAGAAGAGAGGGAGCCAAACTTCCAAGGCTGCTTTAAAGGCTTCTGCCTCAAGCTGGTTCAGGTGAGCTGCATTTCCCTGATTGGCGTGGCTCCGCCCGCAAGCTCTCTGCAACACAACCACGCACTGGGAGCAACTCACACGTTAAGGCCACCCTGCTGCCATCACATGGTGCTTATAGGACAGGTGCAGAAGAGGCTAGGAGGGAAACATCACATACCCTTTACAAAAAATAGACTACACCACTGATTTAAACCTCTTATACAATAAAACGAGTGTTTAAAAAAATGTGGCCCCCTTACAGTTGTCATGAGAAAATAACTTAAAGGTGCTGTAAGCGGAATGGTTCTTTAAGCTAACTTCCTGTAAGTTACTGCAGTTACCAGTCCCCTCGCTCGTCCCTACGTCGACCACATAAATGCACTTCGATCTTCAAGCAGCGATTTATCTAGCATCATCTCAGATCCGTAAGTGTGATAAAACATGATTAAAAACCATCAAAACAGACATTGGGAAGGATTTTTACCTACTCCGCCATTTTAGGCGCAAAAACATTCACCCATCTGTGGCTCTGGCGTGCACCGGCAGTGAGACCATGAGTGAGACGGGTCTCGTTTTGTAGCGTTCTCTCTTTTGATTGGATAAACATTTCGGGATCCTCCAATAAGTTTATTTGACGATTACATGCAGAGCAGCTGACAGAGATCCGCTTTATGAAACGCGCACATTATGTAAGTGATCACTGTATGAATAAAGAGCGATTTAACACTTATATTAACATAAATAAACCGCTTACGTTACCTTTAAACATACAGTTTTAAAAAGTTTTTAAAACCACGCTGTAAATAGGTTTTATTCTGTTGTGAAAATGGGCATTTTAACATTGGGGTCAACAGATTTTTCTCCGTTCTACAATCAGCCTCAATTGGCAACTCAATGAACCTCAACTTTTTAAACTCTTCTGGGATTTCAACCGGAAGTCCCAGAGGTTGCCGCTTGCTACCGAACCATGAGGGTTTGTCCATGCGGACCATTGACCAACAGTAATCTGTTGCACCACTAACAACCAACACTGTTTTATAAACATTTAAAAAATCCTCATAGGAGGTTTAATAAATAATGTAAAAATGATATTCAAGATGGAAATACAATATTTCCATCCATAGGTTGTGCGTTCTTGAATAGAATTATTGCAGTCCGCTCTGTGGCATAGTAGTAGAAAACTTTATTGTCCCCGTGGGGCAGTTGGGTTTGCGGCACAGTCGCACTTCATGACATGACATCAGACAAATGACACAAACAGATAGTCCATACATCAGACACTCAGTGCGTTTACATGCAGACTCATAATCGGATAACTAAACGAATAAGACCTCAACAGGACTTTTAACCTGCATGTAAACACCTTTATCCGATCTACTTCGGACACAAATCGGCACAATAACGGACAAGAGAAGTCGGATAAGAACACCTAGATAATTCGTTCATTGTCGGCTTTCTCTCTGCATGTATACAGGGATCGGATATCGCATATCGGACTTCTCGTTCTGTGCTTGTGTGCCTGCGCGTGATAGGCTACACCATGGGTTATTGACGGAAGAGAAGCGGACGTGGCTCTAAAAGCACTTGTTGAAAGCATGGTTGAAAGGGCTACAGCGCCACCTAGCATAGTGGGGACAGCCATGCATCGGACATTTATACGATTTCTGAAAGGCCATGTATACTCAGACAAGTGACACGGTCCGTTCGAGTGTCTTGTTCGATATATGTGATAATCCAATCTAATTGTGCCATGGAAACGCACTGACTGACAGACATAACATGAAGAACATACATTACACACTACAATGCACTATACACCTTTGGACATGACCAGGCCAGCTGGACATAGCTTATTTTGACTGATTTAAGGCTTTTATGGCTTGTGGTACAAAAGAGAATTTGGATCTCTTGGTCATAAGGGGTACGCAGAAACGACGACCAGATAGCAGCAGTTTAAAATGGGATGCCAGGGGGTGTGTACAGTCACATACAATGTTATTGGCCTTTTTCACCAGTCTGTCTTTGTAAATGTGTTCAATGCTCGGTAGTGTGATCCCAAGTAACTTGCTGGCAGTTGTAACTGTTTTTCTGATTGTCTTTTTCTGTGACTCGGTGGCATTTCCAAACCAGCAGACAATACAGAAGGTTAAAACACTTTCAATGAATGCAGTATAAAACATTTGAAGCACTACAGTCACTCTAACGTGTGTGCGTCTAAGGCTTTGTGCGACCACGTTCGAGTTGACTGTTCATTTGTGCCATAAAGCTGATGTTACGTTGATGTCTAATCACACACACCTCTGAAAACTGCAGACATTTGTGTCCTCATGGGCTCTGAACAGAGCGGACAATGTTTCTCCTCCTGTTGCTCCATCAACTGCTGCCCGCAACACAGACGTGGCCGTTAGCGGTTCAAAACATGGCATGGGCTAGTGTGTTGCTATGTTTGGCGGCGCGCAGCTACTCCTGTCAGCCACAACGTTAGAGTGACTGTAGTGCAGAGCGGGTGGGTATGGAGGACATTACCTGCCATAAGTATAAATAAATAAATGAATAAATACTGGAATAAATAATTAAACACATGAATAAATAAATAAATAAAAGAAGGAATCAATAAATACATAAATAATTAAATGTCATTTATTTATTTCTAGATTTATTTATTTCCACATTTATTTATTTATGCATTTATTCATTTCTACATTTCCTCATTTATTTATTTCCACATTTCTGTGTTCATATGCTAATGAGGTAGGAGGGACTTGCCTCAGTCTCATACAGGATTGGTCACAGGTCAACAAATACTCCGACACAGTAGATGGCGGTTGCAACCCTAATAAACGAGAAGAAGAAGAAGCGACTTCCTGTTGACATTTAGAGGACGCCTTTATCCCATGAGACAAGCAGCCTCTAGATTGCCAAACACAGCTGGGTCAATTTCTATTTCCCTATCAGCGTTGAGCTGAGCCAAGTTGTTCAAGAAACAATCTACACGAAAACGGAGGTAGTCCTGTGGTGCATTGTTATCTACTTCGTCAGCTAATGCTCTTAAAGAGGACCTACGATACTTTTTGACTTTTATGACCTATAAACATTGTTATAATGATTTATAGTCATGTTTAACCATACTAGCTTATCAAATAATGACGTACATGCATTTAGACGTATTCCCTGCTGACCGTCTGGGGTGGCTGTGCAGAGCACTAAACACTAGGGCAGCCGGTCGAGAAATCACGTGTTCAAATCGGTTCAGACTTTCCGGATATTCTTTTTGTCACGAAAGCGGATGTTTCCATGCTGCTCAGGCAAGCTTTGGCCATGCCCCCACCTTCCTGCTCTCAAATCTCCCCGCGCGCTTCTGAAAGTGTCCCGGAAGGAAGGTAACCAATCACAACAGATTTGGGTTTGCAGGAGGGAGGAGGGGCGGAGAAGCACATAGCCGAGTGTAGAGAGAGACTGCTATGCTCGCTCAGATGATAGGAACAGTTTACCGAAGATTCGTGTCAGGTTGCTCTATAGCAGTTTTTAACAAGAAATTAAGACCAGAAAAGTAGTATAATAGGAGATCTTTAAGTTATTTGCTAGAACTCTGAAGTCCGCCATTCTTCTTCTTCTTCTTCTTCTTCTTCTTCTTCTTCTTCTTCTTCTTCTTCTTCTTCTTCTTCTTCTTCTTCTTTTTCTCCTTTGAGGTGCAACCATAGCTTTCTTGGTGCATACCGCCATCTACTGTGTCAGAGTATTTGTTGACATGTGACCAATCCTGTATGAGACTGAGGCAAGTCCCTCCTACCTCATTAGCATATGGACAGAGAAATGTGGAAATAAATAAATGTGGAAATGTAGAAATGAATAAATGCATAAATAAATAAATGTGGAAATAAATAAATAAATAAATAAATGACATTTAATTATTTATGTATTTATTTATTCCTTCTTTTATTTATTTATTTATTTATTTATTCATGTATTTAATTATTTATCAATGTATTTATTTATTCCAGTATTTATTCATTTATTTATTTATACTTATGGCAGGTAATGTCCTCCATAGGTGGGATGTACGGGGCAGGTCATTCTGAACATGCGTTAATTCCAGAAATGAATCAACCTGCATCAATTTTGACAGCCCTAATTAATAGTGAAAAATTAAGTGAATTAGGAATTCAAAAAGCTATAAAAAAATTTTAACGGCATACAATTTTTTTGTATGGTGTTATATGTTACCCACAGCAGCAGAGGGCAGTGTGTTCATTCAATATTCAGACGATCAATGGATTTAAAGTCAAGTTCAAATCAAAGAGTCAACTACTTTTACACTTACAGAGTAAATTAATTATAACAATGGAAAATATGAAACTGCATTTATAATAAATATGTGTTCATAAACACAATATTAAAACAAATTACATTCTTTGAAATCATTGTGTAAATTAAACAAATGAGGTAGTAAGTGTTAAATAATTTAGTGTCCAATTGAAAGATGATATAACAATAAATGCAGACATGCAGTAACGTTTGCAGGAGAGCATGTCTAGAGCTGCTTTGAGAAAATTGGAAATATTTCCAATAAAGAATAAAAAACAAGTCTTGGATGTGTCCAGTGAAAAGGACTCAAATCCCATAGACATGTGACTCCAGCCAAAGAAACCTTAGGAAAAGGAAACAATTTAAGATGTCTTACTGTTTTAACTGTATCAGTAGCTGTGTATCTGTGTATCTGAATCTTATGGCAGTGGGGGCGGGACCTGATAAGCCTTTGGCTTCTCCTGCCACCCTTTGGACGATAACACAAAGTAATATGTGTGAATATGCAAAGAGAAAATTGTGTATTGTGTGTAATTGTCCGGAATAATAATAATAAATAAATAAATAAATAATTCCCTTTCTTTAACTAAGATTACAGCAACTTGGCACAACGTTTTTTTTCTCTTCCATTTCATCACTTCATTCTTTGGATTTCTTTGGATAAATTTAGCTCTTAAAGAGGCCAACGGCTCAGAAATGGCCTGGAAAAGTACAAAGCTCTTGATTGATTGATTGATTGATTGATTGATTGATTGATTGATTGATTGTCTTTATTTCGAACATGCAAGCAATAAAAAACAAGTTTAAATATTAATAGATGAATAAATAAAAAACAAAACAAAAAGCAAAGCAAAGAAATTAAAAAAACAGACACTTTCTACAAGCTCATACTAGAGTAGACAGATGTTAGTGTATATGTAATCGCCATTTCAATAAAAGTCCAGAATACCTCAATTCATCAAACGTTTACAAAACAACGTAGTTAAACACTTTCGGTCTGCAAAATTACATCAATCACAAGGAAAAGTATTGCTGAAATGCAAGCAATTCACATCAAATTCCATCTGAAACCCCACACACACACATACATTCCTACATTACCAACAGTGGACTATTGGTCTACATTACCAACTGTATACCTCTATTTCTACTCATTTAAAAAAAGCATGAGAAAACAATAGAAAATGTATTTTTAAAGTATATTATCATATTACTTGACATGTGCTTTTCAAAAAATGTCTTTAAAAAAGTTGCCAAGAGTGACTTGAATCATATCAAAGAGGGGACTCAATTCACTGCAGCAGTGCAGCTTTCTGTGTCAATCTTTTCACCTAATGAGTGTTTGTGTACTGCATAGACATAGATAGGGGATGTCAATGTCAGTAAGTAAAGAAAAAGTAAAAAAAAAGAAACAGTAAACCCAGGATATTTCAGCACACACACACACACACACACACACACACACACACACACACACACACACACACACACACACACACACACACACACACACACACACACACACACACACACAATGATTGTAGTATTAAGTGCACTCATTTGTGAAAAAAAATTCATCCCCTTTGGGAGCTGTCAAATTAGATGTGGGGTATTATTAGTGCCTGGAGGTGCTGAAATACAGCAATGAGAAACACAGAAGGCCCCAGTCAAGCTTCAGCTCAGCCACATTCAAATGAAACCATATGAACATTACAGTTTTTGCCTAATGCTTAAACACTAATAGTGATTGCTATGCTCAAAGGATCACAACCTCTAACTTTTTTGACCATGCCCTAAACACAAGCACCAACCCCACAAACACAAAATAGGCTTTGCACTGTGTTTGAAATTCTGCAACACACTTCTTGCAAAACACTACACACTGTTTTTTACACAAGACACATTGTTCAAAAAGGAAATCTCCTGCAATCCTTGTGAAAACACATCTATTTAAAATACAAAACACAACTAAAATTGGAAAAGCACACAGACTCACACACATTAAAAATAAAAAAATTTAATAATTGAATACCAATCAGTGTGAGCCTTAGCATTACAAATAGACCTCAGGTGAGCTCAGCTTCTTTGTGAGACAGTAAGAGTCAGGGGAATAGGACAAGAGAGAGCGGTAGGAGGACGATGACAAAGGAGACAACAGACGGAGACACATACAACAGGGACACTATAGTGGACCATGTTATAGATCATGACCTAACAATATAGGAGCCTGGGCAGAGAGTCCAGCCCAACTACACAGTAGCTCCATAATTAGGACATTTATACTGGATATCAGGAATATTTTCGCTCTTGGTTCTCAAAGGATGACATTGCATGCGATGTCGATGAGGCAATGTGGCCAGACGCAAACGGGAGGCCGTATCCAAAAGATTCATATTCGACCCACCCCCCATTCCTAACAACACTGTTTTTATTTTATTTTACTGTAATTATTTCAGAGTTTATATTGACAAACTGAATAGCTTTCTTGAACTGCAATACCTATTTGTTTTTTTGTTGGCCAAAACAATGACATTGCAAAATAAAAAAATTTTCAGAAGCTTTTTTATTTTTATTTTCATGTGTCTAGATCAACTGTAGTGAATCAATCTTTCACAAAAAAAATCTGTATGAAACTTGTAAAGTCAAAAACCATCCAAAGTACTGAATACAGCTGTGTTTTGCATAAAGCACATCTGTGTGTTGTTGCTGCTAGGAAAGAGTAATTCAGACGTGCATGTGTGTATTGTTTTGATGCTAAAACCAGTTTTGAAATGGGATTGTTAGGTTTTGTTTCAAAAGTTTCATTTTGCCGTATAAGTTAGAAGTTTATCTCCATGTGCTTTGTCCTATTCGGCCTGTGTGTTAAGTTTTGACACAGTGGGCCAAAGTCTGCAACATGTGTGTAAGCAATTGGCAAAAACTGTAATACGCACCGTGGGTCCACGCTCCAGGATTACTTTACAGAGCTACTAATTATCCTAATTGTTAGGTAAACAGTGTTTTTTTTTGCCGCGGGACCTTAAACAGGACCCCTACGATGTGGTGCATGGGCTTCGTACAGGATTTGAGTGAGCCTTAAAAACACCCGAGCTGGAGATTTATGGTGGTTAGTCACAGCAATTCTATCAAAATGAATCCCATTTCCTCCCTCTTCGACTGCCATCAGCGTGTGGTTCTTCTGCTACTATCGTCTTCAAGTTTAAACCAGAGCTCATAGATAATGATACACTTAAATAAGATTATTTGCGCTTGTAGAATAAATGCGCCTCAAGCTGTTTGTAAGCAAGACAGGACAATTAAACAGTCGACTAAAGCTAACTGATAAACTTTCTTGTTCACCCGTATCAACTGGATTTCTACCACAAACGGTTATGTGAAGGGGAAGAAAGATCCTCCCGTGAAGTTGTAAAAACTTAAAAATAAACTGTTCATTGACGCAAGCTAATTTCTCAAGCTATGATGCTCCTCGGACGTTTTTTAAAAAGAACTGACGAATCCATCCAAAATAACTTGTGTATTACATGCCATTGTTATTAAACAGTATTTTTTTAGCACTCAACTTAAAAAAATCTTACACATGACATATCATGAAAAAAAAATTGTATTGTTATCTATTTGTGTAAATATCATGTACGTTTCATGTAGTATGCACCGAAAGTCTTGTTATTTTAGCATTTGAACTTGTGCATTTATTCCATCAAATACAAACTAAGTTCAGTGTCAAGTAAAGTCTTTAGGAGCCAAGCTTAACTCAGTTAGAATCTTTAGGAAGACAACTTTTACTTAAATTATTTAGGAGAAACATTTCCAGTCAAGTAGAAACATCAGTAAATCAAGTCCAAAGCAGTCATGTAAAAGTAATGTATCACCCCAGTGGCTCACCGATAGAGTGCATACAATTAAGGTGAAGTCCTTGTTGTAGCAAACCCGGGTTCAACTTCAGCACGGTCCATTTACTGCATGTCATCCCCCTCCCTCTCCCTATTTCTTCTCTGCTCAAAACTATCCAATAAAAAGTATAGTATAAAAAGAAGTAATGCATCAAGTAGGTTTATGTCTGACTCATGTCCTACTCTTGATCTGATTGAGTCCTCAAGAAGACAAGTCTCAAATCTTCAACAAGTTAGGTTTTAGAGTAGTCAAGTATCAAGCTTTGTCTTTCAGACATAAGTCTGACCCACGTCCAATTCCCAAGTAGCTCTCCCAGGAAATGTTTCCATCTATTTCATGATGTTGACATTCAGTGCAAAATCATGAATGATATAGCTGTGATGTAGCTGGAGTTGAAAAAGTGGAATATACCTGCTTGCAATAGTTTCACCAAATACAATTTGTAATAGAGTACATATTTAAGCTTTTAACTCAACAGAAGAACAGACCTAAAAGAATACAATGTCCCTCAATTCTGCGGCTCCACATTGGAAAACCAACAGCTGATGCAACCCTGTTTCCTAGAAAAAAACTTCAGCAGCAGGGTCAAATAGCTCAGCTCCAGAATAAATTGCCCACTTTTCCTGAGGCCTGTGCTATAGGAATGGTTCAGATTTATTGTGCTTTCGCATTTTGTAAGGATGATCGCATGCATGTGGTCAGTAGCAGTGAGCCAGTGACCAATCCTACCTCTCAGGTTACAACCTATATATAACAGCCCACCCCTCTCCTTAGCCCTCCCCTCCCTCTCTAGCAGAACTTCCCTGGAAGCTGCCTCTCCTTCCACACTGGTCCTGGCGTTCTCCACTGTCATCCGAGATCCTCCACGGGCTGCTCACTGTTTACCCACCATCAGCCTGGCAACTGTGTGCGTGTTTAGGATTACCAGAGGCCCTCTTTCTTTCAACGCCACAATTTTTGCCTTTCCTTCAAGCAGATTTTCTTTGGGAATTAAGGGGGGTGTGAAGGTCTGGACTTAAGAGGAGAGCTGGAACTTTTGGCTGCCCACATCACTTACTCTTTCTCCTCTCTTCTTGCTTGTTGTTTCGGGGAGTTTTGCTTGAATCTGACAGGCAGGAGTGGAGGATTTTGGAGGACTCCCCACACACCATGGATCACTCTCTGTTTGGTTGTCTCCGTAGCCCTCACGCCTCAGCCCAGGGCCTTCACACCCCATCGCCGCTGAGCCTGCACGGCCGGAGCGACCACGTCTCCTACCTGGATCTACCTAGCTACTCTGCAGGAGAGGTCAATAGAGTGTTTGGCGCTGGGGCTCACAGAGGCCACCTGCACCCTCCCAGCTGGCCCGTTCCCTTGCAGATGCCTTCACCTAACGATAGGCAAGCCGTCTGTCTCCCACCGCTAGAGTCCTCGGCCCCTGAACTGTGCTCTGGGGGCCAGAACCTCCAAGGCACCAACCTTGGTTCGGGCAGTGGTAATCCAACGGGGGCCTCGAGTGGGTCTGTGGAATACGGCCGGCAGAGCTTGTCTTTAGAGGAGCCGAACAGAAAAAGCAGTAGAAGCAAGAATGATAGCTCAGGTAACATCCATAATGCATTTACTGTAGTTTGGAACAGCTTTTCCAAAAAACTGTATCGTTTTATGTAGAGCTCACCAGTATAATTTCTTTCTGAGTGTATACTTGGTTTTGACAGCACATTACTGATACTGAAAGTAATGCTCATGCAACAGTGGCCTAAATATTATGAAGTCAAATCATACATTATAAATGTTCTGAACTATTAATTGTAAAACTGATGATAGAGACCAAACCATTGTTTTAAGTTATAGTTTAATCTAAACTATAAAAGCTACTTTTGTACATAAAGATGTACAACTTTATCAAGCATAATGTTTTAGTACACAAACCATCTTTTATTATTCACTAAATGAGCTGAGCTGCTTTTGTGGCAGTTGTAATGAAGAGTTTCAGGAGCCAGTGCTGATTCTGATGGCATGCAGATGAAAGAGGACCTTTACTTTTTCTTTTTTTTTTTTATTAACCTGCGTGGTTTGAATGATCATTTGTATGGGATCAAGTTTGAAATAACAGAAAACAAAATAATATGTCTTACAAAAACTGAACAGGCTTAAATGTGTATGGACATATAATTTCATACGTACAGCGTATATCCAGGATTTGAAAACACTCCGTGTGGACCAAGTTGCCTTCTAGAATTTATTTTTGACATGACACACAATATTGATCGAATGATTTTAAAATATATTAATTCACTTAAAATTATATTTTATTTCCCAGCCTATAGGCCAAGAACCTAGTGAGTTTTAGACCATATACAATGACTGGTTGTGGTGAATAATTCTTTCTTTCTTATAAAATAATCTAAAGCTTTTGAGCAAATATTAACAAGATGCCCTTAAAGTAATCTGGACACATATGCTTCCCATGAATGGTATAAAGTGACACAGAAGAGCACATCATCTCCAGGGAAATACCCACAATACAATATACCAGGCACCATATCTACATCAAGCTGATGAGCAGCTTGGAGCCGGTGCCAAGTCAAGGAACTTTCCAATTTTTTCTGAGTTGATATCCCGGCCAGGAGGGAGAGAGGAGAGCTTTGACTGACAGATTGAAAACGTTTGAAAGGATACGGTGAAGCTGCCAGTGGGCCTAACTCAAATCCAATTTCCTAACTCTAACTTCATTGGCACTCACAAAAGCCACAGCACTTTTATTACAGTTTTCCTGGACTTGATGTCCTTCAAAAAAGGATCCAATGATGATGAAATAGACATAGTTATTTACCTACAGTACAGAACTTCCAGGAATGGTCTACACAGTTATTTAGATAAATAAGTAAGAAAAATACTTAGATTAAAAAGAGATGACTGTAACTAAGGTAAATGAAGTGTTACGACAAAGGAAAATATCACACAAAAATGCCAATATTAGCCAATGTTATTTGTGTCATTCCTGGGCGTCTGTAGTGTCACATTATGGCACAGACATGGTCTCTTTACTGGCACACTCTGGTTTGTCAGCACATAACACATTTAACAACTGATGAAATCTCTGCTGGATTTATGCAGCGCGGACAGCAGAATAGTGTAGAAATTATTATTGCTCGTGATGAGAGAGTTCTTTCAAAACACTTAATTTCAACTTCACTGACCACAAATACATAAAAGGAATACTTGAAATGTGCTTATACTGACAGACATAGAAGTGGGAAGATACGATTCCTCCCTTAAAGCCTGAAAAATGGGAGAAAATAAATATTTTTTTATATGCAAGCACGAGTTGAGTAGGACTAAAAAGTACCTCTTAAAATGTATATTTTATTCTGAAACATTCATGGTAATTGGAGGCACTGCAGCTGAATATGGTAAAATGTTTGACTTATAGATTTCATGAAACTTGTCCAGTTCATTACAGCCTTTTTTCACTTCATACAGGTCTTAAAAATGCATTTTCGGCACGTTTTTAAGAAAGACAATGTGTCAAAAATCTGACAATTAACAACATATGTACAATAGTTCTGGAACAGTGCTAAGAATGTGTATGGAAAGTTCACTTGATGTACATGCTTTAGAACAGGGGTGCCCATTATGTCGATCGCGGCATTGTGGGTAGATCGCGAAGGCATTCTTAATTTTTTTTTTTTTTTTTTTTTTACTGGCTCAATATAGGCTCCTAATCTTTGAAGATTAGAGAGATTTTTTAAATCTGTAAATTTTTTCTTTCTGCTTTTTGGTAATTCTGTGTCCCCAAATTATTCTAGAAAATAGTACTAAATAGCTCACATAGAACGCAGCTGATTTAGCCTTAGTATTCTTCTCAAAATGCACCAGATTGATACATTTTACTTTAAAAGTTTAAACATTTTCTTCAGGGGGGGCATGCCCCCGGACCCCCTTAAAAGGCCCTGAGTATTACCTCAAAATGATTTCTTTATTAATCAAAAGAAATATTACACGTGTTGTGTTGTAAGACGGACTCTCAGGGGGCCTACGAAACCTCTCAGCCCCAGGGCCTAATATGTTTTGCATTTGTATAGTAGGTAGATCTTCTTGACTTGGTCATTATAAAAGTAGCTCACAAGATGAAAACTTGTGGGCACCCCTGCTTTAGAAATTAAGAGAGATTTCGTTTAGAGTATTGAGAAAAAAACTCATGTTGAGATAATGGCCGTAAAAGATGGTTGTATAGTAGAAATGTACAGACACAAACAGACAAGGTTTAGTCAAATGAACACTTAAATGCATATTTTTGAACTTTTATTTAATCTATTGTAGTATAAAAGAGAAATGTTATGGAAGCAAAATCTCAAAATTGACCAGTGCTTGAAACAACAATGTCTTGTGTGCATGTCTCACCTTTTAATACATAATATATGGTTTGACATGATAATTCCACTTGCTTCTTACTTTTGTTCCCATCCGTAATAATAATAATAGTGGGCTTGTACTCATCAAGTTAACTGCTGCAGAGAACAACATGTTACTGTACTGTATAGGATAATTTAGTCAAGCCCTAGATAAGACTGAATCATGAAAGATTGAGGATATGGCGATTAAATGACAATTACAGTTAAAAGTAAAGCAAACATTACCCTGTAGGGCTATGGATAAATGTTTTAATTATTGGATTTATTTTTTGTTGTGTCTGCTTTTGGTTCCACACTATTCCACTGATCAATAGGTGGGACACACCAAGAAAAGTAGCAGTGCACCAGCCAAGGGCGGGAAGAAGAAAAGAGCTAGTTAGGAAAAATTCAAGTAGATACTGTCACAGAAGGTTTATTTGAACACACGGATACACACAATGCTTTAAGTTACTACGAAACTTTGTTAACAAGAAAACTCCACAGGGAGTCTTTAACTATTAGATTGTGGCCTGCCATGAACATTTTGCTTCCCATCACAATCCCTCTATTTATTGACAAGGCATGTTGGCAATGGATGTAAATCTGTGTTTAAGATTTCTGTGTGAATGAGATTCTTTAGTAAACAGGGCTGGACAAGATTAATGACAGGGCAGGAAACACACGCAGCCAACCAGTCAGACTGAAGAGAAAACATAGGGCAACAGTAAAAAATTAAATAAAAATAACCAAACTGTCCTTTGGCAACACTTACAGCCATCTGGGCACACACAGGTTTCGTGTTCAATAAAAGATTTTGGATGCACTCACATAAATTAAGTGATTTAGAGATGTTCTGGTATATCTGTTAGCCCATCTGCCTTCCTTCATTGTAGTGGATTTAAAGTGTTCCTATATATTTCAGTGATATCATAACAAATGATGATGTGCCTAAAAACTACCAAAAATGAGACCCGAGTTGTAATAACCTGGAAGTATCTTTTGCAGTGTATGTCCTCTGAAAAGTATTTGCATCTCTAGAAATTCTTTGGACGTGTGCTTTAGGTGCTAAAGAAGAGATCATATATTCCCAAACATTAGTGTGACAAAACAGTTTTAGTTTTTACCGGACCATATAGAAACACACTGAATGGGTAAAACGGGTTTTGGCACAAACTCCCTTCTTGTTAAATACCACAGGCTCCCAACACAAAGATCTCCACAATAGATTGTGATTGGCACTCCTGATGGTCTTGCTTTCATTTAATTTTTCTGTTTGGGACAGGCCCCTGCACTTTATCAAACCCCCATAATTTTTTCTCTCTCCTTCCTCTCCCCTCTCTTGTGGAGACTCCAGAGCTGTGGCTGGAAAATGTTCTGTTTTTCATTTCAGAGTCCCAAGACGGGAGCTATAAGTCAGACACGAACAGCAAGCCCAGGAAGGAGCGCACAGCCTTCACCAAAGAACAGATCCGAGAACTGGAGTCAGAGTTTGCACACCACAACTATTTGACCAGACTGAGACGCTACGAAATAGCTGTCAACCTCGACCTCACGGAACGACAAGTATGGCACCTGCTGAATGACTGCGAATGAAGCACAATAAATACCTGTCAACTATGGCTAATGTTCTCCAAGTCATGAAATTCAAATTAAAGAAGGATTACATGGCCCATGACTTTTATTAAGATCCTTTTGGCAACAATACAGTTTCGGAACAAAATCCTTCAGGTCTCACTGAAAAACACTTGAGTCATAGTATAGCTTGGACACGGAAGAATTATTACGATAGCTTTTTTAAGCAGTGATAAAAACAAAATGTCCAAGGAGACGATAAATCACCACTTTAAAACCTTAGTCATTCTCTCTGTGTTGAAAACAAGGGTTTAAGAGTTTTACACTTCACAGATAACAAATGGCATGATGTTGCAAAGTGACTTAAGGGAAATACGTTGAGTTTATTTACTTCATAAGGTTACCATAGTTTCAGATGAAAGTGAAATGTGTCCTCTAGACATTAAAACTAAAGCAGAAGGATATTAAATAATCTCTGAATCTCAATAACATATTGACCTTTAGAGAGACCTCTTAGAAAACTGGTGTTCACTGACTGTATCTGGGGAATATATGCTATAGCCTTAAACACATAAGTAGAAAGAAATTGACAAATTATATAAAACTTGTTAATTAGTTCGCAATTATTTCATAAATTGGGTCAGAGCCATGCTAGCTGTTTCATCCTGCTTTCAGTCTTTAAATATTTGAGCTAAGCTAATCATCTTAGCTAAGCTAATCATCTTCTAGTTGATGATATCCATCTGAATGTCTCACTCTGACAAAAAAGTGGAAAAGCATATTTTCCCAAAGGTGGCAACTATTCCTTTAAAAGTCATCAGTAGCTTGCTAAATAATTCTTCATTGGTGCCGATTGATCTGGGCAATTACAAAATGAATTCCAATTCCCAATGGGTTAACAGGGGCTCACACGTTACCCTTTTGCTTACTAGCCTATTGTAGCCATTAGGTTTTCTGTTATGTTCAAATAAGACCAACGTCGAACATTTAGTAATAACTGTGCTAATTGAAGCCTATAAGCTCTAAAATAATCCTCAAAACATAATGACATCACTTTTTGGAAGAAGGTTAGTTGATACACGGCTCTCATTAAAAGCATATACAGGAGGAAAGGAGAAAAAAAAGCACAGTGTTTTTCACATTTCACCAAACGGTTGTGGGCTTGTCATACTAAGTGCTCTGAGGCCAATCCATTCCAAACACCAGAAGTTCTTTGAAATGTCAGCGTGCTGCTCTCTGCCTCTCTCGCTCTGTCTGTGAAGTGACTTGCATGATGCCGTGTGTCACAGTCCCGATGGGTTTTCTTACACACTCACAAAGAAACATTTGTATGTTTGTATGTATGAAGTTAATGGGGGGGGGGGGGGTGTTGTAGATGTGGCCAGCAGCATGCACGGGCCCGGCCTACTGTTCACTTTGGGTGTTAAACGTGTTTGGAAACAGCTGTGTTGTTTGAACGGTGGAAAAGAGTCAGATGACTGCTTCAGGGTATTTGTGGAAAGTACAGGGGAATAGTGTGTTAACGGCGTGTCATTTCTGCTTGTATTGTTAGTATACTGTATACTGAGGTAGTATTACATAGGTGAGATGTTACTGTTTAGGGAAATTATGACAGATTTTTCTTCACTTCAGTTGTGTCATAACTTGAATTCTAAGGACTTTAACAGTCATGACGCAAAACAGACTTTCAATCAATAGAACATCAGTTTATTGAACATGAAAAGGGACTTATCGGTGTGTTTTTTTGGCAATTTGTAGCTTTGCGAAAAGATTGCCATTGCTACTTAAGGTGTAGTCAGCGATTCTGGAGAGTGCTTGTTGACAAAATAACTTTTTGTCAAAATAAGTGAATATCTCCTTAATATCCGCTACCAATCTAGACTCTGTAAACTGGTATGTAAACAAAGGATATATATACGAATGGTCCCACAGTAACTTGCAACATGCCCGTTTACAGAGTCAAGGATGTTTATGAACTCAGTATGGACAGGTCGTGGATGGTGAGGATATATTCACTGATTTTGATAAAAAGTGATTTTGACACCTGACTCGACCATTAACTTCCTGCTCCAGAAAAATGTTGTTATCTTTTCAGTTGAGCATATTTTCCATGAATATGTCTATCGTGTTAAACTCATTGTGTACTAGGGGTGTACACAAAATCCATATTTTGGTGCAGTACATACTTTGGTTTTAGGGGGTCATGGTTTTGTACATTTTTGCACAGCTGGGAAACATTAAACAGTGGCACATTATTGTGACTGTAAAAATATGCTTCAAAAAATTGGCACATATTGCAGAACTGTATTTTGTTACTGCTTTGTAGAAAAACATACTGAAACACTAAATGAAATGTGGAAATATGTTTTCCCCCTCAATGCCAGATGATCAGAAGCTTTTACTTAAGATTGGTCACTTCCTGTGAATGGGGGAATGGGGTTTACCCCAAGTGACTGGGAATGATGAAAAAGCTGTTATGTATGCATTCTTCTTTACTACTTTAGCTTTACATTATCCTGTATATGTCTCTGTATAGGTTTGAAGACAGTCCAGCACTTCCATCCAACATGAACCCCACAGTCTCAGCACCCCCCATGAGTATAATGTATTCTGGAGCTCTGTTGGCTCCAAACCAATCAGTGTTTTGGCTCAGGCAGCTGCCAAGACAACTCACCCAGGATTTAGGTCTTCAATATCTGGAGCCAAGTCCCCTCAGCACTCTCCCTCATATGGGCTGCTCCTTCCAAGCCTTTCCATTAAAATGTGCACATGTGAGGGTCCATTCTGGATCATATCTCTGCTGTCAGCCCCAAAGCCTTTGCTTCCCACCTACTGTACACAGATGTGTAACGCATATTAAATTGGGTTGTTTCCTTAACAACACAGTTTGAGTTTCATGAAAATGTAACTTATTTGTCCGGCCTTTTCATGACCCAACTGTTACGGTTGGGTCTGGAGGACACAGGCGCAGAGACAGTGTAAGTAAAAGAAGATTTATTTCAGGAGAAAACCAGCAGGGTGTTAGGACCGTGATCCGGGGAGGGAAGCTGGCTGGCATGGGGGTCCAGGGAGAGAGCAACGGGGCAAGTCCAGGGGGCTGAGTGGAAGCAGGCTAGAGCGGGCAGGCAGGAGGGGTCCGAGGAGTAGTGCTGGAGAGCTAGGGCTGAAGCTGGTGGCTGGAGTCAGGCCGGGAGAACTGTGGCAGAGAAACAAGGGTTACCCAGGAAAACGTGCAACAGAGCATGGCTGAAAACAGGTGAGCGAGAGGGTGAACTGACTGTGTGAGAACAGAAGCTACAATCTGGCAGTGTCTGGAAGGTAGGCCCGGGTATAAGTAGAGCAGTTGATGAGGATTGAAGGCAGCTGTGAATGTTGTTGATTGACTCCAGCACACCTGGCTCCACCCCTGCAATTAGCTCAGCACACAGAAAACAGGTGAAAAGGGAAAACACATCTAAGGCCAAGGAGCCCAAACGGGATCATGACAGTACCCCCCCCTCAATGAGAGCCTCCAGGCGAGCCACCGGGCTTCCCTGGGTTGTCCCGGTGGAACTCCTTAATAAGGGAGGGATCGAGGATGAGCTGGCGAGATATCCAGCTCCTCTCCTCAGGACCATAACCCTCCCAGTCCACCAAGTACTGAAAGCCCCGACCACGGCGGCGAATATCCAGGATCCGCCGGACTGTGTAGGCGGGGTGATCATCAATCATGCGGGGAGGTGGAGGGGGTGTAGCTGGAGGGCACAGAGGGCTGGTGGAGACAGGCTTAAGCTGGGAAACGTGGAATGTGGGGTGAATCTTCATAGATATTGGCAGTTTTAATTTGACAGCGGATGGGTTGATAACAGTTTCGATTTCAAAAGGACCAATGTAACGTGGGGACAGCTTCTTAGACTCAGTGTTGAGTGGGATGTTTTTAGAAGAGAGCCAAACCTTCTGACCTGGTGTGAACTGTGGTGCTGGAACCCGGTGTCTGTCTGCCATGCGCCGATTGCGCTCAGTGGAACGGAGCAGGGCAGCGCGAGCGTCCCTCCAGACCTTACGACAGCGTCGAAGGTGGGCCCGGACAGATGGCACCGCGATGTTGCCCTCCTGTGCTGGGAACAGAGGGGGTTGATATCCAAGGGAACATTCGAATGGGGACATACCAGTAGCTGCACTTGTCAGGGAGTTGTGGGCGTATTCAACCCATGGCAGGTGAGTGCTCCAGGAAGACTGGTTCCGAGTAGTAACACAGCGCAGCGCAGCTTCGAGGTCCTGATTGGCCCGCTCCGTCTGCCCGTTCGTCTGGGGGTGGTAGCCTGAGGAGAGACTGACAGAGGATCCTAACTCACGACAGAAAGCCCTCCATACCTGGGACACGAATTGTGGACCCCGATCGGAGACCACGTCAGCAGGGATCCCGTGGAGGCGGACCACATGCTGAACCAGGAGATCAGCAGTCTCAGACGCTGTAGGAAGCTTGGGCAGAGGCACAAAATGGACAGCCTTGGAAAATCTGTCAACAATGGTGAGTATGGTAGAATTACCTTCGGACAGCGGGAGACCAGTGACAAAGTCGAGACCAATGTGACTCCAGGGGCGCCCAGGCACCGGGAGGGGACAGAGCAAACCTGAGGAGGGTTGATGCGAGGACTTACTGCGTGCGCAGACAGTGCAGGCGAGCACGAAGGCACGGGTGTCAGCCTCGATGGTGGGCCACCAGAAGTGTCGCTTGGCCAGGGACAGGCTGCGGTTAACACCCGGGTGGCAGGAGAAACGGGAATTATGCACCCACTGGAGGACCTTGGAGCGGACAGCACTTGGCACGAACAGCCGACCCTGCGGCCCGGTTCCCGGATCCGGTTCCTCCCTCAGCGCCTCTCGGATCCGTGCTTCAATCTGCCACCTGACTGCCCCCACCACACAGCCAGGGGAGATGATGGTATCGGGACTGGAGAGACCGTGGTCGACGGCAAACTGTCGGGACAAGGCATCCGGCTTCCCATTCTTGGACCCTGGTCGAAAGGTGAGCTGGAAGTTAAATCGACCAAAGAACAATGCCCAGCGGGCTTGGCGGGAGTTAAGGCGCTTGGCGGACTGGATATAGGACAGGTTCTTGTGATCAGTCCAAACAATAAAAGGGATCTCCACCCCTTCCAACCAGTGCCTCCACTCCTCAAGCGCTAGCTTAACCGCTAGCAGTTCCCTGTTGCCGACGTCGTAGTTGTGCTCTGCGGGAGACAGGCATCTGGAGAAGAAGGCACAGGGATGAAGCTTCTGGTCCTCCGGAGAGCGTTGAGAGAGGACCGCCCCTACCCCGGAGTCCGAAGCGTCGACCTCGACCACGAACTGTAGAGCCGGGTTGGGATGAATGAGAATGGGGGCTGAAGTGAACCGCCTCTTCAGTTCCACGAACGCCGCCTCAGCCTCAGGGTTCCAAGAGAAGGGGATAGCTGGGGAGGTAAGTCCAGTGAGGGGAGCCGCTACTCAACTGTAATCCCTGACAAACCATCGGTAGAAGTTGGCAAAGCCCAAAAAGCGCTGGAGCTGCTTCCGGGTCACGGGTTGAGGCCACTGTGCCACCGCCTGTACCTTCTCGGGGTCGGCCCTCACCTGCCCTCGCTCTATGATGTACCCCAGGAAGTCCACGGAGTCCACATGGAACTTGCACTTCTCTGCCTTGACATACAGCTTGTTTTCCAGGAGTCGCTGTAACACCTGCTTCACGTGTTGGACATGTTCCTCCTGTGAGCGAGAGAAAATCAGTATGTCGTCCAAGTACACAAACACCGTGCGATTTAAGAGGTCACGGAGCACATCATTTACCAAAGCTTGGAAGACAGCGGGGGCATTAGTGAGACCAAAAGGCATTACCAAATATTCAAAATGTCCGAGGGGGGTCTTAAATGCAGTCTTCCATTCGTCACCCTTCCGAATGCGGACAAGGTGATAAGCATTGCGGAGATCAAGCTTGCTGAAAACTGTGGCACCGTGGAGGGATTCAAAAGCAGAGTTAATTAAAGGCAGAGGATACTTGTTCTTGATAGTGATATTGTTAAGACCCCTATAGTCTATGCAGGGACGCAGGGAACGATCCTTCTTGGCCACAAAGAAAAACCCAGCCCCGACAGGAGATGACGAAGGTCGGATAATACCTGAAGCAAGGGACTCCTTGATGTATGTCTCCATTGTCTCCCGTTCAGGCCGGGACAGGTTATACAGACGACTGGATGGCAAAGGAGCACCTGGAAGAAGATCAATAGCACAGTCATAGGGCCGGTGAGGGGGCATAGAGAGAGCACGTTGCTTACTAAATACCTCTCCCATACTGTGATATGCGGCAGGGACTTCAGACAGGTCAGGGGGCTCAAGCTTTAAAGGCACAGTGGCTCCCTCTGCTGGGGAAAGGGCGGACCGCAGGCAAGACGAGAGGCAATAATCACTCCAACTTAGTACACGACTAGTCGCCCAGTTGATGTGGGGATTGTGTAACCTTAACCAAGGCTGACCCAAAACTAAGGGAGTGTGAGGGGAAGAGATAATGTGAAACTGTATTACCTCATGGTGGTTGCCTGACAGGACAAGGCGAAGAGGCTCTGTGCGATGGGTAACCCGTGCCAGCAGCTTCCCATTAAGTCCCTGGGCATTGAGGGGAGTAGCGAGCGGTCGAGTGGCAATACCTGCTCTGGCAACGAAGTCTGCATCCAGAAAGCTCTCGTCAGCTCCAGAGTCCACCAGAGCGAACAGTGAATGGGTTTGTTGGTTCCAGGAGAGCGTAGCCCGCAGTTGCATGCGAGATTGGGGGAAAGGTTCCGATGTGATCTTGCTCACCAGTATTCCCACCGTTACTGGGGAGCACTCCCCTTTTGGCCGCTGGGGACAGGAGCTCAGGAAGTGACCGGGTTGAGCGCAGTAGATGCAGAGCCCTTCATTTATCCTCCGAAAACGCTCAGCATTGGAAAGTTTGGCTCGGCCCAGCTGCATGGGCTCCTCTGCCGAGGAGGAGGGAAGGACAAAGGAATCAGGGGACTGACTGGAGCTACGACCTGGGGAGTGTCTTATAGGAACTGAGGGAGAACGGGAGGAGAACGGGTCATGAGACCGCCCGGCTCGTTCCCTACGACGCTCTCTAAGGCGATTATCAAGTCTGATAGCTAGGGCCACTAACTCGTCCAAGCTAGCTGATTCGTCCCGAACTGCTAACTCATCCTTAACTGGATCGGCTAGTCCGTTGAGAAATGCCCCCTGCAGCGCCTCATCATTCCACCCCGTCTCTGCCGCTAGCGCTCTGAAGTCTACTGAATACTCAGCTACGCTGTGGGTACCCTGTCGAAGTGTGAGGAGTCGCTTGGTGGCATCCCTGCCGCGCACCGGGTGATCGAACACCTTCTTCATCTCAGCCAAAAATAAAGCAAAAGAAAAACAAACAGCTGACTGACCCTCCCATACTGCTGATGCCCAGGTTAATGCTTTACCCGTGAGTAAACTAATTATATAGGAGATCTTGGCTCTGTCTGTGACATAGGTAGATGGCTGTTGCTCAAACGCTAAGGTGCACTGAATCAGAAAAGGCCTACATGCCCCAAAGTCACCTGAATAGCGCTGCGGCGCCGGGACACGGGGTTCACGGGCTTGGAGAAGCGGCGGAGCCGAGGCATGACCCTGTTGAAGACGACCGGGGTCGGCAGGAGCTGGGGGAGTGAGGTGTGCCGAGACAACGTTGAGTTGCTGCCCCATAGCAGTAACACAGGTGGAGAGCCCACTTAACGTGGAGAAGACATCTCGGAGAGTCTGCTCGTGTTTCCCTACGAGCACTCCCTGCGCTGCCAATGCCTGGTGGAGGGAGTCCGTCTCTGCTGTGTCCATGTTTAGGGCCAGATTGTACTGTTACGGTTGGGTCTGGAGGACACAGGCGCAGAGACAGTGTAAGTAAAAGAAGATTTATTTCAGGAGAAAACCAGCAGGGTGTTAGGACCGTGATCCGGGGAGGGAAGCTGGCTGGCATGGGGGTCCAGGGAGAGAGCAACGGGGCAAGTCCAGGGGGCTGAGTGGAAGCAGGCTAGAGCGGGCAGGCAGGAGGGGTCCGAGGAGTAGTGCTGGAGAGCTAGGGCTGAAGCTGGTGGCTGGAGTCAGGCCGGGAGAACTGTGGCAGAGAAACAAGGGTTACCCAGGAAAACGTGCAACAGAGCATGGCTGAAAACAGGTGAGCGAGAGGGTGAACTGACTGTGTGAGAACAGAAGCTACAATCTGGCAGTGTCTGGAAGGTAGGCCCGGGTATAAGTAGAGCAGTTGATGAGGATTGAAGGCAGCTGTGAATGTTGTTGATTGACTCCAGCACACCTGGCTCCACCCCTGCAATTAGCTCAGCACACAGAAAACAGATGAAAAGGGAAAACACATCTAAGGCCAAGGAGCCCAAACGGGATCATGACACCAACCTTAAAGCAGCACAAATAAAATGTACAGTTCTAACAAGGATCAATCAATGTACTTACTTTTATTTGAACAATGGATCAAATGACAAAGTGCTACATCAATGTCACTTATAGTGAAGAACTCAAAAGAGAATAATCACCAACCAATTTAACAATATCTGACATACATATATCATTTCATGAAGTGGATATGGCCAATATTTTAGTTACAGTTGTTTGTTGTCAAAAGGAAACACAGAGCAACATAAGGGATGAATCTAAGTCCAACATTCATTCTCCTTTAAGCTGTGGTCTGGTCTGCACCAACTACTGACAACATATCTGTGTCTTGTTCTGCCTAAATGCTCCACTATGTTCTCTAGCTCTTCTCTCGCTTTGCCTGTCAGCTGTTTTGCTGCTGAACAGGTTGTGAACAATGAGTGTAGGGTTGAAATGGTTATGTACAGACTGGTGGTGTTTGCATTAAGGAGTGTGTGGTGGAGGCAGCAGTGAGGCAGTATTAGGAGGTGAAACTAGGCTTGAGGGTCAGTAGAGAACTGGGGGTGTGTCTCATTGCTCCGGAATGGATATCACCGTGTAAGGCAGAACCTGATTCATCAGTAATATAAGTCATACAAATACTAAATGAGCATGCTGAGTCAGGAGGAGGCCGAGGGGCATCAACACATATCTGCCTGTGTGGAAATACATTACGATGCAGTGATACAACACCTCATCGTCTCATTGGCTGGCAGCATTACACTCACACAGCCAGTGTTGTTGGGGATTCTACATTGAAATATTTGCAAACTATACATTGATTTCGCATCGGAAGAAGTTGAACCACAGCAAAGCTACCTTCCTTGTGCAAGGCACTTAACCCTGAATTGCTCCAGGGTACTATGGCTGACCCTGCCCTCTGACCCCCTCTGAAGTGTGGTAACTTGAGAGGGGGTATGCAAAGAACAAATTTAGATGTACCTTGTGTAAGTTGACAAATAAAAGAAATTGAACTTAGATCTAGTTTAACTACTATGTTAAGAGAAAGCAGCAAATGGCTCCAGTGTTTAAGGGTATGGATAGGATAATAACTGCCTTTACTTTGTATATAACTTTTTTATTATTATTATTTTATGTATGCATGTGTAGTGGACTAAACTAGTGTGAGTGAAGGTTTATGTTTCTGTGTCTGCCCCCTCATTGGTTAACTCGCTCTGCAGCTCCAAAGGGATTATCCTCCTGGGAGCAGACATGTTCTAAGTATATTTCTTGAAAATCTGCCCAGTAGATTCTGATATACAGTGTCTATTTGCTGACTGGTTATGGTGCCAAAAGGAAGGTCAGGAAGTCACGACAATCATTATAAATCTCCCTGGAGGACTATAATATTACAATAATATGAATGCATCATATTTCATTAAAATAGTATCTGTGAAAAAAGAGGAATGAGGGGTAAATACGTCTGAAAACCATCGTAATAACTAACAACATAGAGATCACATACTTCCAATGACCGAATATTATATTAATATGATGTATATTTCTCGCTAGAAATGCTATCAAAACACGTTTACCATTTACCACTGAAAACTTTGCTACCCAACATTTTGCTGCAAGACCGCGCTTAATCTTCATAACAACTTACAAACATCATATGCATTCATTGAATCAAGATTATGAAAACAAAGTACATATTTCTCGCTAGAAATGTGAAGAAAAAAACACATTTAAATACATAAACAACCCTAAAATATTGCATTTTCTTCTTGGCCGCCATCTTTCTTCTGTGCAGTCAGACATCTTCCTCTGGCTACTGAGTTCCTTTGAGACCAAGTCGCTTCCAGAAATAATTAAGACTCATCAAAACTTCTCCTTTGTAATTTTTACTTCCACTACATTGTCAGGACTATACTGCTAGATTAAGACAATTCTACCACCATTAACCAGAAGGAAGCATTATCAAACTACTTAAAAGGAGCACTCCACCGTTTTTAAATATAAAGATTAGAAGAAACAAATAACTAACAGTAGTATTACACAACCTGTGCAAACTGTAGTGTAATGTGGCTTTGTAGGAGCTTTGTCAAGTCTGAGAAAAATAACCTTGATGATGTCATCAGGGTTATCTTGGCTTGGGTTTGCGGAATTTAACATTTATAACAGGCAGCTTGAGTAACCAAGTTGTAGCAGTGCATTTTGAAAAGTCATGGGTATTTACCAGAGAGACACTGTCCAGTTGCGTTATGGAAAATGCAGGATCTAGTGTTTTGGAGTTTGACACATTAGGGACTCAAAGTCAGGAAAACTTTGGCCTTTTTTCAAATCACTTCATGAGTTTCCTTGCCACATTCTTCCACTGTTCCTCCCTCCAGTCACTTTTCCGCTGCCCCAGGCCTGTGTCATTGCAACTCCCTGGGGATTCCAGTCAATTAAAGCCATTCCCTTTAACTCTATATAGTTTGTGTTTTTTTGGTTTGTTTCAAATGCAATGCAATTTTAATGTAATAGTCACTAGTCATTATGCTCATTGAAAGAATTATTGGTTGAGAAATCATTCTCCATATACTGTTTATAGAAGTGGAGCAGTAGAAAACTAGACAATAAGACAACGGCTTCCAGTATAATCCATGCTTCTGCGACGGGGTTATTAGGGCCACGCTGAGGAAATGATTTAATTAATTTACGAGAATGAAGTCAGAATTTTACAAGAAAAAAAAGGAATAGCTCATTATTTACGAGAATTAAGTTGTAATTTTACGAGAATAATATTATGAGAGTGTAGCCGTAGGTTTAGGCAGTATGCTATTTTAGGAAAGACAAATCTTCTTTTCCCCTGCATTCAAATGAGGAACGTGGAGCATCTTGTGAAGTTACTTATTTATTTATTTATTTTAATTTACAAATGAGGAAATGCTTAAACGTTTGGCAAATCAGCGCCACATTAACATAAATGGCTGTTGACTATGTGGGATGGCCCAACACCTGAGACAAACAGACTCTGCCATTATGCTACGCTTGCCATCGTTTTGTAATTCCATTACTATTACAAACCTTTTCCTCATGAAATGACGACTTTATCATCAAAGTATAATTATTTTCCTCAAATTGGCCCTAATCGTCCGTTGTACACTTCCCTTACAATTCAAATCCAAATGTTTTTTGGGATGCTCAGGCAGTTCTGTTTATGCAACACTGGATGTCTGCATAGGTACATGTCTGTATGTATGTACAGGTCCCACAGTTGTACATTTTTGTCTGGGTGCGCAACATGGACCTTTTTGGACTGTCCACAATTTGCACTTCAACTTCAACTAGACTATTGTGACAGAACACT
This sequence comes from Hyperoplus immaculatus, assembly GCA_949357725.1. NCBI lineage: Eukaryota > Metazoa > Chordata > Actinopteri > Uranoscopiformes > Ammodytidae > Hyperoplus > Hyperoplus immaculatus. The sequence goes on along the minus strand of OX442367.1, from coordinate 19,677,101 downwards.
GTCCATATGCTGAGGGCAATGTTATCATCCCTCTAAATGTGATATCTTTCTGGACGAGGACCTAGGGGTAAGGAGAGTAACATAAAACCAGATTAAAATGGCAGGAGTCAGGTGGTCAAATGATATGCATTAATTACTAATCACCCAAACATAAACCAACCAACATAACAAACAAACCATCCATAACTAAAAAACTAAATAATCATACAAAAACTTAACTCCCTAACCGCACGTAAACATGAGACAAAGGAATTATCCCCATACTTTATAGTATAGTAGAAAAAGATTGTCCCAATTCTTGTGGTCAAATGCTTAAAAATACCCGGATAGCTACCACATCCGGTGGAGATTTTTAGTGTTGAAATCAGCATGCTATTTTGGGCAATTCTAACCCACAATCCAGTGTGCACATGAAGTGACGTTACATCGACGGAGCCTCTGTATGAAAACAACCTGGTATGCAACGGCTATAAAAGCAAGAGGCAAGATCAAGGTGCAATGTTATGATGAAAGTGATGAAGTATGTACCAATTGTATGCCTACTGCATGCTTACTAGATAATTTTTATGGTAAGCTATAGCATGTAGAAAAAAATAGAGTTTGCGATTTGGAACGTAGGGTATACCCCTTTTTCCTGCTGTTTTTTTATAGTACGGAATTAAATAACTCACAACACTCATGTGTCTCTGCGTTGTTTGCTTTCAGGTGAAGGTGTGGTTCCAGAACAGGAGGATGAAGTGGAAACGTGTGAAGGGAGGCCAGCAGGGGGCAGCAGCACTTGAGAAGGAGCTGGTCAATGTGAAGAAAGGGACGTTACTGCCGTCTGAGTTTTCAGGGATAGTGGGCCTGGAGCACACTGCTAGCTCACCGCGGACAGCCACCGAGGACAGTGACAGTGACCACAGCCCACAGCAGCCTAACCTATGACCCGCTTGTGGTGCTACTACTACTACTGCACACAGGTCAGAAATCTAAAGACACATTGGGTGAAAAGGAAAGGCTCAGAGATCATTCCGGAAGATGCTCTGCCTCGATGAAAGGGTTTGAATTTGCACTGTTGAGGATTCGTTTTACTTCACTTCAAGTTATTTTGTACTTCTTTGAGCTGTAAGTTCAAAAAAAAAATGTGTGTGTGTGTGTGTACACAATGGACTGAACTGAACTTTGAATATAATAATTTAAAAAGAAATCAAAGAGGTTCCGAAAACTGTATAACACCAAAAAACCTAAACTTATCAAGTTATCTTTTTGTATTCTAAAATAATGTAAATGGTCTTGTTTTGCTTCTGGTCACTCCTTTTTGAAAGTTTACATGCTTTTTACTTGCAAAAACCATGCAATTAATAAAATTAATTCAAATGATGACTCGTGGATATTTCAGAGCATACACTGAGGGGTAGAACTTACACTTATAGTGAATGAATGGTTGAAGGAAGGCACAATAGAGGCCAATATATCTTAAGTTTGTCTTGGAATCCCTAAATAACTAAATCCGCCCTTGGATACAGAAAATCACTCTTGATTGATGAGTGTATTTTTGTGTCTACAGTTTGTATGTGCATTGTGATTCATACAGTGGTGTTGCGGCTATGACAGCTGCAGCCTCTCTAGCTGCTGGTGGTTCACTCCTTTGATTGGGTGCTGGCCTTGAGCCGCTGTGTGGCTTCTCCTCCCCTCAGATGCAGCTTTTGGAGCTGGCTTGTGGTTGAGTGTTACTATCCAGTGTTTACTCTCCGTGCATGTCTTTCATTACTGTGTGTCATTGTTTGATAGAAGCAGTACATGACACGAGCTCCCTGTTTTTGGACATGAAGGGAAATGAATAAGGAAAGTTCATTCATTGAGGGCTGTTTGTGTCAGGCATAGTCAAAACTTACTTCTGTCCAAAATATGAATATAATATAATCATGCCAAACAAGTTAACTGCAAAACCATTTTTACTGTCCAAAAAATGATGTCAGAGTGATTTTTAAAAATAAAAATGTTGGAACACCTATGCTGGTAACTGTAGATTGTAAGCCAAGGTCAGACAACCTAACTATTAAAATAAAATACAACTTTATTTGTTTAGGACTTTCCTTGACAGTGAAGGCAACATAAAGTGCTTTAGGTTTATATATAGAAGGACAAGATACTGTCTGTGTTTGTAGGTGAGGAGAAGAGATGAGCTACCTGCTAATGGAGATAATGTGGTATGTTCGTATTACTCAAAATCTTGACTCTCCATATGGTCGCCAGACAGCTATGTGGCTATGTTAGTGATGTTGCCACTTTATTAAAAGGTAGTGAGAATACTTTGTACACCTTATTCTTAAGAAAGGTGTGTAGGACAATTTTCTGTTCATGAAAAATTACAAATGCTAAATAAAATAAATGAAAATTAGAATAATAACATGAATCTCTTTGTTGGCCTCAATGTCACATCTGTGGAATATCCAGAATTACCAGGATATTATTATGAGAAAGACATGTTCAGTTTTCAAACGTCTTGGTGTAAGAAAGAAGGTGTTTTGTTTCAAGAGCCTTTGAGGTATGATTAATGTCACGCAATTAAAACCACTTGCAGATCATGGAAAGATTTGAGTCATAGAAAAAAAAAGAACATTAAATGGTGTCGAAAGAGACTTGCAATGCACCGTCACCATTTGGACCTCCACACAGTCATATTACATCTCACTGCCTTTGCACGGGCACTACATGTTGGCATGGACATTAAAGAAATTAAATTACCATGTAACATTTGAACATAATTACGACGACTGGATTGTTTTAAGACTTGTCACATAAGCGGGTCTGGCATTGCTTGTTACCAGACATACGCATGCAAGACTCACTCGAACTTGCAAAACTGAAAGGAAAAAAAATACAGGCTGAACATACTTCGTCGTGCTGACGTTGGAGGTTGGAGAATTATTTAAAGAATGTGAGCTTTGTAGGTGGGATTGAACAAAAGGGGACCAGATCTTTTGGTGCCTCAGGCAGAACATTGTTGTAAATGTCAGACGTTGTTGAGGGTCAACCTTGACAAAACTCTTTAAAAACGTCCTAGATTTCTTTGATCTTCGTGACTAATGTAACGTTACAATTACTGCTCCTTAAAACTGCTCCTGCATTTGTCGTGACTTCAAAATAAATCGATAATCATTCACAAATTATTTTCTGGCCACAGCAAAATACCTATCATCATACCCAATCATCCAAACAATAAAAGGCTCAATGGAGGCTGGGAAAAAAAGAAAAAATTTAATAAAACATTATCATGATTGTTTTAACTGATCAACAAAGTTTTAGATATGTGTTACTGTTAACATAAAGTATCTTAAACCTCATCATTTTATCTCTCTTGAGTGTGTTACAAAATGGTGATTGTATTCATCTGCCATCATACAGCATCTTTGATTTCAGGACATCCTCTTTAACTAGCCCGTGTGAAGAGCTGGTTCTGTATTTCCAGTTGAAGACTCGCCATGCTCCTGTTATATCTCCATCCAAAACAGGATCCAGGTTTGTGTCTTCAGTGAAAGAAGGCTGAAGGGCCAGGTGTAAGTGAAATGCATCTGGCCAGTGTCGCAGGCTGATCTTGGGTCAGCCTCGTACCTTGACCCTTTGAGGAAGTAGGACTTTTGCTTCAGAAACCAGGGTCATGTTGTCATTACAGTCTGCCATGCCAAGTTCAACACAGCCAGCTCAAGACTTTCCCTCGTTCCACTGCACTGCCTGCTTTGCTTTCCCAACTAAATGATTTAGTAAGATTTACAGCACAGCACTGGTGTTGAAAGGTTATGCATGGTGAAAAAGGATTATTTTAGCTTTTGTGAAGATTTCTATAAATCTGGTGATTATTTTTTTATGTTTTGTTGGTGTCCAGATATATGATCTTTCATCAGAGCAGAGATATTGAAACCATTCTTTAAAGCAGTCAGACAGTTGTTCCCACTTTTGAGGAAAGCTGGATGTACGTGCTTTGGGTTTCTCAACGATTTTCACTTTGGGATCCTCATGGTGCTGCAATAGTGAAAAAAATAAATTGCTACATGTTCATTCAAATAATTAGCTAAACTTGGGAGAGTCAAGTTGAAACCTGGTAATGCAGGTTGGTTGATCTCATTGTCTTTGTGTGAGAGAAAATATGGAATCCAAATACGATTGTCCATTAAAAACTGAGAGAGAACACTCCAAAGGCCTTCAGATCGGTCCTGGTGTAATGTGTGGGATAATGTGATGGTAACCTTTGTACGTCTAATACCACAGTGTGACAGTGGAAAAATATGGATCTGGGGCCAAGGAATTTTTTTCTTTTTGCTCAGGAAGTTGTTCAGATTCTGCAGATCATGGCTGAATGAGACTGAATGACGAAACACAGGAAACCACAAACCCTCCAATAAACTGGCAGGGGACCTAAATGACAGCTGTTTTACCCATTTTAAAACTTCTTTGTTGGACTGAGACCCACTTTGACTATTTGTGTTATGAGGGAATTGTTGGCTGCCTTGAATAAGAGGAGAAGGTGAACAAACACTAAAGTGACTTCTCACCTGAAAAGAAAATAATCAACCGGACAGTCTGCGGAAAACAAAATCATGGTTCACTTAAAGCGGGCCAAAGAGCTCAGGTGTGAAAGCAACCTTAGTCTATTAGATCGAGGCACATGAGGACAATGCATACAGAATCTTAATAGATTAACTCAAAGGAAACAGATTTATAGCCCTCACACGTATGGTTTCGAATTTTGTGTTGGTAGAATGTGCACTGGCAAGGTTGCTTGACCTCTTAGATGTGATAATGTTCGGGTAAATCATTGTTGTATTTATATTTAAAAATAATAAAAAATAAAGCAATCTGGCACAGATTTGTTTATACTGAGTGTCATTTTAACGAACTGTGACATAATTATGGACAACTATGTCACCACAATTTTTCCTTTGGATCTGTGTCTGCTGCTGTGGGGGATTTCCAGGGTCTTCCCTCTGCCAGAGATCTCATTTCTTCACCATTGTTCATTCTTCCCAGTCATTCCCACTTTCCAAGGTTTTGTTTTCCAGTCATCAGGATGTTCTAGCAGCACTACTGATCCAGTCTCCTCCACTGCCAAAGTGCCACATGCTGTCATTGACCTGCTGGCTTTTTCCAACCGCCGGCTCCTCACGCCACACCAGTCCACCATTAGAACCTCCTGCTACAAAGCTTTAAGTCACTGTTCCATACAACCACACATAACCAGACAGGCATGGACCAGGACATTTCCTCACTTTCCCCCCTTTTTCTTCTTATGGTAAAGGTGGATGGCACCTAATTAATCCAACTGATATCAGAAGAATGTTCGGGAAATGAACTGCAATGACAGGCAAAAAAACAAAGAAACATTAGCAGCAGACATGTCAGAATAGCTCAAATAAAAGGCCTTTGGTGGCGTGGAGCCTTGAGGTGAGGGGCTGGCTGCTCCCTGGGGGCTAAATAAAGCTGGAGAAGGAGAAGGAGGGGAAGTGAAAGAGAGCAGGTTGCTGACAGATGAACCTCCATTCTGGCCATCATCTTGGTGGGGAGTGGGGAGTCTATACCAGGCTGGATCCCTGCCAGTGATCCTAATCTCAGTATGTCTCGCTGCAGAGTGGCCTATATTGATTCAGAATACTGATAGAGTATCTGTTTGAAGGAAAATAAGTTCAAAAACAAAGGAACAGTTCAACATTTTGGCAAATAGACTCATTTGCTTTCTTTCAGAAAGTGAGGTGAGAATATTGAAATGAATCCTATATTTGTGTGCTTTGACAATTGCCATAGTCCATGTCCAGTTTGCTTTATTTCTCTACTATGTCTGCTCCCAGAGACAACAGAAAGATAACGTGTGAAAAATTAACACTATGTTGATTTTTCTGGTCCCAGTCTTGACTGCTTCAAACCTGTTTAAACTTGGCTTGGACTCAAACCCTGTTTCAATAAATCTTGATCCTAGACTAAAGTCCTGGTTGATTTATCAACAAAGTTCATAGTCCATTGTCCTTCCAATACTTCATTGTGATCTTGTAGATCTGAAGCTGCTCTTTCCTTCAGTCTAGAAGCCATTATTCTTTTCAGCATTTTAGAACTAATTCCCCATGTTGTCATTTTCACTTGCAAGTGTGCGTTTATCTTGAATGAACTACCATTAAACATCCTACCACAAGTTCCTAACAAATCCTGAGGAGACATTCTATCAAATCAGTCCAGAGCAAAAAGTGTTTCCCCGCAATGGTCCCCCACTATCAAGAGCCACAGCTGATGATTAAATGAACCCAGGCCATTTCTCTCAAATTTAAAATATTGGAAAAGCCAAATAGAAAATAAACTGTATATGCTGGAAGCGAATGTGTCAAAAGCTGGCTTCTTGTACATGTTTGAAACAGTCTTTCATCACTGTCTGTATTTTACCACAATACACATTTCAGAAGAGGTCTGGCATGTATTAAGCTGTCCAGAATACAAAGGAATCAAGGAGAGAGTGAACGTGGGCCACGGTAGGTGGAAGGTTGGGAAGTTAAGAAGAAATAGGAGGTAGAGAAAGCACAGGGAAGCAGGACAAAAAAGAATCTGCTCAGTGTAAGTCAAAGTATTGCACTCTGTTTGAAGCCTGTATTTGAAAGCCATGGTCAACAGAGGATAATAAACTACAAAGAGTGTCAGGGCTTGGGGCCACTGCTTATTGGTGATGTGGATACAGGGTGCCCCTCTATGCTGTGTCAGAATGCTGTGATTATAGCTGGGCGTTGAGGATATAAAGTCATTACAAGAACTTTTGCCAAGGACATTACTAAAGAGCTTTGTTATCTGTTTGGCCTTTAGTCGAAACCCATTTGGACTGAATGAAAATTCAACAGGATTCAACTAACGATAGCCTACAGATCTTTTACTTCTACATACACCTAGTACAAGACTCCACCCAAGTGGAGACAGTTGTGAAAAGTAACAAAGTACACTTAATAAAGAGCCGTACTTAAGTCCAACAATTGTTTTACTCTGTACTTGATTATATTCATTTTATGCTTTTTCACGTTTCTACTTCACCAAATGTAAGATGCCAATGTTGTACTGCCTATTCTATCACATGTATTTGAGAGCTAAAAGGAAAGTAGTTAGTTGTTCAACATTTGGAGTGATAGGGTGGTGAAGTGGATGATCTTGGTGTTACTACAAAAACGTTTAGTTCTTTGAAAGTATTCCAACTACTATATCTGTCCAACATCGTATTGTAGAACTTAGTCCCCATCACTCCAGGTATAAAGCTGATACGTTGTCAGGGCCTTTGTCTACTATTTCATATGTTGCTGTTGCTCATCTAATTTTTTCAGGTTGTGGCTATATGTTGTTAATATTAATTATGCTACCACTCAAACACCTGACAAACAGTCAATGCAGATTTTACTGTTTTAGTTACTTATAACTTTAGTCATTTGCATAATGTATGGTAAGGGATCAGTAAGGGATGTTAAAGAATTCTGTTTCAATACATGATTTGGCTTCACTTCAATTAAATCGAACCTCACACTTATAGGGACAAGACTTCCAAATAGAGTGTCTGTCCAAATACAGGCTAAAGGGACGCTCAAGATCCTATCTGACAGAGAAAAGACATTATTAGCATGTCAGTAACAGAAATGATTCAAACCAATGAACACAATGCTTTCCCTGCAGGCTTTAGACTTTTCCTGCCCCATAAAACACTTAAGGCCGCCAACGTACACAACACTCAGCAAACATATTTCAAGTCCACTTTCCCACATATTGCTGCTCTGTTTGGCTGGCAGGCTCTCTCCACTGTGTATTTCACTTGGCACCAAACCGTCCATACATCTCCCGCTGAAACGCCCTGTCAGACGGGTGAAATAATGACAACAATGACAAATCCTGCACTTATTCAGCTTTTATTTTGATTACAACCTTAGTTGGCATTGCAAATGACGGTTGTTGTGTGTGTGTGTGTGTGTGTGTGGGTGTGTGTGTGTGGGTGGGTGTGGGGGCTGGTGAGGAGATAACCTTTGTGTACGAGCCACAGTATTTTTTAAATATATTTACAGCCATCCAGAGTACCGCAAACCTGCTAGAATACATGCATCATGAAAACATTATAGAGGCACATAGAGGCCTTAAGCATGGCTGTACAATTCTGCAATGATACTTAACTGAATATTATGTAATGATCTGTAAAGGGACAAAATAAGCTGACACAAAGACAATGTGTCATGACATAAAGTACACTGATACGTTATGTGAACTTCCATAACTTTATAATCTGAGCAATACAGTCTAAATATCCCCTTTCAAATTCATGTATGAAGGCCCAAGCTAGAGTTGCAGATTTTTTACTGAGCGGATGGTTTGGATGCAGGCCCCAGTGTCTCTTAGCCTGGCACCGCCCGCCTACCTACTTCCGCTCAATTTTCATTTCACTTCAATAGTCAGTCTGGGGCTGAAGTGTATTCATGGGTTCCCGCTCGAACAGATTTTTTGGCGGTCCAATCAGCGAACAGAGCGAGTGGCTGAGAAAGATTACGTCGAAGTTGTGCGCCAGTTTCAGTTGAATGCTTGCGTTCCTTTATATTCGGAAATCGGAAATGTCCGACTTCCGGGTTCCGACCTGTCTGTTTTCCAGTGCCTCTGCTCGGGAAAGTATGGACGCCTACAACCTTTCTCATCCAAATAACTGAACGTTAGGCTCTTGCAAGTTACCGTTGCCAGGTACCGGTAGATCCATAGATTACAATATGTAGTGAAGTCGGAAATTTCCGAGTTCCCAGTACAACTGGAACGCACTGTCAGAAGCCGGCTCATGACATACGTCGATAGGTTGGCTGATCCAGAGTGGCACTGGGCAGATCCAATAGTTTTAAACTTCAACAGACACCCGCCTCTAAGTGAGTGAACGTTTGCCAATAGAGCAGTTCCAGACCTTCTGTACAAATGAAATGAAGTACGATGGTCTGGTTGGACCAGGCTAAGTGTCTCTGGTAACATGAACACAATAAGGCTTTTTTGTTGCACAGACAGGTTGCGTAAAACTCTTTCCTTTAAGTGGGTGTCTGTATCTGGTTTTGCACTTTGCTACTTGGCTCTGGGACTAGCTTAAGTTACCTCCTTCTGAGCTTTATCATTCATTACACAGTAAATAAGTAGTTTGCTGGTTAGAATGTATTATTTCCTATTGTTTCAGAAGCAAAGCCATTCTGCATGTAATGTTATGATTATTAAATGTTTAAATAGCTGGTATTATTCCTATATCATTCTTATTGCAGCTGTATGGTGGAGAATGGAAATCCTATCAAACTGGCACACTAACATGGCTTCAGATTGTCAAATAAACCATGACAAATGTGTGTGGGGGTTGTTGCACCTGTCATCGTCAGGAAAATGAAGTAAAATGTGTAGTAAATAATTACATCACTAAAGTATTTGAATACATGCTTTGGGAACAGAACCGATCAGAATACAGAACTGAAAACAGAATGTAGTGCTGTTCATTATACAGAAATACAATTGTGTGGGAAGGTGATTTAAGAACAAGAATATTTCATTTAATTGTGTGCTCTTATGCTACGTATGCTATATATTTATTTTAGGGGAATTTACATAGTAGTTGAATCTGATTGGTGGAATCTTGCCGATAGTCAACAGAACGTCAAATCAAGTTTTTTTTTTCGCTCATTGATCCATCATTGGCTACAATTTGGTTCCCCACCAGACAAAGGGGCCGAAAAGTCAGACATTCAACACACCCATAAAGCAGGAATAGAATGTTCCTTGTTTCATAACCGAATGTTGCGACTATTGAACTGTGAGAATGAGATTGGCAATCGAATCGTGCCCCTTCTTCGAATTGTCGATTATTTGTTGTTACCTCTAATACAAATGTTTATTTATTTATTCATATAGTAGATACATACATAATATAGTATTATGTCAGTAAGTACTTTACTTGTATAAAATAATGTGTCTACACTGTGGCTGGTCCACTTTAACGGAAGTAATATATGTGAGTACTCTGTGTTTGTTCCAAGTAACTGAAAGCTGGGTGAAAAGCCTGGCATCATGGAGATGAGTGAGACAAGTTTAAATATGGATAAAGATAGGGGGATGTGTTTAGACCATTTGACAAGCTCGTTCTGGATATGACACGACTATGCCACAGTTTTTATTTACTGCAATCATTGCTCCACTTTTGCCATATAAAACATATCTCTCTGTGATACTAATATTGTCCATTCATTGTGAAGGGGGGAATTGGATTGACCTGCTGGTTGCTCCCGATGGGCACTCCAGGAATGGTTAGGGGGTTAGTTGAGGGGCCATCCCATGCTGAGAAGAGGGCCCATTAGGCTGAAAGTATGTGGTCATGGACAGCAGAGTGTGTCCGTGTTGATTTATGCCTCTCTGGAGCAGGAGAGAGAGAGAGAGAGAGAGAGCGAGAGAGAGAGAGAGAGAGAGAGAGAGAGAGAGAGAGAGAGCTGGAGGTGTTATGACTTCCTGCTCTTTTTCCAGGGGAACTTCCGTTCACAAAAGAGCGTTTTGCTTTTCACATCCAGATAGGCTTCCTATGTAATGTCTCTCTTACCAGTGACGTGCGGTGAGGTCAGTGAGTGGGTAGGCACTGAGTTCTGAAAGCCAGATTTCTCTAAACCTATATATTGTTAAATTAAAAACAATAAACAACAAACAGGCACGCACGGCCGATTTCAAATGAGTTCCTCCCTTTCTTTCTTTCTTTCTTTCTTTCTTTCTTTCTTTCTTTCTTTCTTTCTTTCTTTCTTTCTTTCTTTCTTTCTCTCTCACTCACTCACTCACTCACTCACTCACTCACTCACACACACACACACACACACACACGCAGACGGGATGTATATGAAATGTCATGACGGTGACTTCAGGTTTGCCCGTAGCCTACTGTAGTTTGGTCTAAATGATTAAACATCGCATCCATCGACTTAACGGACCCGTCCCTCACACCGAGGGCCGAAAAAACGTAAGGCAACAAGTCAAACCTTCGCCGATTCAAACTACTGGTACTACCTCTATTCAACTTAAAAATAAAAGACAGCATTCATCATTATGTAGGACTACAGCATAACTGATGGCAACTACACTCCATAAACTTTATCTTAATAGATAAAGTACCAGTAGCATATGCCCCATGGACCTGTCCAGCATCAGAATATAACCATTTATCCACATTGCAGAGCTTAGGTTTGTCCGTCAGTAACAATGAAAACACAACTGCTCAATTGAATATAAAATGCAGAATGGATTGCACTCGGTATCAATTCATCCAACTTTATTATTAAATAAACCCCCAAAAAGTTTCTGACTCACCAATCTGACTCCCTGGCTGTAGAAAGAAGCAAGACGATAGTAATCCAGTGACAGTCTGACTGACAGCACAGCTAGCTAGCATCCTTCCGTTCATGTAGGCTACCTGTCCGTTTGAAATGCTCGAACATTGTTGGTCCCTGTTGCTGCTGTACACCGTCCAAGGCTGGCGCAGGCCTTTCTCTTGCTATTCATTCTGTTCCTTTTTAAATTATAATCCAATTTGATAAAATTCCTCCAGTCTGAAATATCTGCGGGCACGGCACGGCAGCTGCAATGTTGACTTAAAAATCCGCGGGGGTAACGCGACGTGAATGAGCATAGCCAACGTAATGACGTTGGCCTAAGCTGCGTAAATGTCTAGTAATATCTCGATTTTAATTGGTCCATGAATGATATGTAATGTAAAGGCTTATGTGGCATACCATTTACGTAAAAAAGGCACAAAGAATTATGCTTATTTGCGTACATGTTAAATAATACAGAATCAAGTGCGCATGCGCGAAAACTTTTTTTTTCTTGCCGTCCACAATGAATAGGCGCAAAGGCACTGATTCTTTGCCGTACACAATGAATGGGAAACAGCAAAGGCACAATATTTTGCCAATAACTGCCACGTTTCGAATCAAAACGTCTACACTTTTTTAAAGTAATCGCGGATTACATGTAAAGATCGAAATAATTAACAGTAATAATACAAATATAAGTTTATTAAATAAAAAAATATTTTATTTTATTTTTATTTTATTTTTTTGCACACGGCGCCAGGGTAGGCACTGCCTACCCTGCCTACCCTGACCGCACGTCACTGTCTCTTACAACTGAAAACACAAATGCCCATCTTATGTCAACAGTTTTAGTTGTACTTCATTTAGCCAATATAGTCCTAGCCTCATACCTAACCCAGAAATGTTGCCTAACACACTTAGACAAGGCAAGTTTATTTATATAGCACAAGGCAATTCAAAGTGCTTTCAGGGGCATAAAAAACATTGCATTCAAGAGACAGTACAAATTGTTTAAAATTAAAATAATTAGAATTTAGAAGACAATAAAAATAAGCAAATAAAAACTACAGGTTAAAAGGGAAACAGAAAAGTCTTACACTTCTACAAAATAATGCTTGCACAGCTTCTTGCACAGTCTTTTTTAGACATATTCAGGATCGTATAGATCTTAAAGGTGACTATATGATTTAAGTTCAATGTTCATGTGTGTGTGTGTGTGTGTGTGTGTGTGTGTGTATGTACTGTAAGTGTGTGTGTGTGTGTGTGTGTGTGTGTGTGTGTGTGTGTGTGTGTGTGTGTGTGTGTGTGTGTGTGTGTGTGTGTGTGTGTGTGTGAAGGAGGGAGAGAGTGAGTCTGTCTACCAGATGTGGAGCAGTGTGGGTCCCTCTCAGTAGGCGGTGGGTGTTGCTGATGTCGGCAGCCATATGGACCGAGGGCTTTTGGAAACATCCCATTACAAATCGTACATCAGAGATCTGACAGGCTCCATTCCGGGATATTTTGATTTCAGTCACGAGTGCAGTTGCTCTAAAAAGCCCCTAGACTGGTTGCTTTAACCCCTTGTGACTAAAATGAGTTTTTAAATATTAACACTTTGATCAGAAAAATGGTCCACGAGAAAATATAATACTTACCAGTGTAGATTACTCTAATAAATGGTTATCTAAAGACAAATTTAAAACAATGAATAACTTGAATGAACAAAAAAACAATGAAATAAATCAGTGATCCTTGATTTCTTATCATTACAAAAATTGACTATTGACCCCTTCAGATAAAATCTTGCAGCTCCTTGACATCAGGCTGGATCACATTATATCATGTTGGATAATTTTCCAATACATTTTTTCTGTTTTTTATTTTTTTATGTTTGCTGTAACCCCCCAAAAATTGTAGATTGCACACAGTTTTTTCGAAATACTGCTGCTTCATCTCTTTACCTTTTTCCTTGAGAAGTTAACCTTAACAGTGGAAACATTGTTAGCTATTTTACAGAGGAACAACGTGGATATCTTACAATGCTCTGGTCTGGACAGAAACTTATTTTTTACTTGTGTTTTTCCCGCATCCATTATAGGGGAGTGAAGCACGCACACAGCCCAGTCGGCTCATATCCATTCCAATCCGATGGCTCCAAAGCGTTTATTTTTCTATATAGGGGGAATTAAACCCCTATATGAAATATGACCAGACAACTTCTTTTAATGAGCGATACTGTGTTTGGAAGAGTGCTGTCTGCCTAAAGGGAGACTTTGGGAGGATCTCAACTTATACATCAAACCTCATGGTGGTCCAACATTTACAATCCAACAATGCCTCTGTAGCTCCCACAGCTAGTCCCTTAAAGAAGAGTCAGTCAGCTCCCATTCACTCACTTATATGTCAAGGTAGGATTCACATTTCACAAAATGCTACCTTCTTCTTAGGAGCTTTACCTTATTTAAAGCATTATCTACCACCACTTGACTTCACCACTGAAGCATACACATCGAAGGGTAGCTGTAGTATTAACAATGGATCAAATAACTGTGTGTAAAAAGGTTTCTCTAGCGGTGCTCAACCTCAAGAGTCACCCATTTTGCATTTTCCCCCAGCTCTGCGGAACAGACTAACTTCGTTACAACAATGTAGTGTTAGGATCACCTGTTAGGATCACCAATTGTTTTCTTTGGCCACTTTGGGGCAACAGAACAAGCTCTAAACACAACAGTAACATATTATCACATACAGTTTGAATGGCTCAGGTGTTGGCAAAGTGTTGCCCATTCACACATCAAGCAGATAGAGCGACATTACTGTTTACTGTATAATAGTTTATAGCTTAGAATATGAACAGTTTTATTTCCATCCTTTTTACAGACCTAAATCAAGCAGACAGTCACGAGTGTGGAGGTGACATATAAAACAAAGGTCTCTGGCTATTATATTTTATTCTGAAGGATTGGTTTGAAACAGTCATCTTCTCCTCAGACACTATACTCTTCATCAGACACCACAACTCCAACTCCCAGCTTCCTCTGGAATTCTCATGGTGTGAGAGAGAAAGTGATGGACTGTCCAAGAAAATGTGCTCCACCACTTCCACTGACTGACACACACACACACACACACACACACACACACACACACACAAAAGCAAGCATGCAGGCACACACGCTTACATACACACACACACGCACAAGCAGGCATGTAAGCAGACACACACACACAAGCAAAGATGTAGGCATGCACGCACACACACACACACAAGCAAGTAGGCAGGCATCTAGGCACGCACACACACACATAAACACAGACACACAAACACATAAACCCAGACACACACACACACAGAAACACACAAGCAAGCATGTAGGCACGCACACACACAAACTCACTCACAGACTCTCCTGTGTGTTCCTGGCAGCTGCCTGGAGGAGGCTTGGTGAGAAAATGCAGGAAGGATCACTGTTCTTCATCTGGGGAAAAAGACTTGACTCCTCCTGGCTCTGAAGCTTGGGCTATTTAGGGTTTTCTTCTGCTTCGCGTCTCTCAGCCTTTTGTTATGTTTGGTAAGAACACTGACAGCAAAGAAATGAACTTTGAGAAAAAATATGTTTTAATGTTAGTGAGAAAATATACATGTGGGTTTTTGCCTGACTGAAATGAGATTGTTCTAAGAAAAATTAGTATTTAGAACATATTTAGACCAACTACATAGTGAATGTCTTTTTCCAGGACTGTTGATATGGACTGTAAGGCAAAACCCATAATGGAATAACCGGTCGAATAATATAACAAAATACTGAGCGCATAACATGATTACTTTTTACCCA